>CM021101.1:770220196-770261888 GCA_007115665.2 Sequoiadendron giganteum
CTTTCTCCCACTCTCACCATCTCCCCCTCCCTCTCTATCTCCCACTCTCCCCCTCTCTCCCTCCCACTCTATCTCCCACTCTCTCCCTCTCTCCATCCCACTCTCTCTTTCTCCTACTTTCCCCTTCTCCATCCCTCTCTCTCCCTCCCACTCTCTCAGAAACTCCTATACTCTTAAAAATACACTAAGAAAACCAAATTTCACATAACGCACTCGCATTAGAATATGAGCGCATTTTTTACTCCACTAAAACAATAAAAAATTATATATACCCATGATTTGAAGGCCCACAGTCTGCATATTCCCCTGGTTCTGCACATGATCCGACAAAAAATAGCTTTTTGATGATGTTGTGAAGTGTGCAAGCATATTTTTCACATTCCATCACCTTTTCCATGATATTTTTACCACCTTTGCATGAAATAGTAGAGTTTCCACATTGAAAGACATATAATATCAATTGAAGTTTGAATTCCATTGAAAACTGATATACAATTGAAGAGTGGAAGGGAACAAGCTTTTGAACAAGTCAAATTGTTGTGGAGTTTGAAGAAAGAAGAAGGTAAGGCTACATAATTGGGTTGAACTCCTCCATATGAAAGTCTGGTTTTTAAGGTATGTGAATTCTTTACAAAATTTCTTTCATTCTATTATGGCTTACTTTCATTTTTGTTTGTCATTATAACCTTAGCTTGTCAATGCACATTTTAAATTACCAAATTATATACACAATTATATACACTTGCCAATTACCATTTTACACTTGCCAATTATAGAAATTCAAAACCATTCACCAAAATTCATCCTTTAAGACAAATCCAAGCCTCTCCCATTCCTCTGAAGGGTCCAAACATCTTCAAAATACCCTAAAAAAGGTCAAAAGTTAATTACATAGACCACTCCTTCAACACTTTTTTAGGAACTAATATTTGTCTCATTACCATGGTATAGATAAAATTATCCGCCATGTTGAAGAAAAAGACAAAGAGGAAACTAACAGACGAAGAGAACGAAACCTTGAAAGAAAAGGAGAGAGTTTAGGTGGCGGCATATCATGAAAAGAAGAAATTGGAAATGAATGATGAAAACAAACCAATTGTAGAGGAACCTCAACCATCAAAAAGAGAATCAGAATTGGTAGCACAACAAGCACGAATGTGAAAGAATCATTGAAAGATAGATTCAGATACCATAGTTAGAGACACACCCTCTACGACAAGTGAATATGAAGGGACACCATTAAGCACAATTGAATATGGATGAACACCATCTAGCACAAGTGAATATGGATGAACACCATCTACTGCAAGTGAATATGGAGGGACACCATTTATCGCAAGTGAATATTGTTGGATACCATCCAACACATCTCAAGTTGAGAGTACATCATTACTCAAAATTGACGAAGAAGTTATGGCATAATTCCCATGTGAACCTCAAGGTATGTCTTCTTCTCCACCCTCGATCGAAGGTATGCAATCTAGCCCACCTCAATTAAATATTGATGAAATTCCTAATGTTGAGATTTATGTACCTGGGAGAACACCACCAAGAATTTTGCGTAGAAATCTAAAGTATTTGATTAATATTGATGATGAGATTTTACAGCACATGGAAGGTAAGATTTCAACACGCACTTGTAGAAGATATGCTGATAAGATTTGGGAACGATTCTTTGAAAGGCTAAATGAGACTGCAAGATGTCAACTATTTGTTGAAATGATGCGGGGTGTAAAGTATAGGAACATCATGAAGACTCTTGGGTTGAGAACATCGAATGCATCGAGTGAAGACACTATTGTGAAGAATCTAATGGATACTTATGAGAGTGTGGGTAAGACCTCATGCTCAAAGGATAGTAATGTCACCTGATGTGTCATTACATCAACTTTGGTAAGCTGTCAAACAAAGAAAGCTCGCCTAATTAAAAAGACTAGTGAAAAAATGAGAATTAGTAGAAAAAATTTATCAAGAGCCATTCAAAGGCGGCAAAGAATTGAGGGAAATGATACAAATGAATTATGGGCATTCTCGAGGAGACTGTCACAAAAAGATAAAGAAGTTGTCGAAGCCTTGAGAACACTAATTGAAGAGTATTGGAAGAATAACACAAGGCCATCTCCGAATCAAAGGGATGTGGTAAGAAGGAGAATCGGTAGTCGGAATCGTGAGCCACATCCAAAGCATTTTTTGGATATGACTCAAACCCAATTTTTTCGGAAATTTGAAAATGATTATCCTCAAACTAGTATTTCTCAAATATTTTTTGAAATGCTTAAACCTTTTTATGTCAAGATAAATCACACACGCACTACTTGTTGTTGTAGACTACATATTGAATTTTCTAACCATTACGATGTTTATCGTTCTATATGTTTAGATTTGCATACTAACGATGTTTTATAGGATTGTGGCATATAAGCCCCACCAAAATCTTCAAGAGAGTTCTTATCAAAAAAATTATGTGAAATAGAGGATGGCCAAATATTCTATAGGACAAAATGCTTGGATGGTTCATGTGAGCGTTGCGGTGGCTTCTAGCGTATGCCAGTATGTCAACATATGGAAAGCACAGATGAGGTGGGACAAAAAATAGTAGAGTTTGGGAATTATAAAATAGTGGCATATGCTACAAAAGATGGGTCTCAAGCAAAAAGGTGTGATTTGGTTATTGAGAAGATTCCAGTGTACAAATTTATGACCACATTTCATGACAGTATACTATCTAAGTATGCAATGCATACCCATAGAGCCTGATGGTTGGACACGTAGTTCAAGCTATGCAAGGAAACCTTTCCAGTTGGAAGCATAGTATCCGTGGTTGAATTTGCAAAGAACTACACTCTACAACCACAACATGAGGTGCAGTCACAGTATTACAACTCCACACAAGTTTCGATATTTGTACACATAGCATTCATTCATGCATTTGATAGTACATATGAACAAAGGAAGGTATTGAAGGAGTACCACTTTTACATTAGTGATGATCGCACACATTCTTCAGATTTCATGCAAGGTTGCTTCCAGATGTTCTACAATGGTTTGGCTCAAAGGGGCATAGAATACGATCAACATATAATATGGTCTGATAACTGTGCAACACAGTTCAAGAACTCACACATGTTCTACTGGTTGTGCAGGATGCATGTCATTACAGGTGTTCAACATATGTGGAACTTTTGTGAGGCTGGACATGGAAAGGGGGAGCATGCGTGAAAAGAGCATTAGCATGAGAAGAGTTAAAGTATAAAGACAGTGCAAAGTTGACAGATGCAAAATCAATTGTCGAGTGGTGTAATGCTTTGATGGGTCCAGGTAATGAAGGTACATCTTCAATTCGTAGATTTTTTTGGTTGATGGACGATACTAACATTGCACCATATGAAGACTGTTGTACACTAATAGGATTGAGTGAGGTACACTCTTTCCTTAGCTCAAATATAGGTTCATGGAGTATCGATACATGAAAGATGACATGCTTTTGTTCTTCATGTACAATGCAAGACTGAAATGATTGTGAGTCAGGGGAGTGGGTTAACAAATGGTTCACAAGTTATCTTAGCCCACTTCACACGTATCTCCCTCCGACAGCATTGGAACTAACACAGATAGAATCATCGGTTGACTTTGACCACATATCAGATCTAGTTCAACGAGGTGATATATCTACTTTCTTAGTTGTTGAAATTCCATATCGTTAGATCTTACTTTGTACTGTATTTGTAATGTTGACAAATTTCAAGAGATTTTTTGCACATATCAATGCAGGGCATGTTTATGCAGTTATTGCAGATGAAGACAATGAAGAGGGAAAAAACTATTACTTGTGTCATTGTGTTGAGACCAAAAAGAAATTGGAGGCCCCAGTTATAGAAGGAGAAAACATCGAATACCCTACAGGCTCAGTTGTGGTTACTGGAACATGGCTTAGAAGGTACCCACATTCAAGTGTTAAACATTGGCTATTTCAAGACTTTGACATGCATCGTAATATTCTTCATTACTCGAACCTTGTCGTGGCATCCAATGTTCATTTGACCAAACATGGGGGTATACCTTTGAACAAGATGTTATGGAAGGTCAGTGAGTCTGACCATGAGGCAATACTTGACATAATAAAGAGTAGAGCAGACCCGGATGGTTCGTTGGATTAATTTGTAAGTATATGCACATTGGTTCTTATTAATTTATACTTGTATGCACATTAATTTGGTTGATGCCAATGCTATCATCTTCTTTTACAGTGATTGGTGTCCCCTTGCAAAAAATGTAGATATATGAGCCATCCAAGAGAATTTCAACCAAAAAAGAAATGCAACATCCTTATTTTGATGCTTGCATGCAACATCTGTAAGTGCCTTCCATCTATTTTTATTTCATTTCCATTTTGGATGCTCTTTCTTTTTCTCTTTTACTTTGCGTATTTGTAAGTAACTACTAAGGGTTGATTGATCTTTCGTTGTAGAAAATGCTAATTTAAGAGCCATCAAAGAGAATCTTAGCCAAAAAAGTAATACAACATACTTATTTTGATGATTTTGACAAATCTTAATTTTGATTTCAAGCCATTATAAGAGAGCATGTGAAGCTTAGCGAGGGAATCTCAAGTTACTCATTTAAAGTTAACCTTATAATGAGCACCTATGATGTAGACATTTAAAGAGAATCTAGAATGTATGAGTGACATTGTAAAAGATCTCAGAGAACGAAGTGCCAGAGGCATTGTAATAAGATTTAATTACATAATGAGATATAATCAAATATTGTAAGGTTGGAGTTTATGTTTGGTGTAGTAGCACCTTGTTCTCTAAATGCCTTGAGTAGGAAAATTTGCAAAATTTGAATTTTGAAATGTAAACAATGTCAAAAAGGTCATATAAAGGTCATGTTAACAATTTGTACACATTTTTCTGCAACTCGAGTGACCAAGCAGACTGTTCCAATAGGTCGGAATAGGTATGTTTACGCTAGGCATGGTCCTATTTTGCACCGAAACACTTAGAATCGCTCCGAGCTATGTTCCATCGGATGGATCCCTTAAGGGTCCAAAGTGTAAAATGGCTGCAAACTTCAACATGCTAGTACTCAGATACCCTAACAGTTAGAAACTTCTCGTTTGATCCTAGAGAAAGTCATTGGGGCCCTCTAGAAAAATCTCTCTCGGTTTTGATTATCTTGGAGTGGTTTTCTCGTGGCAGTGGATTTTCACTTGATGGAAAAGTGTCAAATTCAAGCAGTGCAAAGTTGCAAAGTGGTGAAAATTTCGCTTTGCAACTCATGTGACCAAACTAACTGGTCCAACATGTCGGAATAGATATGTTTACGCTAGACATGGTCTTTTTTCACACCGAAACACGTAGAGTCACTCCGAGCTATGTTCAACCTGATCAATCCTGTGAACCCCTAAACTTGCAAATGCACAAGAGCAACAAAACACATTAGTTGTTAGATCATATGCATGCAAACAAGTATGAGAGATTCCCCATAAAATCCATCTATTCAAACTAAACTAAAAAAATGAAGAACACAATAAACTTGAAACAAAAGAGATTCAATCCTAATTAAGCTAATAGCATGATAATCTTATGGTGGAATTGGTGCCAATGAAGTGTTGCAATTGGCCCTTTCCCAATTCCTAAGTAGCAATGTTGATTGATTGAGCAATAGTCAAATCTCCAAAGAGATTTGAGCATAAGCTTGTTGCAAATATTGAAAGATGATTGATGGTTGATTGAAGTGGAAAAAATTGACTCTCAATGTGAAGAGAGTAACTTTGCATATGATTGTGGATGATGATGGATTTGAGTATAGTAAGTCTACTCAAATTGTGGATGTTAGAATGAGAGGAAAAGTCTCTCATTTATAGATTTCCAAGTTGGAAGAATGAGGGATTTGGATGAATGTGGGATAAAAGACGAACCAATAAGAAGAGGTCACTTGTCCACATGTGATTGGAGGAGGAATGAGCACATTTTGGTCAATGTGCATGATAAATGCCCTTAGATTCAAATTTGAATTTTGAATGTGACATGTTGGAGGGAGAAAGAAATGGAGTTAATGTCACTTGTCTCAATGCACAAGGACATGTAAGAGGCATTGAATTTCTTGTTGGAAGGACCAAGCCCATTTGAATTTTGAATTCAAATTGAGGGAATATTCCCTTTTGATGCCATGTTGAGAGAAAATAGGCAATTTAATAAATCAAAGTAATTGATTTATTGTGCAAGTTGCATTATTTAGAGGATTTTAGTGAGAGGGATTAACTTAATCAAGGATTTGATTAATTTAATGAGGAATTAGGAGATGTGACAATTTAGACTTAAATTTATGAATTGATTTAAATCAAATTGAGAGGAAGGGTTTAATTAAATAAATGATTTTGATTTATTTAACTAAGGAGGAATATGTTAGATTAAATTAAATAATGTTTTAATTTATTAAATTTAATAAGAGGATTTTAGAGATTTCAATAAAATGAATTATTTAAATGAATAAAGAAAGATGATTAATTAAATTAAATTGATTAATTTAATCACCAGAGGAGAAAGACCTAATTAAATAAATAAAGATTTATTTAATTAAGGGATGATAGCTTTTGATAAGCTAAGAGTATGATTCAATATGAAATGATGTTAGTAGGACCAGAATCAGCTGCATGTATATTTTACGTGTCTACAGATCCCTTAAGGGTCCAAAGTGCAAAATGACTGCAAACTTCAACATGCTAGTACTTGGATACTCTGACAGTTAGAAACTTCTCATCTGATCCTACAGAAAGGCATTGGGCCCCTCTAGAAAAACCTCTCTCGGTTTTGGCTATCTTGGAGTGGTTTTCTCGTGGCAGCGGATTTTCACTTGATGGAAAAAGTGTCAAATTCAAGCAGTGCAAAGTTGCAAAGTGGTGCAACTTTCTCTTTGCAACTCGTGTGACCAAGCAGACTGTTCCAACATGTTCAAATAGGTATTTTTACTCTAGGCATGGTCTTTTTTCACACCAAAACACATAGAAACGCTTTGAGTTGTGTTCCACCGGATCGATCCCTTAAGGGTCCAAAGTGCAAAATGGCTGCAAACTTCAGCATCCTAGTACTCGGATATCATGACACTTAGAAAATTTTTGTTTGATCTTACAAAAATAAGTTGGACCCCTCTAGAAAAACCTTTCTCAGTTTTGGCTATCTTGGAGTTCTTTTCTCGTGGCGGCGGATTTTCACTTGATGGAAAAGGTGTCAAATTCAAGTTGTGCAAAGTTGCAAAGTGGTGCAACTTTTGCTCTACAGCTCGTGTGACCAATCGAACTGTTCCAACACGTCTGAATAGGTATTTTTACACTAGGCATGGTCTTTTTTCGCACCAAAACACGTGGAATCGCTCCGAGCTATGTTCCACCAGATCGATCCCTTAAGGGTCCAAAGTGCAAAATAGCTACAAACTTCAGCATGCTATTACCTAGATACCGTGACACTTAGAAACTTCTCATCTAATCCTATAGAAAAGCATTGGACCCCTCTAGAAAAACCTCTCTCAGTTTTGGCTATCTTGGAGTGCTTTTCTCGTGGCAGCAAATTTTCACATGATGGAAAAGGTGTCAAGTTCAAGTTGTACAAAGTTGCAAAGTGGTGCAACTTTCGCTTTGCAACTTGTGTGACCAATCGAACTTTTCCAACACGTTCGAATAGGTATTTTTATGCTAGGCATGGTCCTCTTTCACATCGAAACACGTGGAATCGCTGTGAGCTATGTTCCACCGGATCGATCCCTTAAGGGTCCAAAGTGCAAAATAGCTGCAAACTTCAGCATGCTATTACTTGGATACTGTGACACTTAGAAACTTCTCGTCTAATCCTACAGAAAGGCGTTGGACCCCTCTAGAAAACCTCTCTCAGTTTTGGCTATCTTGGAGTGGTTTTCTCGTGGCGGCAGATTTTCACTTGATGGAAAAGGTGTCAAATTCAAGTTGTGCAAAGTTGCAAAGTGGTGCAACTTTCACTCTGCAACTCGTGTGACCAAGCAAACTATTCCAACACATTCCAATAGGTATTTTTACGCTAGGCATGGTCCTATTTTTCACCGAAACACGTGGAATCGCTTCAAGCTATGTTCCACCGGATCGATCCCTTAAGGGTCCAAAGTGCAAAATGGCTACAAACTTCACCATGCTATTACTCAGATGCTATGATGCTTAGAAACTTATGGTCTGATCCTATAGGATCACGTTGATCCTGTCTACAAAAACCTCTCTCGGTTTTGGCTATATCGGAGTGGTTTTCTAGTGCTGGCGGATTTTCACTTGATGGAAAAAGCATCAAATGCAAGCAGTGCAAAGTTGCAGAGTGGTGCAACTTTCGTTTTACAACTTGTGTGACCAAGAGAACTATTCCAACATGTCCAAATAGGTATTTTTACGCTAGACATGGTCCTCTTTTGCACCAAAACACATGGAATCGCTCCGAGCTATGTTCCACCGAATCAATCCCTTAGGTTGGAGGAGTCTTCAGTTGCAAATTTGTAAGTTGCTTAAATAAACAAATTTGAAATGATATTGAATGGCCCAATTAGCATTCATTGCATCTAAGTGATTCTCATAGAGGTGAGGCACTAGGCCTTCCTGGGAGGTCACCCATTCCAGTATACTCTAGCTCAAGTGCTTAACCACGAAGTTTTTTCCCCAAGGTTAAGCCCACTTAACTTGCAACCCCATTTGCAAAACCTTCAGCAAGTGTTGTGCCTTATGAAACATTCATTATAGAGCCACTTTAGCTCATTAATTGATAAGTAGGAGGTATTTTCAACAATGTATCAAATTGTGATATTGTTATCGAGATTCCATTGAGCAGTCATTTGTAGTATTAGATATAGCTCTAGCTTCTACAGTATTGCACATGATTGCAAATAGTTTCAAAGATCTAGATAACATCAATAATTCACATTACTCAAGAAGGATGAACATCTTAAAGACATTTGCGGAAATCAGGACAAGTAACCTTCTTGTGGACTTAGGGTTGCAATATTTGATCTACAACATGTTCCACCATTTCTTCAGTAGGATGAAGAACCCACATAATGAAGGTGTGTTTGTAGCCATGAAAGATTATGGTTCGAACTATCCAGGAGAGTGATTTTTTATCACGACCAACCATATCTATACCATGGTTTGTTTGGAAACAAGGATGGGTTCTCTCTTCATCAGCATATACATTATTCCTCGATGTGTTCACACCAGTGTTACAAGACTAGGACTCGCCTCGGACTTGACAAGCCATTTTTTGACTTGGACTTGGGCTCGGAGCCCAGACTCAACAAATAGAAAAACCTAAGAAATTCAAAGATTTGTAAGGATTTAAAACTTGTTTCATGCACCCTTTAATAAATAAACCTTAAAGACACAATAGCATCATGAAATAGAAATTACTATGATCCCATACACAAACTTACATCAATCACATAAGTATAAGCAAAAAATTTAGCTGAAGGAAATAACACATTTAGATATATAAATATTGTGATATTGCTATCAGGATTCAATTGTGTAGTTTTACAAGTCAAACTCATTGACCCATGATTCATCAGTAGTGGTTCACAAGAACCCATCTCTCATGATAATGAATGGTTCCTAAGGAGGAAGATAAATCTTCATACATTTCTTCTATCACAAATGAGATAAGTGCTTGGTTTCATGAAGGTCATGAGATAACCATTAATGGGGAGTGGATACATGAAGAACTGATGAAGAATGATAATGGCTTCAAACCCACTATAAAGAAAAAAAAAAGCGTTTCAATGATGCAAGAGGTTTTTGGTTTCACTACCAAAATGAGCCTACGAAGAATGCATGTGAAACTACTTTTGACCTTGAGGGTGTGATGGGGAGTCCTATCCCTCAAGAGCACTCTTGCTCTTCCCTAGACCTATTCTCTGGTATTCCTAGGGTAATCCAATCTACCCTACTCAGGGACCACTCCTTAACCCCTCTCACCATGTAGGACTCTCCACCAATTTCAAATTCTTCACCATCACTCCCATTCCACCACTAGGCTTCCTTGGGCTCCTCATTGACCCAATGTGTCCTAACCACTCCAGGGCTACGAAAGGGTATTATATCTATCCCTTAGTTGTTTTTTCTCCTCACCGATCCATCCAGATGGTTTCTTTCACACTTTGTTCATCGAGTTCATGAAAACCTTGTTTTAGGCCTTGTAGCCTTTTTGCCCCAATTAGGCCTCCTAGAACCCGTTTTCTTGTCTTTTCTCACAAACGGTCTTAACAATCCCCAAATATTTTTGTAGATTCTTTCTAGTGGCCATCAAGACTCCAAGATTTGTTAGGTCTTAGGTCCTAATATGGTTCGTACATATGGCTGTCCTCAAACCCCCTATTTTTAAGGGTTTCTAGGGTTATTGTCTTTTTTTCTCCTTTGAAGGCTTCAACGACCTCCTCAACTCTCCTCCTTGCACACACATGTCTGAAATACATGTTCCCTCACTTCCATACTCCTGATTGGCACAAACTAATCCATTTAACAACTTTCTTTGTGGTTGTCCTCTCCAAGCCACTAACCAGAATGCACTTGCACTCACCTAATGCTTGATGAATTCATCATCTCCCCTATAAACCAAGACACCACACACCATATTTACAATATAAAAATAGTCCCCTAATTGATTCCAAGTGGCCATGGTATCTTTTCCATGGGAATTCAAGTGGAGATCATTGTTTCCAAAAACTGGCCTGAACCGACAATGAGACCAACAACACCAAAAACATGCAAAACAGAAAACCAATTGGTCTAGATGACTAGTATAATACTACACATGTTAAGTAAATAACTCAAATGAAAGACTCAAAGCATTAGACAAGTCATTTCAATCCATTCTTGACTAGATGAAGGCTCAAACACAAAAATTCAATGAAATTTGTACTCTTCCAACTCACAAAATCTCCTTCTCAAATCTGAATTCATAAAATCAATCCTCCAACCCATGTATTAGGGTTTTGTTGACCTTATATACCTTTATCCCACATGCTAGGACCCTTGGGTCGGGCTTAGAGCATCATTAATGCCCTTTTCCCACTTTTAGGACAAATTGCTAAGACTAAATTGACAAATTTGCCTAATTTCATCATTAAGGCTTCTCCAAACTTCAAAGCTCTAGACTACCCTAATTTTGTCATAACACACACATCAAAAAAACTCTTGGGACTTTACACCATAGTCCTTATTCCCTTGGTGGTTGGCTAGAACCACCAACAAGCCAAAACAACAAGATCTTCCAAAAGACCTTTAAGGTGCTCCTACACCATTCTCCCCCTGCAACAAAGAAGTTAAGGAACTTGTGGTGTCAAGAGCTCCTCACTACCTCCATGCTTCTTAAAGTCACTTTTTGCTATCCAAGTAGCTTCTGACTCTGGTTGATGTCTCCACTTCACTAGGTGCTCCTTGTATGTCTTGTGCCTAGTCTTCTTCTTCACCCTTGAGTCTAGAATCTTGTCCACTTGTGGTCTGATCTGATCAGGTACCTTGAGTTCTTCCACATCCTTATTGACCCAACACTATACTGTTCCTCATCCATTTCTGGTCCTTTATACTTCACCAAGTCCTTCACATTGAAGATAGGCAAAATAGACATCTCCTTGGGCAACTCCACCTTGTATGCATTGGATCCATATTTAGCCAACACTTTACATGGCCCTATCCTTTTCATCTGTAGCTTACGGGTAAAAGAACACAGCTGTGTCACACTTTATAAAGGAAATGACCAATGCTGATCCAACTTTTAAACTCAAATCACTAAAAATTAGCATATATGTTTTTAATTTTTAAATGATGTAAACTAGTAAAATATGTATTTTTCAGTATATTTTATGTTTGTATTTTTTATAAGAAATTAAAAAATTATTTAAACCTACTTTTTCATAAATTCACACTATAATTTAGTTGCTGATAAAATGTTGAAAAATGAAGTTGCACAGAATGTCAAACTTTGTGTAGTAAATTTTATTTTTTTTCTTTCAAATTTTTTGTGTGTATTTATAACTTGAAACTTTAGTGCATGGATATATTTTTTTCCAATTTTGATAAATATATATTTGTATATAAGTATTAAAATGTGCATGAATAAAAAACAACTATTTCCATCGGATGTCAACATTCATATTAAATATTTATCTAAAATGGAAAAAAAATTATACCATCTTGAAATAGATTCTTTTATCTAGTGCATCATATTTTTTTCAGTTTTTTTTAATAAGTTTTAGTATTTTTCCTTGGCATGGTAATCAACCTAATATTTTTTGCTGATAACCTACTTTTAGTATAAATAAAAATAATAATAATAATTAAACTATTAAAATAAATATATTTTTGAAAACTACACTTATGGATCTACATAAGGGTATTTTTACATTTAAAAAAATATATTATTTACATGAGGAGGAGTTATTAAAACTTCAAGTTTTTCAAATAATTTTTTGTTTTGGTAAATTGGACTCAAAGTGGTGCTCCATATATTTTTAGCCAACAATTTTAGTTGAATAAATTTTGGAAGTATCTAACTTAGCTAGAATGAATCTTATTAGGTCATATGTTTGACCAAAATTGATTTTTAGTTAGAAATACTTAAATTCAGTTGTGCTGATATGTTGGCTGAAAGTGTGATACATTTTTGTGCTTTTACCCTTACTTGGTATTCCCTTCTGTAGTCTTGCCTTGTTCAAGTATACCATCACCAAATCACCTACTTCAAATTGTAGATCTCTCTTCCCTTCATCTCTTTTAGCCTTCAACTTTTGGTTAGCCTCCATTAATGCCTTTTTTACCTGCTCATGAACCTCTCTCATTGACTGAGAAAAATCATCAACATGTCCATTGATTCCTTCATAACCTTTAAGATCTCTAAGATCAAGTACACCCCTTGGATGTAAGCCATATACTATCTCAAATGGACTCTTACCCGTAGTCCTATTTGTGTTATCATTGTAAGAAAATTCTGCTTGTGGAATCACTTGTTCCCATCCTTGTCCATATTCCTTAGCGAGACACCTCAACAAGTTACCAAGTACTTTATTGATCACCTATGTCTGTCCATCCATTTGAGGATGATATGCTAAGCTATGAGACAAGTTGGTTCCTAACCTTTTCCAAAGAGTTCTCCAAAAATTCCCCATAAACTTCACATCTCTGTCTGCAACAATGCTCTTTGGCAACCCATGTATCCTCACTACCTCCTTGAAGAATAGGTGTGCAATCTAACTTGCATCATGTGTTGTTTTACATGGGATGAAATGGCTCATCTTGTTGAATCTGTCCACTACCACAAACACACTGTCAAAACCAGTCGGTGTCCTTGGTAGCCCTACTATGAAGTCCATGCTTATGCATTCCCATGGCCTGTTTGGGATGGGCAATGGCTGATAAAGACCTGCATTTGTTGATTTTCCCTTTGCCTTTTGACATACTCCACATTGTTCAACATACCTTCTTACATCTCTTTGCATCTTAGGCTAGAACCTCTCCACTAAGTCTAGTGTCTTGTTCAAACCAAAGTGACCACTCAAACTACCATTATGCTTTTCTTGGATTAGATTCTCCCTCATGGAACCTCTAGGAATACATAATTGCTTCCCCCTAAATAATAGACCATTCTGCAAGGTGTAATCTGCATATTCACTGTGAAAATGGTTCTCAAAATCAGTACATACCTTGTAGATCACTGAGAAATCAGAATCTCCTTCATATAGACCTTTGAATCCTTCAACCCCTGTGCTTTGTAGCTATATCTCTTGGACAGTAAGAAACCTCCTGCTAAGAGTATCAACAACCTTGTTGTTAACCCCCTTCTTATGCTTGATGGTAAAGGTGTATGACTGCAAAAACTCCATCCATTTGATATGCCTCAAGTTGAGCTTCTCTTGAGTATTGATATAGCTTAAGGCCTAATTGTCGGTGTATACCACAAATTCCTTGGGCAATAGGTAGTGCCTCCACTTCTTGAGAGCCTTTACCAAAGCATATAGCTCTAAGTCATAGGATGAGTACCTAGACTTTGCTTCATTCAATTTCACTAAAGAATGCCACTGGCCTGCCTTCTTGGCTTAGGACAGCTCCTATTGCTATGTTACTTGCATCACATTCCACTATGAATTGTTTGTCAAAACTTGGTAAAACTAAGATAGGTTGGGTAGCTATCTTCCTCTTCAACCTTTCAAATCCTTCATTGGCTTCTTGGTCCACACAAACTTTGTTTTCAGTCCTCCTTTGATGGTGTCAAGAACCGGTGCATAGATTTCACTAAACCTTCTAACAAATTTCTTATAGAATTGGGCTAATCCATGGAAACTCCTAACTTCAGTCCCTGTCTTGGGAGTAGGCCAACTGAGAATGGCTTCAACCTTTCTCTTGTCCATCTTCAAGTTCCCTTGAGATACTAAAAATCCTAGGTAGACTAACTCTTACTTCATAAAATCACTCTTCTCAAGATTTATGGTGAGCTTCTCCCCTTGAAGTTTATTCAACACAAGTTCTAGGTGCTTCATATGTTCTTCTTTTGTTTTGCTAAAGATGAGGATATCATATAAGTAGACTACCACAAAGACTACTATGAAGTCCTTCAAGACCTCATTCATCACCCTCATAAAAGTGCTAGGTGCATTTGTAAGGCCAAATGGCATCACTAACCATTCATACAACCCTTTTGTGGTTTTAAATGCTGAATTTCATTCATCTCCCTCTTTCATCCTAATCTGATAATAGCCACTTTTCAAATTAATTTTGGAATAGTTCTTAGCACCCCCTAAAAATTCCATTAAATCTTCTATCCTAGGAATAGGAAATATATATGTAATAGTTATCCTATTTATTGCCCTAGAATCAGCACACATTCTCCACTTATCTCCCTTCTTAGGTGCCAACACCACTGGAACAACACATGGGCTTATGCTCTTTCTGATAAGCCCTTGGTCCAAAAGTTCTTGAACTTGCCTTGCTATCTCCTTGTTCTACTCTGGTGTCATCTTGTATGTAGCCTTGTTAGGCAATGTTGCTCCTGGTACAAAGTCTATTTGATGACTGATTACCCTCTTAGGTGGTAGTGTAGCTGGTGTACCTTCACAAATAATATCCCTGAACTGATCCAACAATTGTTTCACTTCTACTGTCATAGGTAGCCGACTAGGTGACTCCTCTTCCTTTGGCTTCAACATGATTGCCTAGACCACTCCTTCTTCCTCCTTCATGTCTCTTAGGAATTCCTTTCCACTCATCAAAAGTACATTGGTTTCTACCTTTTCCACCGTACCTTCTTCCAACAAAGACTGTATTTTATAAGTGACTCCATCCTTCTTGAATGAGTACTTGTTCTCCTTGCCATGGTGTACTGCCTCCCTGTCATATTGCCATGGTCTGCCCAATAATAGATGGCATGCATCCATTGGTAACACATCACACAATATCCTATCTTGATACTTCCCTATAGCAAACTCAACCCACACTTGTTCATTGACCAATATATTATGCCCCTTATTCAACCAAGTAACCTTGTAAGGACACACATGGGGTATCTTGATGAGACTCAACTTCTGTACTGCCTCCTTTGATATGAATTTATCAGTTGATCCTAAGTCAATGATGACCTTGCAAACCTTACCTAGTATCTTGCACTTGACTCTAAAAAGAGCTCTCCTTTGTTTGTGTTAATCCTCGGTAGGTTCTTTGATCAAGATCCTTCTTAACATGAGATTCTCTCCTTTCTCTGAATCTAAACTCACCTCTGAATGTTTGGAAGAGTCCTCTTATTGAGCATAGTTAATCTTCCTCTCACCTTGTGAAGATGCTGGCTTGTCAGGACCCCTATAAGCCGGATGACCCAACTGTCCACAAAGTTAACACTTCATGGAAGAAAAATGAGAACTTCTCCCAAAGCCTCCTGATCTACCTCTTCCACCATTGTTAGAACTTCTACCTCTGTATCCCCCTCTACTATTTGGCTCGTGGTATTGTTCACCAACCTTAGCATCCCCTTGGCTTCTATTCTCATTGCTTCTTCCACCAAAACCTCCTCTATGTCCACCTCTAGAGTCTCTACCTCTTCCTTTACCCCTGGTATTAGAATCTTGTTTCTTTTTCAACTTCTCTTCCACTTTAATAGCCATTTGATAGCAACTATGGAGGTTGGTAAGTGTAAAGAGGCTCAACTCTTCTTGTATGTTCCACCTAAGGTTGTTCAGATACCTAGCAACCTTAATGCTTTAAATTTCTTGCACTCTAGACCTAAGGCTTAGCTTTTGGAACTCTTTTGTGTAGGCAGCTACATCTAACTCCCTTTGTCTGAGATTTTGCCTCTTCTTATGCAATTGGATGTCATAGTCCTCAAGTAGATAGATTTCCTTAACTTTAGCCACCATTTTCTTCCAATTTCATATTGGCTTCTTGCCTTCCTTCTCTCTTTCTTCTTGCAAGAACTTCCACCAAGTTAGTGCTTGTCCTCTTAACCTTGATTTGGCTATCTTCACCTTTTGTGCCTCTGTAATCTCATCACATTCAAAGTGATTCTCCATTCCCTCTATCCATTCCATATCTAACTCTGCATCCATTCTTCCTGTGAAAACAGGGATGCCTTCTAGTGCCTTGCCATTTAATGCCTTCAATGCTTTGAGGAAGGGTTCCTCTTTAAATGGAGGGTCAGGTTCTGGGTCTATGTCTTCCTCAATGTGGTCCTCACCTTTGTCTCTAACCACTGCTAACTACACTTTCATCTTGCCTGTCAACTCTGCAACCTCTTCTAATTTTTGCTTCATCTCCTCCATATCTTCTTCAAGTCATTTATTCATTTCTTGTTGCTCTGTCAAATCTCTTTCCAACTCTGCATTGGTCACCATTGTGTTCTCTCCGATGGATTCACTTCCCTCTGACATACACTTCTCAATTCCCAAGCCTTTTAATGCTCTGATACCAATTTGATGGGGAGTCCTATCCCTCAAGAGCACTCTTTCTCTTCGAAAGACCCATTCTTTGGTCTTCCTAGGGTACTCCACTCTACCCTACTTAGGGATCACTCCTAAACCCCTCTCACCACGTAGGACTCTCCACCAATTTCAAATTCTTCACCATCACTCCCATTCCACCACTAGGATTCCTTGGGCTCCTCATTGACCCAATGTGTCCTAACCACTCCAGGGCTAGGGAAGGGTATTATAGCTATCCCTTATTTTTTTTTGTCTCCTCACTGATCCATCTAGATGGTTTCTTTCACCCTTTTTTCATCGAGTTCATGAAAACCTTGTTTTAGGCCTTGTAGCCTTTTTGCCCCAATTAGGCCTCCTAGAACCCATTTTCTTGTCTTTTCTCACAAACGGTCTTAACAACCCCCAAATATTTTTGTAGATTCTTTCTAGTGGCCATCAAGGCTCCAAGATTTATCAGGTCTTAGGTCCTAATAGGGTTCATACATATGACTGTCCTCAAACCCCCTATTTTCAAGGGTTTCTAGGTTTATTGGCTTGTTTTCTCCTTTGAAGGCTTCAATGACCTCCTCAACTCTCCTCCTTGCACACACATGTCTGAAATACATTTTCCCACACTTCCATACTCCTGATTGGCACAAAATAATCCATTTATCAACTTTCTTTGCTGTTGTCCTCTCCAAGCCACTAACCAGAATGCGCTTGCACTCGCCTAGTGCTTGATGAATTCATCATCTCCCCCATAAACCAAGACACCACACGCCATATTTACACTATAAAAATAGTCCCCTACTTGATTCCAAGTGGCCATGGTAGCTTTTCCACGGGAATTCAAGTGGGGATCATTGTTTCCAAAAACTGGCCTGAACCGACAATGAGACCAAGAACACCAAAAACTTGGAAAATAGAAAACCAGTTGGTCTAGATGACTAGTCTAATGCTACACACATTAGGTAAATGACTCAAATGAAATAATCAAAGCATCGGACAATTCTTTTCAATCCATTCTTGACTGGATGAAGGCTCAAACATAGAAATTCAATGAAATTTGCACTCTTCCAACTCACAAAATCTCCTTCTCAAATCTCAATTCATACAATCAATCCTCCAACATAGGTATTAGGGTTTTTTTGAGCTTATATACCTTTTTCCCATTTTCTAGGACCCTTGGGTTGGGCTTAGAGAATCATTAATGCCCTTTTCCCACTTTTAGGACAAATTGCCAAGACTACATTGACAAATTTGCCTAATTTCATCATTAAGGCTTCTCCAAACTTCAAAGCTCTAGACTACCCTATGTTTGTCATAACACACACATCAAAAACACTCTTGGGACTTTACATCATAGTCCTTATTCCCTTGGTGGTTGGCTAGAACCACCTACAAGCCAAAACAACAAGATCTTCCAAAAGACCTTTAAGGTGCTCCTGCACCAGGGTGTACTTACTCCATCTCAAGGATGATGCATTGTGGATGACATAGATCAATGCTAGGGATAACCAATTAATAATTATACACGTGAATAAGTTAAACATTTACATGTGAATAAGGGAAGTACAAGTACTCAAAAATACGTAAGCCTCAAAAAGTATACACACGAATACATAGTATACACAAATTAAAACAAAGTATATGCACGAGTACAAGGTATATGCATGAAAACATGTAAGCCACAAAGTATACACTCAAATGCATGTAATTCACAAATTATACACGTAAGTTGTAAAGTATACACTTGAATATACATAACTCATATCTATTGAACCATCAATTTAGAATGCAAATATGGACAGGCATCGATAAAAGATATTTGTATTAACAAAATAGCCATGTAGGCATACATAAATATATGTTGATATAAGTATGAAATATATGTACAAAATAGCCATATAGGCTTACGAGAATTCCATCTAGGCATACAATTTCAAATATGTCCAATAAAAAATATGTACAAAACTGTCATACAGGCAAACATTAAAGGACTCTGGAATCAAAAGTCATTGCTATCCATGTGCAGGAAATAAAATCTTTCCCTTTCCTTTTCGCTCGGATGGTGATAGGTCTGTCACTCATTTTTTCTGCGCTCGTAGATTGCTCTTGCTACTCCTCCTAGGGTTTAGTTCATGGTGAAGTTTTAACTGTTACAATAAGAAGTAAAGACATGAATATATAGAAATTACATTATAAAAAATGATATATTTGACAAAATAATCACTTACAACCATCTCACAATCTCTTCCACGAGGGAAATATCCTCACGCCCATGCTCAGGCATGCTCAAGCCCTATATAAACCATACAAATAGACAAAAACTACGTGAATCAATAATGGTTTGATTTCTGACTAACTAACATCTATAACAACAAATGTAAATTAAAATTTACTAATTTGCCTCATACCTCTTCTGTCAGAGCCATTGAGGATTGTATAGAAGATGTCACACCAATATCCATTGCCCTTGTCACATTCGGAGGTGTATCGTCTCGTAACAACTGAAAATAAAACAACAAATTAAACGTAATCAACGATGCGCATGTATAAACTACACAAATCTATTAAGTACTTGATTCATTAGTTAAACTCTTTATTCTATTACTTGCGTGAAGGTTTGAGTAAATCCATTGCCACTGGGAAGTGTTCCATCAAAACCTCCAATATTAGTCTGTTCAACATCCAAAATTGCATATTAAATTACCATTCGTAAAACAATGCCATTAATATGCAATAAACTTACAATTGTTTACTAGTTACATACCCTAGTGATAGGTGTACTGCAAAAATAGGTTGGTGGGGGGCCGGTGTATCCAGTCTCAACACTGTGACCCTGCAATTTTATTAAAATCAAACATTTTTAGTTAATCTTGCATTTCAAAATTGAAATTTAATAAATTAAATTCAATGAACACATGCACTAAATTTTACCTGACTATCAATGCCATATGCCTCATGCAAAATGTCAGCTACCCTCTCCATCTCCATAGCTATAGACGGATTATGCGTACCAATCTCTTGAGGGTTGGTGGGGTCATGTGAACAAGTAGCCCCGCAAGATTGACACACATGTGTTCGAAGGCCACCACTAGAAGACTCTGCTGGATGGCGCTGTAGAATAGGGCTAGTATGATTGATGACACTCTGGGTCAAACTATTGATTGCCTGCAATGTCTCTACATCAACACTTTCCTTCACGACGAAAGGCATAACAATGTACTCATGAGGTGGCTTAGCGAGAGCTCGTCTATCTTGCCGCGTAGGATCCGGCTGTGCACCAGGTCTATCCCGAGCTGACCCCCCACCTCTCCCCTGTAAATCCCTCATATAAAAATAATTTGGGATTTTGTTCAATATGAACTCACTGTATAGTTTTCTAAGGAAATATTGCGGGACCTCACAATTGTTGCACGGTGGGTAATCGAAGACCATGTACCACCTATCATAAAACTGCTCCTTCATCTGTTGGTGGTGGCACCAATGGATAGGAAACCTCTTCGCATTGAGGGTAAGATTTTGATTTGTGCGTGGGTGGGTGAATAATGAGCACAAATCACCTTTTGTAATTTTTAAATCTTTCACATCCTTGTATGATAGTTTATTTGCATAATAGTCCCTAGCCACCTACCTCCTATCTTCCCATCCAGTTATTTGTTTGCTAATTGAATCTATGTTTGTTAACATATCTTTCAATGAATTTGCTAGGGTCATTCTTTCTGTGGTTGAACCATTTGGATCATTCAACCTATTGATCAAATCCTCAATTTGTTTTTTGTTGTTCTCAATTTCACTCATTAAATTTTGTTGAGTGTCAAGAGGGGGTTGAGTGATTGGTGGAGGAGGTTGATGTTGTGGTTGATTTTGATCTTGATGATTTGGTTGGTCATTTTGTTGAGGATTTTGAGGGTTTGCAGGTTGATTTGCATCTCCTAAAAATTCAAACAAATAGATATCAAATTCAACCTAAAACTAACAAATTCAAAACAAAAACCATAGAATCCTTACCTCTTACAGCTCCTCGTCATCGTGGTGCCATCGTTGTGAAGAAATATAGATTCTTGGCAAATAAATTCTCCTCCTTGAACGCGAGCGTGATATTTTAGGGTTTTTGGCTGCGGGTGCAACGAAAAAATCAGTCGAAATGCAAATTAGAGATTTGCATTTGTTTTTTAATTTTTAACAGTTGATAACACGAGCGCATTATAATGCGGTCACGTTATGTCTTTGTAGTTGTAGCCGCCGAGACCTTGCCTAGGTTTAATGAAAGACATAATGTGAGCACGTTATAACGCACTCGCGTTATGGTTTTCAACTTTTGTTTTTAGGGTGCACGGAATTGCTACCCATTTTCATGCACCCGCCCTAGAAAGAAAATGAAGAATAATGCAAGAAACTAAATCAAATCTATTTAAACAAAGAAAAATCTTGATCCCATGGGGGAGTTGGTGCCAATTGGTGTGTCGAAATTGGCCCTTTCCTAACTCCTTTGTAAGGTTGATGATGATTTGATCCACTTGATGGTTGAATTCTTGCATAACCTAGCTAAGAACTTGATATAGAGAGATGAAAATGGTTATGCTTGAAGATGGATTTGAGTATAATAAGTTTACTCAAATTGTGGATGATAGAATGAGAGGAAGAGTCTCTCATTTATAGATTTCCAATTGGAAGAATGAGCAAGATTTGAGCAATGTGGTACAAAAAACCAACCAATGAGAAAAGGCCACTTGTCCACATGTGATTGGATGAAGAATAATCACATTTTGGTCAATGTGCATGATAAATGCCATGAGATTCAAATTTGAAATTTGAATGTGACTTGTTGGAGGGATAAAAAAATGAAGTTAATGTCACTTGGCTCAATGCACAAGGACATGTAAGAGGAGTGAATGCCTTGTTGGATGTACAAGTCCACTTGGATTTTGAATTCAAATTTGAGGGAATATTCCCCTTTTATGCCATGCGAGGGAAAATAAGAGATTTAATAAATCAAAGTAATTGATTTATTTTGCAAGTTGCATTCTCTAGAGGATTTAATGAGAGGTTAAGTGATTTGACAATTTTGACTCAAATTTATGAGTTGATTTTAATCAAGAATTGAGAAAAAAAAGATTAATTAAATAAATGATTTGATTTATTTAACTAAAGAGGATAGTGTTAGATTAAATTAAATATGG
Source organism: Sequoiadendron giganteum (assembly GCA_007115665.2). NCBI lineage: Eukaryota > Viridiplantae > Streptophyta > Pinopsida > Cupressales > Cupressaceae > Sequoiadendron > Sequoiadendron giganteum. The sequence goes on from CM021101.1 coordinate 770,242,324, forward strand.
TTTAATTTATTCAATTTAATGAGAAGACTTTAAGGATTTGATTTAAATAAAATGAATTATTTAAATAAACAAAGATATAAGGTTAATTAAATTAAATTAATTAATTTAATCAACAGAGGAGAAAGACTTAATTAAATAAATAATGATTTATCTAATTAAGAGATAAAAAGGTGATGATAAGCTGAGAGTATGATTTAGGAGGAAATGTCGTTATTAATCAAGATCAAGCACGTCAGATTAAATTGTACATTTTCCATGTCTATAGTTTGTGCAAGGACACACATTTCCTTTTGTGAACTAGAGACAACCAACCATTGCTATGACAGTTACTAAAAACTATAATAGTCGTTCCTAGAGACATTCTTAACACCTTACAAACCAAAAAGTATTTTGAACACAACCTTGAACCAGACCCCACACCAAACCTACCCGCCTCCAACAAGCCATTAGCATGGGAAAAGGCTCTGAAATCTGGAACCTAGCTACCATGTGGTGAAGGAGGAAGCTTTAGCACCCACAATAGGTATTCCAAACTAGCTGCCACCAATTCCTTATGAGCAATCAATGTCATGCCTTTCAAGTCCAACAAGAAAGGGTAGTATTTTATCACCTCTCTTGGCACATAGAGAAAATGCATGTCCCACGGCCTAGGAATTCCCATTCCAATGGAAGCCGCATACAGTGTAGCCTCTAGCCCCACCAACAAATCCACGTAGAAGAGTTTTTTTAACAGTGCCTTGACCTCTCTTTTTCCTAGCCTTATTTCTAAGACTGACGCCAAAAACCGTGAAGTTATTTCAGTATCAACCCTATGATAATCATCGTCCTCCAAATAGCTCTTCCCCAAAATCATCTTAACTGTGACCATAATGAGAGTGTTGTATTTCTTGAGCATTCTCTTGAGGCATTGGTTAGTAATCGACCCACAAAAGGCCATTTGCCTACCAAAAATCAACAAACGAATTGGAGTAGCCACCCCAATGCTCGTGAGAGTCTCCAAAGACATCCTGACTACAAACTTCGACCTCTCCTCCATGGTTAAGCAACAAAATCATAATTTCTCAACACTAGACCTTCATCATGCACACAAGCAACAATATTCACCACGATGAAGGAAATTAGAACCTTTACATTGAACCATAAATAATGTGAAGATGATTGTCATCATTTCACATCATAATGGTAATGGAAAATTTTAACCATGTCGTGCGTGGTGCCAACCCGTCACCATCGTCGAAGCACTAGATAACACGTATGGAGAGAATTAGTAGATCCTAAATTGGCTAAGACATGACAACCCAAAATCCCATATTCGTGCTTTGTAAATTGCTTGACACTATCATTATTGCAGAGATATCACAAATGGATTTAGTAATCGTTGATTCATGTCACAACAACTTCGCCAACTCCACACCGCTTGACCAAGTTGGCACCACTTGAGATGGCGAACGAGGTTTGCCAGGTAATCATGCCATGTTTAACTGCCAACTTTTCTCAAAGAACCCTGACCTTTCTAGAACAAAATATTTGGAAAGGCGCCCTCCCAACCGCCCACGATATTTTGGTGTATATTAATTTAAGATTTATATAAATATATTTTAGAATTTGTATAGCTTATTTTCGTTAGTTTGTTTATCTTGAATTATATTATATTTATTGATTATGTTCTTAAGATACGATTATGGGTTACATAATATCCTCTTATTTTTAACTTTAAATTTTTCGATTTTAAGGATATTAGTGAAGATAATTTTTGGATAAACTATGTATATTTTTCTTTTATCAATGTTTCAGATCATACTCCATGATCCATCATTAGGATGACAAGCAGAAGAGAAAAGTAAGAACAAAGAGTTAGTAGACTTTCACAAGCAGAAGAGAAAATAAGAACAAAGAGTTGGTAGACTTTCCATCAACGTTTCAGACCATAGATTATGAAATATGATCCGAAACTTCGATGGAAAAAAATATACACAGTTTATCTAAAAAAATTACACTAATACCATTATGAACTCTGGAAACAAAATGTTATTGATTTTAAGAATGTTATGATTTGATTGTTATTTGTACGCGTTCTTTAACAAAGTTCATAAACATCCAAATACAAAAGAAAAAACACTGAAAGCCGGCAGTATGAACGGATAAAGTTGAAACAGAAAGTAGAGGCTCAAATTTCCTCACTCCAACCTATCTGAAATGTATTTCAGACTCCCTCGAACAAATCTACACCTTGCATGTCCAAAAATTTGAGCTTGTTTAGTGATCATATTAGGTTGTGATAATGGGAGGAATAACATCAGACTTGCAACCCGCGATAGAAGCGTTGGTATCGAGAAACACAGTGTGCCCCTCCAATGCCACAACATTCCCCTCTTCTGTTACCCGCACTGGGAAAGGCAGAAGATGGCCGGGCAGATCAATTATTTCTTCGCCCACAAAAACATCCCACGCTCGTTCAACAATGCCGCGCACCATCCTCACGCATGCCCGACTCTCTGGGTGGAGATATTCGTGCCTTAGCCCGCCATTTTGCCTGGCAAAGTGCTCATACCAGAGGGACATACGATACCCGAAAACCTGACCCCGCGCCCGACGGCTGCCGTCTTCACTGTTTATGTGGTGGGGTTGATAACTTCCCTGTGCTATCTCCGTGTCCCTTGCTCCGTCCAACGATCTCTGGTTCAGATTGGCTGACCCCATTATTATGTATTCATCGTCCACTGTAACACAACCATACAACTCCTTAAGATTTAATGAAGAAAATGGAAGTAATGATTAATCACATCAGATTTCCGCATTCTATAAAAGTTATAGCATATCATATCATTTTTTAATTCAATTGGGTAAGAGTTGTTTTGCAATAGAGAGTTGAATGTTTTGAATTACATTCAATGAATATTTTGGATCACAGTGCATGATCCAATCATAGACAATAGAGAGTCAAATGAAATCAAGATAATAGAAAGACAAATGTTCCATCCAATTCTATTATATCCTGATGATAGATTGTAGAATGCGATTCAAAATATTGATGCAAAACAATTGAATTCAAAAATGATAGGAGATAATACAAATAATGGTTGAGTTAAAAAAGCATTTACCAATCATAAGCTTTGCATGGACATAGATGAGGAATCTCCTGTTCATCTGGGCATTCCAATAATCGGTGCCCTCTTCTGGAGTCTCAGGAGCCACATATTCCCCTGGGATGTTCGTTTCTCTGTTTCCCAAGCAAAAGAAGTTGAGATAGTCGGTAGGAAGGGCCGTACTCCCTTCCTCCCTCAGTGCCTCTCCGATCAGTGCATACATCATTGCTATGGTGTTCCGATTCCAATGCAGAATCGCCTGCACCGTATCGCCCTCAGGAATGCCCTCGGGCCACATGGGCGTCACCACATACACGGCAAATCTCTCCTTGGCCCGGATCTTGCTCACTATTTTAAGGGCAATCTCAATGGGAACAAGATGCAGGCACCCGCAGTCCTGATCCTTGTCCCACGATTCACAGCTGCCGAAAAAATACTGGTTTTCAATGTAGATAAAGTTCCTCGCCCGGCGGATGGCTTGGACATAAGCACAGTGGATGCTCTGATCTACCACTTGGTCTTTTACTTTTACAAGCCCTAGAAGCTCACTTTGATTTTCGGAAAACCCCTTAGCTGAACCGTCGTCTATGGACCTAAAGATCTGCACATTCCAGGTCTCTGGGCCATCTGGCATGACGAAATGAGTCATTTGGCGCATATCAAGAAGCAGGGTCGGATCAGTGTGCTTGGTCCATCGCTGAGTAAAATTAGTGACAACATCCAACGCTGCAGGGCCTTCAATTTTAGAGTGGGTATCATGCCATGGCTCTCGAGGTCCCCCGTGCTTAAGATCCGCTCCCTTGAAATTATGCTGAAGAAAATCGTCCTTGAAAACAGTATCTAAATCGCCAAACAGGGTATGCTTCTCTGTATCGTATCTTCCACTGGTGAGATCTATTCCTCCCACGAAGCTCACCACTTGGAGGGCCGTCGACCCCTCTTCAATGGGTGCATCCAAGCTCACAGTTTTCTGGTGGTGGGTAAACTGGACCTCGACCTCTGCACTCTGCACAGCACTCAGAGAACGTTGGTCTGGGTGCCTGGGAGACAGAACGCAGTGCACATTGCTGTCCTTGAAATACTCGAAGGTCTCGTCGCAATGGGTTTTCATTAAACCCTCGTTTCTGAGGAGTTTTACGGCAGTCCTGTCCTCCCATATTAAGACCAAAACCCTAACTCCCTGATCCGCCTTTTTCTTGAGAAGCTCCCCAAGAGTGACCCCTTGGGCACCATCTATCATGCGCTCCCTGTCCCTCACAAGAGTAAACTCGGTATACACCGACCACCCAGCAATGTATATAAATACCTGGGCTCCATTAATGTACTCATACATCTCCTCCCATAATCTCGGAGGGCTGTATAAGCCTCCTCCCTGCAGTTCAATCCTGGGTCGGAACTGCTGAGTCAGATGAGTATTCTGATACAGAGTAACAATGCAACCATTTCTCTGTTTGAAATACACATTCTCAACTCCAGCAAAGTCTCTGTCTTGAGTCCCAGTACCCCAATGTGGATCTTCCGTTACATGACTGAACTGCAGACGAATCTGAATTTGAGCCTTCTTCAGCTTCTCACTGAAATCTTCGTTATACAAGTCATACCAACCTTCAATAACTTTGCCGGTGAGAATCTCCGAGATCGGAATTCTGGTTCTTCCTATAACTTTTGCAGAGACAGGCAATTGGTTCTTAATACTGATCACCGCATACTCGCACGATGTATACGCACAAAGTACATGGAAAGTCTCGTTCCACACTGGGCTAACTGGATTGTGCTCTACAACTCTGCTTTTTGCAACTCTCGCAATCCCAAAATCTATGGTGGCATAGAATTTATGATGACAATGCTCCACGTGAAGGACTGACTTAATCTCTTCCGCAGTCTGCATGTAAATTCCATTTGTCAACCTCAACCTAAATCTCAAGCCCAAGAATGCCATGTAGATTGCAAGAGAAAAAAAAATCATATATTATCATCTTCAAATTTGAAAGTTTGTCCATTTGTATGTGTAATCATTTTTCCATCAATATTTCAGATTTCATTTCAAAATGTTGATAGAAAAATGTTTACACAATCAATTCCGAATCATATTCTATTATTGATCATAAAGTGTGATGGGAAACATTGATGAAAACATGTTTACACAATCAATCAAGATTCTATTCTATGATAGATCATAAAGTATTATGTCAAACATTTTTACACAATCAATTCTGAATCATACTCTACAATGAATCATAAAATATGATCCAAAATATTGCTGAAAACATATTTAAACAATCAAATCAGAATCCTATTCTATTATGGATCACATAGATGAAAAAATGTTTAACAGTCAGATCTGAAAACTTTCAAATTCAATAACAGGAACACTAGAAATTTAATATCTTTTATCCTTACCTTTGTCAAAACTGCAGGTAGACCATGAAGTAGATGCCTGGCTTGGAATACAGTGGCATGAAATGTACCGTGAACTACAGTGGACGCCATTATAGATCTTCTGAACAATCACTTGAAGCTTGAGGCCACAGTGGATAAGGAATGGATTTATATAGCACCTTTACAGGTGGTTTAATGCTTTACACCCAATCCATTATCTAAAAACCACTGCAAGATTCCAGCTCGTGCTGTGAATTTTTATGTTACTATCTAAACATTTGACAGAATGTGGTCGGCTGGAAAGGGCAAGGAAGTCTCTCTGTTCCACTGTTGAGTAGGTAGCAAATATTTTAATGGTTCGGTAATGAGACGTAAGAGGACAATTTGACATGAAACAGCCACTGTCACAGAAACCTTCCTGAGGTCCCTCCGCCCGCCTTTGTCAGGTGCATTAGTGCTCACCACGTTGATTCTGGATTAAGATAGATTTAGTGTTATCCTACAAACTCGGTTTGGAACCTTCCATATGACTTTTCCCACGATTATATTGCCGTGTTGACTTACCCATGAGCTAAGGCGATGACGTGTGAGTTAGGAGAGACGCCATTGGATACTTATAAGAATACATCTCGACCGTCCAATCTATTTATTTTAAGTATTTTTAAAAAAATTTCTAACCAAATATTTTGTGGTTGGTATAGATTGAGAGTCGAGAGGGTCAAAAGGAAGGGAGCACATGAATTTTGAGAATTCTTCTTACATGTGAGTTTCCAAATCTGTGTGCTAATTTCTTATAATAATAACGTTCTAGAGGAAAAAAGTTTGGTATTTTAGTTTTTTATTTGAGTTGATATTTTTAATCTATTCTTTAGTTATTTTGGTGTATATTAATTCAATATTTATATATACATATATTTTAGAGCTTGTATAGCTTTTTTTTCTTTTTTTTAGTTTGTTTATTTTGGATTAGATTACATTTATTGATTATGTTTTTTGAATATGATTATGGGTTATATCATGTCTTTTTATTTTTAACTTTTAATTTCTTGATTTTAAGTACGATAATATTATGATTTGATTGTTATTTATTGATGTGGGTATCAAAAGTTTCAATTATGCATACGAGATTATGTATGTAAAGGTTGCATCTTATGACACTTGTTCATTTCTAATTTTTAAGGATGAGAGTATTATTATTTGATTGGCAGTTGTTGGTGTGGGCACCAAAAGTTTCAATTATGCACATAGGACTTTGTATATGAAGGTTGTATCATATGACACTTGTTGATTTGTACTTTTCAAGGATGACAATATTATTATTTGATTGTTAGTTGTTGGTGTGGGCACCAAAATTTTGAATTATCCATATAGGGTTGTGTATATAAAGGTTGCATTTTATGGCACTTGTTGATTTGTAATTTTCAAGGATGGCAATATTAATATTTGATTGTTAGTTGTTGGTGAAGTTTGAATTATGCATATAGGGTTGTGTATATGTAGGTTGCATCTTATGACACTTGTTGATTTGTAATTTTTTGGGGATGTAATATTATGATTTGATTGTTACATGTTGGTGTGGGCTTCAAAATTTTGACTTATGCATATATGATTATTTATATTAAGCCTTCATCCTATGACACTTGTTAACTTGTAAATGTAAGGATTAAGGTGGCATCAACCTTGTAAATCTTATGTATTTAGTTATTCCTAATATTGTTTGTGAATCTTTCATAATGGATGCGGAATTCACCATCAACAATAATAGGTTTTTACCATTTTATTGGTATGGTAATTAATTTTTTATTGAGGACCGGTTACTAATTATTAGAAGAGAACTTGAAGGTTAAGGTTGTTTTTGAATGCCCAACTCCCCATGAGGTTATTTTAGACACGTTTGATGTTGTTTTGGATGGCTATAACACCTTCACATGATGATGGTAATTGTCTTACAAAAATATAAGTGTCCTTAAGGAAAAATAGTTGTGCATGTGTAAAAGCTAAGTAATTGAGTTAGAATCAATATCATTTTATTCATTAATTGCTTGGATTTATCTAAGGGAGGTGTTGGGATATGATAATCAACTTGGTTGCCCCATTTTTTTTATATTAATTATAGTTTATAAACATGAGTTACAACTGTCAACTTTTGGTTACAGGTATTGCCTTTCAAGGCTTTTGATACTACTTGGACTATTTTGTGCAATAATTTTACAAGTATTGGTGTTTATACAATTCTTAGACATTTTTGTTGTTGTTGTTTAGCTATCACAACTCTTTTTTACTATCTTTTTATTTATTTTTGCTATTGTACTTCCTTTGAAGGTTCATTTATTCCTCCTTGAATGGAGTGTTCTCCTCATTGAATGGCCCATTTCTTGCTTAGATTATCTCCTCCTTTTTGTTTTCTATCTTTTTATTCTTTTTTGATTTCATTGATATGGATTCGGAGCTCACACTTGTGTTATTGTCACCTATATTGCAACACAAAAGAAAACTAGTCTTCTAGAAGACTTAGTAAGTGCCCTCTTTTTCCCTTGGTATTTTCCTCACAAAGGCTTCTAAAGTCATAATTAGAAAAGGTGATTCTACTCTATCATATGCTTTTTCAAAGTCAAGCAAGAGTAGCCTCACATCTTGATTGGAGTTTTTAGCTCATCCCATCCTCTCCCAACTTATGATTAGATTCTCTACAACATGTATCTATCTTTAATAAAACATGTATTTGTATAGGTTATGATCTTTGGGAGGAGAGATCTCCTATTCTCATGGCAATCAACTTGGCAGGAATCATGTAGGAAACATTTAACAGGGTTATTGGTCTCCAATTTTTAACTAAGTTCTTATCATCGTCTTTCAATATAAGTTTGACCACACTTTTATTAGTTTTCTTATTGACCCACAATGTTCTTTGGCAGTTCATTATCTAGGTTTATTGATGCATTTAGGGGAAGGTTTTTAAACTTTTGAGATTTTTTCCCCAAGAATGGGGCCATATAAAGTCATTATTTTCTCCATCAGAGATGAGATTTCCTCCATTTTTTTTGCAACAATAGGAGAGACCTCCTCATTCAGCACAAACTTCCCAATATTCTCCCCATTTTTTTCATTTATTGCAAGTTCAATCTCAAGGAGAGAAGGATTAGGGTTAGAAATTGCTTATATGGCCTTGCCTTTCGGGGATGAATAACCTAGTTGTTGGTTAATCTAGTCCCCTTTATTTGGCATGTCATTCACATCTTTTGATATCCCTGTTTGGGACTGAACCACATAGGATATTATTATTTTATCTTCTGACCCGCGGATAGGTCAACTACATTTGTAGAATTCGATTTTATACTTTTTGAACTTTCTACCTATTTTAAAGTTTCATCTTGAGATAAGGAACTTTTATAGACTGAGTTTTTATAGACCCCAATTTATTTTGGAGGTGTAGTGCTAATTTGGGGGGTTTCAATCCCATCCTTTTATGTGTTAGGGTTCATAACCCTAATGAGTTTTATTAGGATGCAAAATTCTTTTTTTTCAGTGAGTAGATTCTTCTTATATGCCCTTCATTCTTGCATAGATAACAATTATTTAGCCTACCCATCATTTCTAGTTTGCATCCTAGGGTTTTACCCTGATGTTCAATAAAGACCTCCTCTAGTATGTCGACCCCTAGTGTTAGGGCCACTAACACCCTTGCATTAAGGTTAACCAGAGTGTACATTTTATCTCTTCAATTTTCATAACCTTACCTATGCAAGTTAGAAATTAAGGGATAATGTTCCACATTTGTGGGGGTAGACTCTTAATCATAACCCATCTAGGGTACAAAAGAGTGAGTAATAAATCATTTAACTAGATTGGTGACCATGCCACCGCCTGAAAGACCATTTTACCTACATTCGAGAATCCTTTTTGTAACACTTTTCCTTGCATTTTATGACTATTGAAGAAAACTAGAAATTGTTAGGAATAAGGTGTCTCAACCTTGGATAATTCCTATTCTTATTATTTGTTTTGTAAAATGTATTTCTTGCAAATAATGTAATTAAGTGTGAGTGTACATGTCTAGTTTGCATGTTGATGTGTCACTCCACTTAATGTGTTGGCATCTTGAATTGTGTGTAAGGAGATCATGGCTGAAACGGTTATGATGGATTCCTATGACACGTAAGAGCTATGATATAAGCGTTTTTTAGGGTTGCGAAGATTTGTGATGTGAGTGTATTGTTGGAACGTTTTTCATGCTGCCGCATTTTGTCTTCAAGAGTTGGAAATCTCCTGAAAGAACTTGCATTGCAAGTGTGTTGTAACCGTTGTGTTGAAGATAATACATTGTGCAGGTTTTGGAGTGCTGGGGTTTTTTACCGAAAGGTTTTCCCCAGGGTAAATCATTGTGTCATTCTTCATTTTCTGTATGTATGGTATATTGCTGCAATATCTTTGTTAAGTAGATTAACGAATCTGAAATTGTAAGGGTTTAAAACGAATTTGCACCATACTTTCCTTAAGAGATTAGTGTAGGAAGCTGTTTCCGCACCTGAGTTTCCTTACAGAAATAAACCTTTTTGTAGTAATCTACAAAATGATACCTAGATTCCTAACTTTTTTCCATGCATTTAACATCCAATCATCTATAAATTTTTGGGTTGGGGTTTTATTAGAGTCTAAGACGGACATAAATACCACCACCCTACACACCCAATTTTCTTCTTACTTTATAGCCTCAACCATTTTTGCATTAGGAGAGAGAAAGAATTTTTTGGTGGGATGAGAGAAATTACTTGCGTCATCACCCATAACCAACCCCTCATTGTTGACCATATCCAGAGCAATGCACATTGCAAAGGTCAGTGGGGTAACAACAGATTCTACAACCACCACCTCTTTGAACGAGGGAGTTTGGTTAGGGTTTGGGACCCTACCATTACTTTTTAGAACAATATTGCCCCTAGAATAAATTTTATCTGGGGGTATTTTTTGATGGAATTTGCATGTCCATCAAGTCTGAAAAATTAAAGGAACACAATGGATACAATAGTGGTGGGGAGCACAAGATAACACCAAACTATAATAATAGACTCACACACATGCAACATAAAGAAAGAAACTACAAAAATAACCAAAGGAAAATAATGAGAGCATATGGTGAGAAATCAAACCCTAATGGAACAATGCCATTAATGTTTGTTGTACATCATGACATATGCCACCTTCATCACACATCAATATTTTCACCTACCTTCCTTAGATCAAGTGTCTTGGTTGCCCCATTTAGAGAGTGAAAATACTATATAAACAAGGGTAATGGTGGTAGAAATGAAACATTAAATGAGTTAGAGTGAAAATTTTATTTTTAAGTGTTGAAGGAGTGAAGATTGAAGATGAGAGAGGAAGGATTGTATGTAAAAGGAATGTGCCTAAAGGAATCACAATCTTGGGTGGTGTTTAACCACCTTTTTTTCCCATGGATCCTTTATAGCATCTTGGAGAGAATACAAGGATTTCATGAGCTTATAGATGTAGATCCATTCAAACTTTAATATTGAATTTTTATGATTCTCAACATTTTTTTGATTTTATCATTTGAACATGAAGATCCTACATGTGCTCAATTTCTTGGCCCAAGTAATGTTTTTATAACACATAAAATGAGAAATTTGTGTCCTATTTTTATTATTATGAACTTCTAGTTCTAGACTTACAACTTTGTAGTTACAATATACTTGTGAAATCTAAAGTAATATATGTTGGTCATCAAGGTTTCAAAGGTTGAAGGAAAGATTTTGGCTTACAAGGGTGCAAACCTACTTTATAATTTTAAAGTTCCACATGTAGGGTTTCTTCAGCCTTGTGAAGGTTGGATGCAATCTTATAATTTGAAGGTTACATGCAATCTTATAATTTGTAGGGTGCAAACCTACTCTAGAGTTCCAAATTTTAATATGTGTTTTTTTGTGGACTTAAATAGATTGGAGGAAATATTTCAATATTTAGGTGTGAAAATTTTCTATAGAGTTTTGAAGTTCCATGGGAAGTATTATGCAAACTTGTAGACATTAAAGGTAGGCTTGTAGTTTATAGAGGTGCAAACCTACCCTAGAATTCTAAATTTCTACAAGTATAGTTATTATGGATGTTGAGGTTATAGGTAGGCTTGCAAATTTTTGGTGTAAAAATATATTCTATAGATTGAAATCTATAGACTAGGGTTGGAGACTTATGGTGATTAGAGGAAAGATTGCAATTTGTAGGCTACAAAGTAGCCCATGAAATTTAAAGTTTTACAAGCTGCAAACTTGCAAGCACTAGAGGTAGGTTTATATTTTGTAGACTACATAATTGCTCATAATTTTTGAAGTTCCATAACTTAAAGGGTTTTAGGGATTGGATACCTACTTTCAAGTTACACAATTATAGAATTGCATGGGAACTCCATTTTTTGCAAAATCTACAAATTTACTTGAAAGCTTTATGTTAGCTTGGTTTTTATTCTTATGTAAATATATCATGTGAATGCGTTATGATTGCATGAAATGTGTCTTTCTAGTCGCATCATGATTCTCCAGATATTACAACCACTAAATCACCATTGATGTTAAAATATAAAGAATCACCAAAAACTATTTATACCTACTTTAAAATCCACAACTTGTCCAAAGTGCTAAGTAATATTTGTGAAAAATATGTTTTATGAGATCTAATGAATTCTAAATTTTGTAGGGATTTCAAATCAATGATATGTGCAATAATTGGATCATTCCAAAATGGTATGGTAAATAGTTCTACCATTGGTTAAATCTTGTTGATCCAAGTGTTTAGTGTGTCCCATCCCTAGAAAGGTAAAAATTAATCAAGAGCTCAACTATGTTGTTTATTCAATATTAGAGGACCACATGGTGGCATCTCATGGTGTATGAAATTTGTTAATCTAATAGCTTCATGTTTTCACACTATTGGATTGAACAATACAACTCAATAATTATGGTGGGCCTTAATAGATTTGAAAAAAACAATGTTAAAAAGTGGTGAACATGAAAAAAAGGGATAAAGAAAAAGATGATCTACCTTGAACTTCATGATTTTATTTATTAATTGCATGATTTTGTCTAGTTAATTTTTGGGTTCATGCACTCCTCCAAAATTTGACTTTTCCAACTTATTATGATGTTTAATTCTATATCAAACTAATAGAATTAGTAAAGCATATGAAAGCAATGATTGCATGCTATCAAATTCAAACATAAAACATGTTAATTATCATTTCAAATATTAAAAATATGAAAATGTAGTAGTTCAAGCAATCAAAATCAATCTTTAAAAACAAGTAATTTATTTTTTCTACATTGAAGAAACAAGAAAAGGTGGTGGAATTGTTAAACAATGAACTATAATTTTTCAACACTATGAAAAGCATGTTTGTGTGTCAAATAAAATATATATTGTATGGTAGCACAATAAAATATATAAATGTGAGTGCATTAAAACATGCTCACAATTTTTGGAATTCTAATGAACAATATAAAAGCATGTGGATCCAAAATCATGAGATCCACATGCTTTTATATTGTTCATTAGAATTCCAAAAATTGTGAGCATGTTTTAATGCACTCACATTTATACATGCTTCAAATATTATAATAGGGAGAGAGTGAGAGGGATAGAAAGAGGAAGAGATAGAGGGGGGGGGGGAGAGAAGTATAAATATGGAGATAGAGAAGTAGAGATGAAGAGGAAGCAAAATAGAGGATGCGATAGAGTGACCGAGAAACAAAGGGAAAAATAGAGTGAGATAAATAGAGGGAAATATATAATAAGAGAGAGAGGGGGATGGAAGAAGGAATAAAGAGGGGGGAGAGAAGGAATAAAGAGGGGGGAGAGATGGAGAGAGGGGGGAGATATAATTAGATAAAGGGATAGAGATATGTAGAGAGGGAGAAAAAGAGAAGTGTAGGGTGGATAGAGGGATAGGGGAGAGGGAGAGATATAAGAGATAAAGATGGGTAGATAGAGAGAAAAGATGATAGTGAGAAGTAGAGAGAGGAGGGGCAGAGAGGTCTAGAGATAGAAAAATAGATATGGATAGAGGAGGGAGAGATAGATTAGTATATAGAGAGGGAGAGGAAGATATATATATATAGAGAGGTGAGATAGAGAGAAGTAGAAATAGACAAATAAAGGTGGAGAGGGAGGGATAGAGAGAGAGAGAGAGAGGAATATGGGAAGAGAAAGAGAGAGAGGTAGAGATAGAAAGGGAGGGAGGGAGGGATAGGTAGAGAGATAGGTCTAGAGAGGGAGAGAGAAAGGATAGGGGGAAAGTGGGGTGGATGGAGAGATAACTCAATACAGGGAGAGGGAGAGAGGGATATATATATATATAGAGAGAGAGAGTGAGATATTGATTGATAGAGAGGGATAGATATAGAGATAGAGATATAGGGAGATAGAGGTAGACAAAGATATGGAGAGAAAGAGAGAGAGAGAATAATATCTAGAGAGTGAGAGTGAGAGATACAAATAGATATGAAGAGAGAAAGGACGAGATAGAGAGAAGTAGAGGTAGAGAAATATAGATATAGAGAGAAAGAGGAGATAGAAAAATATGGGAATAAAAAGAGAGAGATAGGTAGATATAGAGATGGAAGGAGGGAGAGATATGTAAAGAGTGAGACAAAGATAGGGATAGAGAGAGGCAAAGACAAGGAGATATAGATAAAGAGACGAAGATGAAGGATAAAGATGGAGAGAGATAGAGAGGCAAATAAAGATATAGATATAAAGGTCTATGAAGAGGGAGAGGGATAGAGAGGAAGAGAGGGAGAAGGAGAGAAACATATTTTTGCTTCACACAAACATGATTGTGTTATAACGAGAGTGTGTTATATCATGAGTGTGCTATAGAGAGAGAGTGAGATATTGATTGATAGAGAGGGATAGATATAGAGATAGAGATATAGGGAGATAGAGGTAGACAAAGATATGGAGAGAAAGAGAGAGAGAGAATAATATCTAGAGAGTGAGAGTGAGAGATACAAATAGATATGAAGAGAGAAAGGACGAGATAGAGAGAAGTAGAGGTAGAGAAATATAGATATAGAGAGAAAGAGGAGATAGAAAAATATGGGAATAAAAAGAGAGAGATAGGTAGATATAGAGATGGAAGGAGGGAGAGATATGTAAAGAGTGAGACAAAGATAGGGATAGAGAGAGGCGAAGACAAGGAGATATAGATAAAGAGACGAAGATGAAGGATAAAGATGGAGAGAGATAGAGAGGCAAATAAAGATATAGATATAAAGGTCTATGAAGAGGGAGAGGGATAGAGAGGAAGAGAGGGAGAAGGAGAGAAACATATTTTTGCTTCACACAAACATGATTGTGTTATAACGAGAGTGTGTTATATCATGAGTGTGCTATAACATGGTCACATTTTAATGCAAGGAAGCTATAACACACTCATATTTGTATTTGCTTTAGAAATTTCAGGGTTGGATTTTCCTTGGCCATCCAACCAGAAGGGTTAGGCTTGTTGGTAGTTATTTTCATTGATGTCAACATTGATTATTGGTTTCATTAATGTCAACACTTGAGGAGATTTTTGTGATATTTTTGGAAGTTGGTTGTCATGCTTGGGAGTTTGTTGGTATTAGTTGGTACTCGTGTCCTTGCTGCAGTTGGCATTGGTTGTCATTGTTGACAACTTTCAATATGGGCTAACATTGATGTATGGACGGGTTTCTAAAGTTCATGGTTGGATGGAATGCCTTACCTAAGATGAGTTTTTGAAGTTCATGATTGGTTGCCATGCCTTATCTTACGTTTGCTGGAGTTTATAATTGGATGTCACTGAGTACGATTTATGCCAACAAAGTTAGTTTCATAATGATATATTAAGATGAGGATTAGAAGAATTAAGAAGTATTTCTGACAATGGAGATATGTTTTTGAAGCTCTAAATTATGTCTTATACTCTCTCCTAATGTTCCTTATGAAGCATGTGTTATTGAAAGAAAGATATGGCCTCCGCAAGGTCCTTAAGTGAACTTCTAGTTTAGAAAGTTGTGTTGAAGTCTATTTGGGAGAATGTTATGCATTCCTTCGTTGATGAAGATTTGGTCTTGTGGTTTGGGATTCAATGTTTGTGCTATGTGGATGTTGTAATCCTATCTTTTTGGGTCACCTGTGTTTCTGAGGAGTTTTCTGTGAATTGCAGAAGGTTGCCAGTATTGTTGCTTGTCCAAACTGGTCTAGGAAATGCTCCATATTTCTCAACATTGATGTCTCAGCTCCTCTAGTTTGGTGAATGTACTCTCAGTTTCTATGTAGTGTCTTAGTTTTGAATAAATGTGATGAAGTGGTCCAAAAGTTAATTTGTTAATGTCATATCTCATGTTCATGCATTTTGTGCTTCCTAAATATGGTTTCTCATTCTTATTTGTTGTGTGGTAGTTGTTGATGGAATGAAAGTATGAAATAAGTGTATGGAAGTGTTAATGGATGTCCAGATAATATCCCCATGTGATTTTCATGTTTCTATTTGGCCACTTTGGTGCTGCATTGGGTCTTGAATTGGCGTCTTAGATTATTTGTAGATACCTAGCCGATAGGGCTTGTTAATTTGATTGTGTAATGTGAATGGGGGTTTGCACTAGAAATTGAAGATGTGTTAAGTTAGATTTGGGTCTCGATCTATCTTGGTTAGAATTTCCTTGAAAAAATTCAAGTGGAAGAATGATTTTGAGCCAACAAGTTATGTGCTTCATGTTTTGTCTACACGTTTCCCTTGATGTTGACTTTGATTATTGTGTGCTAGTGTGCAAATTGTTTTGGATCACATTGGAAGATGCAATAATTTTGGGTTTTCTCCTCTCTATCAAGTCAGGATAGGAGTACATTATGTCTTTTTGGATAACTTGTTTAATTCATTGTTTATCTTCTTTTTGGCCAACCTAATTGAAGTTATGAAGAGTTGTGATGGATATAAATGCAATATCATTTAGGATGCAACATGATGGAGTAGTGTACAAGTGTGAAGAATTTTTTGTGTGAATTGTATTGAATATCTATCTAAGATAGTGCTAAAGTGTGTGAAAGGAAAGATCAATTATTTTTTAATGCCTCAATCCTAGCAAAGTGAATTATTGACAAATATTGTAATCTTATAAACTTTTTGTATCTTGCTTTGAGATAGTGAATCTTATCAGGTCCTCTATATCTTTCTCCTAGAGTTGGTTTGTACTTCAGTGATACAAGGCCTTTGTATCTTTCTCTAAGGTAGTGAGCGTTCATGCAAGTCTTTTTGGTAGTCAACCTTTATATTGTGAGTTAACTCTCAACGTGGTATTTCCCTCATTATTTATTCCACGTAAATATGGTGTTCTCCTATGTATGTGTGTTCTTTGATTTATCTCTCTTTTCTATTGATTTGATTACAAGTAGAATTCCAATATATTTAATTGTTGAGGATTGTTGATCATACTGAGGGTTTAAACTACTATATCTATTTATGGGTTTCAATAAGTGGGTTGTATTGTGCTCAAAGTTTCAAGGTTCGGAAGAAATTAATTTTTTTAGTAGACTGATTCACCCTCCCTCCTCCAAGTCTTTGGGTGTATTCAAAAATTTGTATAAGAGCTAAGTTCCTCTAAAGAAGCCTAATAGTTTAAGGTAAAGATCCAAGATGGCACATGATAGTTCATACAAGGGTCCTAGTTTTGATGGGACTAATTATGATTTATGGAAACTAAGAATTGAAGGACACATAAACTCCCTAGGGTTTTGAGTGTGGAAATTAGTCAAGGATGGTTATGTTGTTCCCACTAATCCTCCAATAGATCTAGCTAAAATTAAATTATATGAATGCAATTCCAAAGCTAAGAATGCTCTCTTGTGTGGATTGGCTAATTTAGAGATTTTGAAGGTGATGAATTATAGTTATGTTAAAGATGTTTGGGAAAATCTTAGCAGCATATATGAAGGTGATACAAAAGTGAAGCAAGCTAAGATGCAGATCTTTAAAAGTAGATTTGAGACTCTAAAGATGACAGAAGATGAAAACATTGCAAGTTACATGATCCAGGTACAAGAATTTGTCTCTGGCATCATTAGTCTTGGAGGAGAAGTTAAAGAAAGTAAGATTGTGAAGAAGGTTATGATATCTCTCCCTAGAACTTATAGTCATAAGGTGTATGCTATTAAATAATCTAAAGAATTGGATTAGTACTCTATTGATGAAATGTTTGGTTCTCTTACTACCTTTGAAATGAGGAAGTTTGATCAATATGTTCCAAAAAGGGAAGCTTCATTTAAAGCCAATAAAATGATTGAAGATGAAGTTGCTGATCAGAATGATGACCTTGATGAAGTTGAAGCTAAATTTGTAAGAATATTGAAGAAATGCACTAGCAAGTACAAAGGTAAGTTACCTTTTAAATGTTTCAATTGTGGAAAAATTGGTCATTTTACATCTAAGTGTCCTTATAAAGAATTATATGATAGTAATAAAAGAGATAAGGCTAAAAAGAGTCTCTACTCCAAAGAAAGCAATGGTTCCTCTGATGATGAGGAGAATGATTCAAATGATGAAACCCTCTTTATGGCCTTCAATACTACTGACATAAAATGTAAGGTTGAAAAATTTAAGGAGTCTAGTTCCTTGAGTGATGAGGACATGTTTTATTCTGATTCATATCTAAAATCAATGGAACCTAAAGGTTGGGATTTCAATTCAAATGATTGGGAAATAGGTTTTGAAGGAAAAATTTAATCTGCTCTGAAAGACCTAAATGAAACAAGGGGAATAAATCAGAAATATGAGAGCTTTCTTGAAAAAGAAAAGGAAGAAACTGACAAATTGAAAGCCAAGACAGAAGAAGGTGAAATCAAACAAAAATGGGTAGAGGGCATGATATCTAACCTAAAAATAAAGGTTGAAGAAGGAAAAAGGATTGAAGATTGCTCAAGTATGTTAAGATCAATGACATAATAGTTGAATGCTTAAATCTTGAGGAAGATATTGTCACTTTGAGAAACACCCTAAAAAGAGAAAAGGAAGAAATTAACAAAGGAAAGAAGTATGGTCTTGAGAAAAGCTCCAAATCAATCGAAAGGCCTAAAAAAAAGGAGGAGAAAAATTGTATTGGAGATTCTAATAATGGATTTGAAGAGGAAAACAATGTTCAAAATGGAAAGAAATAAGATGGATTCATCGCTGTTCAGAAACAAAAAGGATTCAAAATTCCTCCATCTACAAGATAGCATGCTCCTACCAAGTTCAATCAATACTTTCAAGGTTACTATTTTTCTTGCAATAAATTTGGGCATAAGTCTATTGATTATATAATTAGACAAAGAAGAAATGATAACATGGGTAGATAATTTGTGTCTCAAAGAAACATTAGTATCTTTTTTCATGGTTATTTCTATGGGGTAGGTGCAAAAAGATGGGGGGGCAAAAAGGGGTCTCAAGAGGCCACATTTTTTTGAAATTAGGAAATTTTGACCTTCGATGACAAATTGAGAATAGTTACACTCAAAATTTTAGGATGCACAACAAAAACAATGTAAGAAGTGCTCCAAGTCTACTTTCTAAACTACTTTTTTTTTTTAAATGATAGAGATTAAGGGGTTCAAAAAAGGGATCCATAGAAATAGGTGTTGAAAACATAACATAGTGTTTGTTGTGGCTCCCTCAAAAGGTTAACTGTTTTTGGCATTTTTAAAATCGCTTGGGTGAGAAATCAGCTAACAACATGTAGATGCCTAATTTTTTTGATATTTTTTTAATGAATATATGACTTTTTGCTAATTTTTGAAGTGGAGACAACTGAAAAAATAGAACTTTGGCCATGCTAAACCTATAACTTTTGAAAACTAATCAAAGATCAATTTTTGTTTAATGTGTAGAATGGAGTCTAGTTTATAAAAAATGTAATTTATTTCAAATTTTAATGAATGGTTAAAAAGTAAAGTAAAAAATACCAGACATTGGTTTTTTGAAAAAAAAACACAAACAAAAGACATTAAATTTGAATGGCTTAACATTTTTAAAATGTGAAAAAAATTACATCATTAAATAGCTAAGAGAGAGCCTAAGATTACCTAGTGTGTGATTGA
>CM021101.1:770261988-770400447 GCA_007115665.2 Sequoiadendron giganteum
TTTGGGTTTTCTCCTCTCTATCAAGTCAGGATAGGAGTACATTATGTCTTTTTGGATAACTTGTTTAATTCATTGTTTATCTTCTTTTTGGCCAACCTAATTGAAGTTATGAAGAGTTGTGATGGATATAAATGCAATATCATTTAGGATGCAACATGATGGAGTAGTGTACAAGTGTGAAGAATTTTTTGTGTGAATTGTATTGAATATCTATCTAAGATAGTGCTAAAGTGTGTGAAAGGAAAGATCAATTATTTTTTAATGCCTCAATCCTAGCAAAGTGAATTATTGACAAATATTGTAATCTTATAAACTTTTTGTATCTTGCTTTGAGATAGTGAATCTTATCAGGTCCTCTATATCTTTCTCCTAGAGTTGGTTTGTACTTCAGTGATACAAGGCCTTTGTATCTTTCTCTAAGGTAGTGAGCGTTCATGCAAGTCTTTTTGGTAGTCAACCTTTATATTGTGAGTTAACTCTCAACGTGGTATTTCCCTCATTATTTATTCCACGTAAATATGGTGTTCTCCTATGTATGTGTGTTCTTTGATTTATCTCTCTTTTCTATTGATTTGATTACAAGTAGAATTCCAATATATTTAATTGTTGAGGATTGTTGATCATACTGAGGGTTTAAACTACTATATCTATTTATGGGTTTCAATAAGTGGGTTGTATTGTGCTCAAAGTTTCAAGGTTCGGAAGAAATTAATTTTTTTAGTAGACTGATTCACCCTCCCTCCTCCAAGTCTTTGGGTGTATTCAAAAATTTGTATAAGAGCTAAGTTCCTCTAAAGAAGCCTAATAGTTTAAGGTAAAGATCCAAGATGGCACATGATAGTTCATACAAGGGTCCTAGTTTTGATGGGACTAATTATGATTTATGGAAACTAAGAATTGAAGGACACATAAACTCCCTAGGGTTTTGAGTGTGGAAATTAGTCAAGGATGGTTATGTTGTTCCCACTAATCCTCCAATAGATCTAGCTAAAATTAAATTATATGAATGCAATTCCAAAGCTAAGAATGCTCTCTTGTGTGGATTGGCTAATTTAGAGATTTTGAAGGTGATGAATTATAGTTATGTTAAAGATGTTTGGGAAAATCTTAGCAGCATATATGAAGGTGATACAAAAGTGAAGCAAGCTAAGATGCAGATCTTTAAAAGTAGATTTGAGACTCTAAAGATGACAGAAGATGAAAACATTGCAAGTTACATGATCCAGGTACAAGAATTTGTCTCTGGCATCATTAGTCTTGGAGGAGAAGTTAAAGAAAGTAAGATTGTGAAGAAGGTTATGATATCTCTCCCTAGAACTTATAGTCATAAGGTGTATGCTATTAAATAATCTAAAGAATTGGATTAGTACTCTATTGATGAAATGTTTGGTTCTCTTACTACCTTTGAAATGAGGAAGTTTGATCAATATGTTCCAAAAAGGGAAGCTTCATTTAAAGCCAATAAAATGATTGAAGATGAAGTTGCTGATCAGAATGATGACCTTGATGAAGTTGAAGCTAAATTTGTAAGAATATTGAAGAAATGCACTAGCAAGTACAAAGGTAAGTTACCTTTTAAATGTTTCAATTGTGGAAAAATTGGTCATTTTACATCTAAGTGTCCTTATAAAGAATTATATGATAGTAATAAAAGAGATAAGGCTAAAAAGAGTCTCTACTCCAAAGAAAGCAATGGTTCCTCTGATGATGAGGAGAATGATTCAAATGATGAAACCCTCTTTATGGCCTTCAATACTACTGACATAAAATGTAAGGTTGAAAAATTTAAGGAGTCTAGTTCCTTGAGTGATGAGGACATGTTTTATTCTGATTCATATCTAAAATCAATGGAACCTAAAGGTTGGGATTTCAATTCAAATGATTGGGAAATAGGTTTTGAAGGAAAAATTTAATCTGCTCTGAAAGACCTAAATGAAACAAGGGGAATAAATCAGAAATATGAGAGCTTTCTTGAAAAAGAAAAGGAAGAAACTGACAAATTGAAAGCCAAGACAGAAGAAGGTGAAATCAAACAAAAATGGGTAGAGGGCATGATATCTAACCTAAAAATAAAGGTTGAAGAAGGAAAAAGGATTGAAGATTGCTCAAGTATGTTAAGATCAATGACATAATAGTTGAATGCTTAAATCTTGAGGAAGATATTGTCACTTTGAGAAACACCCTAAAAAGAGAAAAGGAAGAAATTAACAAAGGAAAGAAGTATGGTCTTGAGAAAAGCTCCAAATCAATCGAAAGGCCTAAAAAAAAGGAGGAGAAAAATTGTATTGGAGATTCTAATAATGGATTTGAAGAGGAAAACAATGTTCAAAATGGAAAGAAATAAGATGGATTCATCGCTGTTCAGAAACAAAAAGGATTCAAAATTCCTCCATCTACAAGATAGCATGCTCCTACCAAGTTCAATCAATACTTTCAAGGTTACTATTTTTCTTGCAATAAATTTGGGCATAAGTCTATTGATTATATAATTAGACAAAGAAGAAATGATAACATGGGTAGATAATTTGTGTCTCAAAGAAACATTAGTATCTTTTTTCATGGTTATTTCTATGGGGTAGGTGCAAAAAGATGGGGGGGCAAAAAGGGGTCTCAAGAGGCCACATTTTTTTGAAATTAGGAAATTTTGACCTTCGATGACAAATTGAGAATAGTTACACTCAAAATTTTAGGATGCACAACAAAAACAATGTAAGAAGTGCTCCAAGTCTACTTTCTAAACTACTTTTTTTTTTTAAATGATAGAGATTAAGGGGTTCAAAAAAGGGATCCATAGAAATAGGTGTTGAAAACATAACATAGTGTTTGTTGTGGCTCCCTCAAAAGGTTAACTGTTTTTGGCATTTTTAAAATCGCTTGGGTGAGAAATCAGCTAACAACATGTAGATGCCTAATTTTTTTGATATTTTTTTAATGAATATATGACTTTTTGCTAATTTTTGAAGTGGAGACAACTGAAAAAATAGAACTTTGGCCATGCTAAACCTATAACTTTTGAAAACTAATCAAAGATCAATTTTTGTTTAATGTGTAGAATGGAGTCTAGTTTATAAAAAATGTAATTTATTTCAAATTTTAATGAATGGTTAAAAAGTAAAGTAAAAAATACCAGACATTGGTTTTTTGAAAAAAAAACACAAACAAAAGACATTAAATTTGAATGGCTTAACATTTTTAAAATGTGAAAAAAATTACATCATTAAATAGCTAAGAGAGAGCCTAAGATTACCTAGTGTGTGATTGAATCAACCTTGAAACACGTGCAAACCTGATGGTTAGCACAAACAAAATTATGCGACATTTCTTAGACTATGCAAAAAAATGTCTTTGGATGTTGGGAAGGCACTCCAATCCTTTAAGTTGGAAATCCAAATAAAATTCCAAGCCTAAGGCTTGGGGATTCTCAAAGCAAGCAATAACGCGAGCACATTATAATGTGCTTGCATTATTTTATAGTTTTGACATATTTTTGTGTTTGTGCTTGAGTTGCCTAAGCAAGACATAATACGAGCACACTATAACGTGCTTACGTTATGTCTTTCTTTGTGTGTTATAATTGAAGATTCAACCAACAACTCCCATGAAACACCTACATGCAATTACCTATCACAATAAAGAAGATAAAAAGTGAGATTGTGCTCAATAACTTGAGAATTCTATTGATGCAGATAACTTGGATGTATATTACAAATGAATGTGCAATACCATGTTAGAATTGAAGATTCAACCCACAACTCCCATGAAACACCTGCATGCAATTACCTATCATAATAAATAAGATCAAAGGTGAGATTGTGCTCAATAACCCAAGAATTCTATTGATGCAAATAACCTGGATGAATATTACAAATGAATGTGCATGCTTATATAAGCAATACACAAGCAAACCCTACATGTAGATTAACAAGACAGTGACAAGTGTTTTAATCTCATGAAATGAGTCAACTTGTCCTAAATTTAGTCCAATCTAATAATAAGAATCTAACTAGAGATTAAAAATCAACTCCTAAGTTTAGCTTAAGTGAACTAAAGTAAAAAGCCTC
This sequence comes from Sequoiadendron giganteum, assembly GCA_007115665.2. Taxonomy (NCBI): domain Eukaryota; kingdom Viridiplantae; phylum Streptophyta; class Pinopsida; order Cupressales; family Cupressaceae; genus Sequoiadendron; species Sequoiadendron giganteum. The sequence continues at coordinate 770,266,050 of CM021101.1, forward strand.
TAATAATTAATTGGTGATTAATTAATTATCAAATAATGACTTGTTTACTCCAACACCCCCCTTAAGATCAACTTAGGAAGAAAATAAACAACTGATTAAGGTAAATGAATGTAGAATGGGTCCCAACTACAAGGCCTAATGAGGTACCCATGAACACACAACTGAAATCTCTCATAACTAGAGAAAAATGAGAAAACCACATGGGAAAAACTCCTCTCCAAAAGAGAGTAAAAGAAATGGTTGTACTAATGCAAGAAGGATAGAAGGAGGACTAAATGTGATTTTTTAAAAGTTAATCAAATATATTGAGGTTCAAACAAGATGACACCCAATCCTACTAGATTTATTAGTTTTGCAATATTTTTAAGCTCAAGATATAGGTCCAATGCAACACTTGCATGCAATTACCTATCACAATAAAGACGATCATAAGAAAGATTGTGCTCAATAAACTGAGAATTCTATTGATGAAAATAACTTGGATGAATATTACAAATGAATGTGCATGCTGATATATGCAATGCACAAGAAAACCCTGCATGTGGATTAACAAGATAATGACAAGTGTCTTAATCTCATGCAATGAGACAACTTGTCCTAAATTTAGTCCAATCTAATAATAAGAATCAAACTAAAGATTAAAAATCAAATCCTAAGTTTATCTTAAGTAAACTAAAGTAAAAAGACTCTAATAATTAATTGATGATTAATTAATTATCAGTTAACGACTTATTTACTCCAACATTCTGTTAAATGCTAGTTTGTTAAATATATGTATATATTTGTATGTATGTATGCTTGTATCACATGTATGCATGTATGTATGTATGCTTATATATATGTATGTAAACCTGTATGTATGCCTGTATGTATGTATGTATGTATGTATGAATGTATGTATGTATGTAAGATTGTATGTACGTATGTATGTATGATTATATGTATGCTTGTATGTATGTAAGCATGTAAGTATGCCTGTATGTATGCATGTCTTCTTATATGTATGTATGTATTTAGAGGGAGGGATAATTTTCAGAGAGAGATTTATCTAGGTAGGGTGGGAGGGATAGACCTGAGAGAGAGGGAGGGAGGGAGAGATATTTATATAGTTATGTAGGTAGGGTGCCTGAGTGAGAGACCTGAGAGAGAGGGAGTGAAAGAGAGATAGAGAATTGAAAGAGAGGGAGTGGGAGAGAGGGGGTTGGAGTGAGAGGGAATTATCAAGGTAGGGTGGGTGGGTGGGAGGGAGATATATATATCTAGTTATGTAGGTAGGGTGTCTTAGGGAGACACCTGAGAGAGAGGGTGGGAGGGAGAGACCTAAGAGACAGTGAGAGAGAGGGGAGTGGGAGAGAGAGACTGGGGAGAGAAGAGAGGGAGGGAAAGAGATGAAAGGAGAGAGACCTAAGAGAGGGGAGAGGGGGTGAGAGGAGAGAATCGAGAGGAGGGGTTGAAGGAGAGGAACTTAACAAGGTAGGGTGAGAGAGAGAGAGAGAGAGAGAGAGAGGAGAGAGAGAGAGAGAGAGAGAGAGAGAGAGAGAGAGAGAGAGAGAGAGAGAGAGAGAGAGAGAGAGAGAGAGAGAGAGAGAGAGAGAGAGTTCTATAATTAAGGAGGGAGGGAGAAACTTGAGAGAGGGAGAGGGGCTGGTAGGGAGGGACCAGAGAGAGTTAGGGTGGGATGTAGAGACTTCAAAGAGGGAGAGGGGGTGGGAGAGAGAGACCTAAGAGAGAGATAGAGAAAGAGAGAGAGAAACTTGAGAGAGAGAGAGAGAATTTAGAGAGGGAGAGGGGGTGGGAGGGAAAGACTTGAGAGAGAGGGAGAGAGAGTGAGAGAGAGACCAGGAGAGAGAGAGGGAGTGGGAGAGATGGCGTTGGGCCTAAAGCCTAAACTATAAACCCTAAACCCTAAAACCTAATGCCTAAAGCCTAAATCCTAAACCCTAAACCCTAAAACCTTAAGGCTAAAAATTGAACCCTAAAGCCTAAAGCCTAAACACTAAACCCTAAAACTTGAACCCTAAACCTTGAAAAATTCAACTTTTTCAAAATGTGAGTGCACTTTGGAAAACTTTAAATATAGACATTGTAAGAGCAAGTCAAAACATGCTCATGTTATAATGCGAGTGCATTTTGTCTCTTTCTGAAAATGGTAAAAAGGGAATTGACACCCATGTCTTGGCACAAATGCTTTGTTATTCTCCTTCTTTTGTGTGTGATATGAGAAAATAATGCTTTTTGAGTCTGTTGGAGAAAGTACATGCAATAATTTACACATTCTTCCACCACCTTTGCATTAAATTTCCACTACCTTTTTCTGGTTTGTAACTTAGGAGGGAAATAACAAAGTTTTTGCATAATATTTGATTATATGAACTCAAGTTTTGATGTTTGTAGTGTTGCAATGTTCATTACATGATTGAATTGTTATAGTTTAATATTATACATTCTTTAATTCTATAGATTTTTAGTAATACTTGGAGAGATATAGAATTGAACATTGAAAAGGAAGCAAGTCTTTGGAAAGCTCCAATATATGTATGTTCTTTATAACTTTGTATAATACATGCTTAATACAATGCTTTGATTTTGTTTTTATGTTGAAATGCATATTCAATGTTCATCATTATTTATTTTTACTTTTTGACATCTATGAGCATTTAAGGGGGTTCCAAGTTGAAAAATATCATTATAACCTTAGCCCTTCTTGGCACATTTAACCTAGACAATTCTTCACTCTTTGTAATCGTTTGGATGCTCTTATAGTATTATGCAGCTCTTAGGAAACCAAATAAATCATGGTTTGCATTGCTGCAACATCCTCCCTTCTCCAACCTTAATCTCTTCCTCTATATTGTCCTCCACTAAACTCATTATAGTAGGAACTATCAACCAATCTCTCACATTTATCGACATCTTTCCTATCTTCAACATATCATTTGCTTTGGCATTCCAAATACATTGAATACTCAATATGGCTCTGCATCATCTTGTTAATTTATCTCGTCCTTTGGACTACTTCCTCTTGATGACCCCTTTCATGCTTCCAACTCTCTAGATGCTACTTATTTTATATTTGTGGTGCTACCATCCATTCTAGTAATGTTGAATGTATTTGTAATCAATAAAAACCACTCCTTAATGCACAAGTTTACACTATTGTAAAATTGTATTTCACTTTCCAAAAATGGTATTAACCCTCCTATCATACACTAATTCTTTGTCAAACTACCACAAAATTCTTAATGACACACATCCATTGCCACAATATCATATAAGACTTCATCATGGCATGCTTTGATCTTGAACTTTATCTAGCACTATTCTTGTACCAAAATTAAATCCACTTACTATAATCAACCAAGGCATACTGGATCTAGATGCCTCAACATCCTTTGTCCTATATTTTCAACCATTTCCATAAATATTAGATTGTTTTTTCTACAACTATCTACCACCGTATCACAAAACTCACCTCTTTCCTTGTATCAAGTATTAAACAAATGTTTCCCATTTGTTAGTTCACCTCTCCTATTACATGCAAATTAGAGCACTTTGTGAAACTAAAAAATCCCCTTACTCATGATGTCCTAGCCTAGTTTTTGGTTTGTAATACTCCTCCAATTACTCTTTCATAGTCATATGTCCTACCATAAATTGCTTCCACTTTTAACACTGCAAACTTGTTGTCAAACCCTCTATGACTGGGAAAGAACTTCAACTTCACCCCAAACTAGAAAAATTCACTTATATAGATGAAAAATAATCCAAATGAAAATGTTGGTTAAGGTCTGACATGAAATATGCAGCCAACTTAAGACCCTTTGATATGATAGGATTGGAAATAAGTGATTTTTTATGTGCTAGAGAAGCTTAAGTTGATTGATATGCACATTTTCAAACCTATAATATTCAAGTTTTGTTTGGAAACAATGAATAAATAGCTAATATATGTTGTAAGAATCTCATATGGTGAATATCGAGTAATTTTGGTGGCTATAGATGAAAGGATTGATGACATTAACTAGTGTTATTATGAATTTGGATTGATGACATTAACCATGTGTAATTGATTATAATGATTTTATGTTGAAATCATCCAATACCATGCATGCTTTTATTGTCCTTATGGTGTTTCTAAGTGCACTTATGCTTTTTTTTCTACCCTATGATATTGTAGGAGTTGAGAACCTTTACTCTAATAGATATAGATAAAATTATTCGTCAAGCTAAAGAAACAGTCAAGGACTAAACCAACACATGAAGAGAAAGAAGCTAAGAATGCAAATAAATTAGAAAATATGAGGGAAATTTGTGAGAAAAGGAGATTGGAATTGATAGAAGAAGAGGAACCTCAACCATCAATGAGAGATATGGAATTGACGACATAAAGGGAACGAATGCAAAACCTTCATGCTATGACAAAATTGAATATCATTGTTGGAGACACTTCCTCTACTGCAAGTCAAGGTGGAGGGACACCATCTACCACATCTTGAGTTGAAAGTACATCACCACTCACATGTGAAGGAGGTACACCATCTTTCCCATCTCAAGTTCAAAGTATGTCATTTGTTCCATCTCTGATCGAAGGTACACCATCTATCCTAGATCTAATGTAAATATTGAAGAAATTCCATTGAATGTTGAGATGAATTTACCTTTGAGAACACCACCTAGAATTTTGCATAGAAAGCCAAAGTATTTGATTGATATTTATGAGAATATTTTGTAGCCAATGGAAGGCAAGATGTCAACTATTTGTTGAAATGATGTGAAGTATAAGGTATAGGTCCATAATGAAGATTCTTGGGTTGAGAACATTGTAGGATTCAAGTGAAAAAACTATTGTGAAGAATCTAATGAGTGCATACATGAGAGTGTTGGTAACACCTCACACACAAAAGATAGTAATGTCACATGGCATGCCATTACTTTGAAAATAGTAAGTAATCAGTTGAGGAAAGTTCGTCTCATTAGAAAGATGAGTCAAGCATTCAGAAATAATAGATTTTTTTTATCAAAAGTTATTGGAAGGCACCAAAGAATTGAGGACACCGATGCCAATGAATTATGGGCATTCTCGAGGAGACTACCACGAAAATATAAACCAATTTTTGAAGCATTGAGATCACTAATAGAATAATTTTGGAAGAATAACACAAGGGCATCTCAAAATCAAAGGGATGTGGTAAGAAGGAGAATCACTAGTCGAAACTATGAGCCACATCCAAAGCATTTTTTGGATACAACTCCAATACAGTTTTTTGGTAAATTTCTAGAGATGTATCCTCAAATTAAAATTTTTCAAAGATATTTTGAAATGCTAAATTTTTTTATGTCAAAATTAATCACACATGCAATACTTGTTGTAGATTACACATTGAATTTTCTAACCATTTTGATGTTTATCGATCTATATATTTAGATTTTCATACTAACGATGTTTTGTAGGATTATGACATACATGCCCCACCAACATCTTCAAGAGAATTCTTATCAAAAAAAATATGTGAAAGAGACGAAGGTCAAATATTCTATAAAAAATTATGCTTGGATGGCATGTTGGAAAATGTGCCTCAACTTGTTGGCTTGAACCTCTATTAAACGACTTGGTGAATTTTCCCTTTGTGTTCATGAATTTACCTCCATAATGCGGGGGTCTCTTGACTGCCTAGTGGTAGCACGGGGTAACTCCATACCGCGAGGGTCTCTTGATTTCCTAGCAGTAGCGTCGGGTACCACCATATCATGGGGATTTATTAACTACCTGGCGGTAGCATGGGGCTGTTGGAGTGAACAGACACTGAGAGGGGGGGTGAATCAGTGTTATTGAATTCTTTACCAAATTTAACTGAAACTAAAATAAACCAGATATATGCTCTCATTTATCAATGATAGAATCATTCATGTATTGAATGCGATCACATAAATTGAAATGAGAATAGTGAAAAATATCATTTTAAAGAAATAAAGAACTGAACCAAAATGAATCACATAAACTCAAATAGACACAAGATATGCCAAGTGGACAACCCTCCTAGGGTAGAAAAACCACTCCTGAACTTGCTACCTTTTTCAGGCTTTCATTTCAATAATTATTTTGGCAATGCCTCAATGGCTGATTTCTAAGCACCAACCCCTCTGTTTAGAGACACCAATCTCAAGGAGCACCAACCCCTTTTCTATTTTTCAATAGAACATATAATGATACAAAGGATCTCTCTAGTTCTCTTAATTCTGTCAAGTGCCTCTTGACAGACAATGCATAGAATTCTCAAGAGTCAAGAATGACTCTTCAGAATTCCATTTATTATCAAATCTTGATACAGCTTGAAGAAAAATCTAGTTACAGTGTCAATACAACTTCTCATCAAACTGGATTACAATGATATGATCTTTATTTCTTTTTCTCACTCTCTCATTTTTCAATCTTTCATTATACAAAATACAAAATAGACAACACACTGTGTTTTCCAATTTTTTAGCCTTCACACAAGAATTCCCTTTTTCATCACCTGAAAGAACTGCCCTTTTTCCTTTTTAAGTTTTTCAGAGAAGATTAAACTCTAATCTCTTCATTTTCCACAATTTACAGATTACATCATAATTTACAACTTTCGGTTATAGCTAGAACTATTTGTTTTCTGACAAGAAAGAGGTGACCTTTTTCACTCCTTTTACATCTTTGACAAGTTACTGTTCAGGTAATACAAAAGGTCATTTTTGCAGAATCTTTTAACCTATCTTGACAAGAGAAGGAAAAATGTAAAAATAGAATTAACAGGAACCCTATCTAGTCGAGCAGCCTGCAAGGGTAGAGCTTAACCAAAAAATAGAATCAAGACATGCATGTGTGCATGAATAGTGACCACAAAAAAACAACTGCATAAACAATAACAGAAAGATATTTTTAGCAATTTAAGCCTCATAGAGAATGTAATCAAAGAGTAGTTACCCACGAACCAGGTGAAGCTAAGAAGATATTCAAAGAACAATACCCATTATCATAGCTGCAAAAACTTAAGTAACTAAACCAATAATTCTCAAGAAACCGAGATTATTATTATGTGTAACTGAAGAATTTAAGAACGGTTACCAATGATTCCAAGTGTGAAACTGAGAAGATTATTTAGGTTACATAAATACCCAATACTGAAAAATGCCATTCCTTAAATTTGATATAGTAACTCTATTGAAATATGATTCTAGGCATGTGAAATCCATAATAGTTCTGACAGAGAGAGGAATAAACCAAATCTCCAAAATTCATGCAGAAACAAACACTTATCCCTTATTAACCTTGACTGTAAAGGTAACGGTTCTGCAAGGATAAATAAATGAGTACCTGTGAAGACCAGAAATGCATTTCCCATGAGAGATTTACCAGGTCTAAGAGGAGACAGAGCAGCTCGAGCTCTTTCCCCATTCGAGCTTCCATCTGATGGCAAGAGATTGACAGGTGAAATGACCATTGTCATGGTCTTCCTATCTTCCTTATACGATGTCAAAGTTTAGTAACCCTTTAGATTTCTCAATGAAACGACTAAAAAAAAACTATCATGATGGCGACCAGAATAGGGTTCCAAACGCTTCGAGTAACATAAATAATGTTTTGACCTAAAATTCCAAAACAAACACATCACAATCCTTTGCAAAGAAAGATAGTCATTTGGGTTCCGAGAGAACAGTCATTAATTAATCAAAAACTCATAATAGTCTTTGAAATCCACTTTCTTACCACACAACCATGGTCTTCCTTTGGACAACCCATGGTATAGCGGTAGCTCCTTGGTTACCGCTAACTGTTTCCACCATGTTACCGCGGTTACACTTATGACAGTCCATGATATAGCGGTAGCCATCTTGCTTACTGCTAGCCGCTTCCACCACACTACCGCGGTTACCTTGATGATAGCCTGTGGTGTAGCGGTAGCTATCTTGCTTGCCGCTAACCGTTTTCATCGCACTACCGCGGTTTCCTTTCTGACTTATCGAGGTGTAGTGGTAGTTGTTTTGCTTGCCGCTAATGGTTTCCAACACACTACTATGGTCATTGGCTTACCTGCTAGTGGTAGCGTGGTAAGACCTTTGAATTCCGTGGTCTTACCAAAGACAATATTTACACCTGCTGTTGGCTTTTAGGCCCAAATAAATATAAAACAATAGACCTGATTCCAGTACAAATTAGAGAACGATTTGAATACCTTTACCCAAGATCGATTTTCCACCTCATTAATATTCAATGCCTTTTAATGTCCAAATTCAAATACTTTCCAAAGCCTTGTGAAGAGATAAAGACTGAATTCATGCAAAGTTCACAAATCCATAAACACAATAGTGATCAAGCCCTTAATTAATCAATCTGTAGTAAAACTGAACATGCCAAACTCATGTAATCAAGTGAAACACTGAAGCAAAAATTATCAAATTAGAAACATGTCACCTAAACAATGGAACATAAAACCTATAACTAGAATGCCTCAACTAAGATTTGCACATGGAGTTGAGTTATCAATATCACCATATATAGTAACAACAATGAAAGTAAATATGCCAATGAGGAGAGCAGATCAACTGAGTGAGTAACCACCAAGATACCATAGTACCATATATTGTGATCAAGGAAAAAATTGCAAAGAGAGATTCAACAAACTCCCCCTTTGTCCTTGATGGCAAAAACTAAGCCACCAAGCCAAGATGAAGTACAGGAACCAAATGCTCATAATTCTCCCCCTTTTTGTCACAAGGATAAAGGGAAGTCAACATAGATAAACCAGAATCAACTATGAAATTCCAAAAAGCTGTAGATGTAACCTTTGAGTAGAAAAGTATGAGCAGTAGGAAGAGCTAACAAGCTACCCCTAACACCAAAATAGACTGTTTAAGATAACAATGATTGAGAGACAACTCCCAATCTAGACCTAAGGCTTTCAAAAACATCTTTAGCCAACGGTTTTGTAAAAATGTCAACAACTTGTGCTTGTGTAGGAACATATTGCACAAAAACCGCATTTTCCAGCACCTTTTCACGAAGAAAATGAAAATTTATAGCTATATGTTTAGTTCAAGAGTGCATAACAAGATTTTTTGAGATATTGATTGCACTAGTATTATCACATAGAATAGTAATAGGTTTTGGAATTTCAATACCCATATCTAAGAATGTCTGTGACATCCAAATTACCTGAGTACAACAAGAAGTGGTAGCTATATATTTTGCTTCAGCAGTAGAGAGTGAAACAAATTCTTGTTTTTTGCTGTGCTAAGCCACTAAACGATCACCAAGAAAGAAAGCAGCACCACTGGTGCTTTTCCTATCATCTAGACAACCTGCCCAGTCATAATTAGTATATGCCACTAATGAAAATTCATTGTTTCTAAGATACCAGAGGCCATAGTCAATTGTGCCTTGTACATATTTAATAATCCTTCTAACAACATTAATGTGAGATTCCTTAGGAGATGACTGAAATTGAGAAACCATGCAAACAACTTGCATAATGTCAGGTCTTGAGGCTGTTAGATATAATAGGTTGCCTATCATTGAACTATAGTCAGTTGGGTTGACAATAGGAGAGTCATCAATCTTGCTAAGTTTACAGCCTGTAGTCATTGGAATGCTAACGAGATGACTTTCATCCATTTGAAACCTTTTTAACATTTATTTTGCATATCTTGCTTGAGATAAAAAGATGCCAGATTAAAGTTGTGAAATTTAAAGACCTAAGAAGAATGATAGTTCTCCCAACATAGACATTTCAAATTCAGATTCCATGATTTGTGAGAATTTTTGACTCAAGGCAATATTGGTGCAACCAAAAATGGTGTCATCAACATAAATTTCAACAAGAAGAATACTAGACCCTTCAATTTTAACATAGAGACTGTTGTCTACTCCTCCTCTAATGAAACCTTTTGACAGTAAGTGACTGTCCAATCTGGAGTACCAAGCTCTAGGAGCTTGTTTTAGGCCATATAGAGCCTTTTTCAACCTGTAGACATGATTGGGTTTGTTTTTACAAGTAAACCCTTCAGGCTGTTCTATGTAAACTTCTTCATCCAAATATCCATTCAAAAGGAAGTTTTAACATCCATTTGATATACAGTAAAGTTCTTGAAAACAAAATATTCCAAGAAAATTCTAATTGATTCAAGTCTAGCTACTAGTGCAAAGGTTTCACCGAAATCAATACCTTCTTGCTGAGCATATCCTTTGCAGACATATCTATCCTTGTTGCGAACAACATGACTATTTTCATCATGTTTATTTCTAAAGATCCACTTACCTCCTATGAAATTTTTGTCATTTGGTCTTGGGACTAGCTCCCAAGTCTGATTTTTCACAATTTGATCAATTTCATCCTGCATTGCATTAAGCCAACATTCATCAGTTAGAGCTTCATAATTTTTTTTTTGCTCAAACTAAGTGATTAAACAAAAAGCAATAAGCTCAGCTATGTGAGCTTTTTCATCATAGTTAACTATTCTTTTCCTTGTTTGAACTCCTGCTGATTTATCTCCTATAATCAGATCTTTAGGATGGTTTTTAGCAAGATATTTTGAAGGAGTTTGAGTTTCACATTTTTCAGAGCTGATTTCAGCATCTTCAAATTTTTCTTCAGCTAGTTTAGGACTTACTGATTTTGTTTCAAGCTTTGTAGTTTCAAAGCCTTCAAAAATTATATCAAGTTTAAATTCCTCCTCTTCATCATCCTGCATAGGTTCAACATCTAAAAGAAGATTTTCATCAAATTTGACATTCACTGATTCAACAATTTTATTCAGCCTATTGTTAAAGAATTTAAAGGCTTTGCTGTGAGTAGAGTATCCTAAGAAAATACCTTCATCTGTCTTAGATTGAAAACTGCCTAAGTTTTCATCGTCTCTCTTGATAAAACTCTTGCAGCCAAATATTTTAAACTATTTAATTGAGGCAGATTTACCATACCATAGTTCATATGGAGTGAAATTTGATTTCACTCTAATCTGGACTCTATTTAAAATGTAGATAATTGTATGAACAAATTCTTTCTGGTACATGTTTGGAAGATTTGCTTCATTCAACATAGTTCTTGCCATCTCTTTTAAAGTCTTGTTCTTTCTCTCAACTACCCTGTTATGTTGGGGTGTTCTAGCAACAACATACTGTATTTTTATGCCAGGTTTGTCACAGTAGTCTATGAATTCTTGTGAGGTGAATTCACCACCTTTGTCAGATCTTAAGCATTTCAATTTTAAATCTGACTCTCTTTCTACCATTTTTCTAAACACTTTAAAGTGTTCAAAAGCTTCTGATTTATTCTTGAGAAAGGTAACCCATACCATACGAGAGTAGTCATAAAAAAATAGAATGAAATATTTCTCACCATTGATAGATCTAGTCATTGTAGGACCACATAAGTCAGTATGAACAATTTGCAGGGGTTTAGTAGAGGAATGATCCTTGGATTTAAAGCTTACCTTAGTTTGATTTCCTTTGAGACATTCTTTGCATACTGCATTATCAGGCTTTTTTAGAATAGGTAGACCTCTTACATTCTGCTTTTTACTAATTTTAACCATAATGTCAAAATTAATATGACCTAGTCTCTTGTGCCACAACCAGCTTTCTTCAACATGACTAACTAAGCACATACCTTGATTGTTTTCATTTCCAAAAGTGTCAAGTAAATTGTAGAAATTTCCCTTAGTCCTTCTTCTAGTAGCAATAATTTTTTCGATCTTGTTTTTGATTTCACACCCCTGTGAAGTGAACAAGACTTGATAGACAATGTCACAGATTTGACTGACATTCAGAAGGTTATGTTTTAATCCTTATACATAATATATGTTGTAAATACGAGTGTCTTCATTTAGAAAAAGAGAACCTCTACCTTTGATTTGAATTCCAGAGTTGTCTCCAAACTTTACATATCCACCAACATAGTCTTCTAGATTAGTAAATTTTTCTTTGTCACCAGTCATGTGGTTTGAACAGCCACTGTCCAGGACCCATAAGTCCTTTTTCTTGGAGTGGAAAGTAGTTTGAACTAGCATAGTTTGTTCTATGTTGTTGATAGCTTTGGGTTTCTAAACCTTGATAGTTTTCAACTATTTATTCTGCTGATCAACATTACATTGCTTAGCAGAATGACCCAAAGACTTGCAAGTGAAACATCTAACCTGTCTTGCAAAACCATGATTCTTTCTAAAGCCAAATCTAGGAGTTCTATAATTCATAAATCTGCAAGAGTTCACTTTGTGACCAAAGTTAGTGCAGAAGTAACAATACCCATAAAAGAGAGGGTAGGAGTTATAAACCATTTTGTTGCTCCTAAAAGGATGAATATGATCCTTGTCAAAATTAGGATGTTTGAGTTCAAGACTTTTGTTTCCAGCAACAACATTGTCCTTTGCACTATTGTTTGAAAATTCACCTTTCACAAAACCAATACCAATTTTATCATTGTTCAATTTTTGTTTACTGGGCATGTCATTCATTTTAAGAGTGCTCTCATATTTCTTAATGGTCTTTCTGAGATCGACAATCTCATGTTAAAGTTTTTGTATTTCTTGATCTTTAAAGCTTATGCCAATATGAAGACAATCTTCAACTCTTTTAGATTCTTCAAGTTGAGTTTTTAATGAGACTATCTCGATATTTATGAGTTGCTCTTGTGAAGTATCTTGAGCAGTTATTTTTTCTTGAGCACGCATTTGTTTCTTAAGTTTCCTTAGCTCTTTTAGAGCACATTTTAGTTCTCCTTCATAATCCACTTTTCCATTTTCAACATCATTGCTATTAGTTTCATCTTGTTGAATGATTTCAGCCATGAAGATATTTTCATCCTCTTGATCTAAAGAATCTTCAGATTCAGAATCTGTTTCATTTTTGCTGAACAAACTTTTCTTCTTTTTGAAATTGAATTTTTGTTTGGGTCTATAACCCTTTTTCTTGGCAAATTTTTAAGATTTCCCATTATTGCTATTTGTGTCACCATAGGGGCACTTTGCAGAAAAGTGGCCTATTTTTCCCCAGTTAAAGCATTTGAAGGGAAGTTTTCCCTTGTACTTTCCAGAACCCTTTTTGAGTTTCCTCACAAAGTGGCATTCTTTAGAATTAGAAAATTATTATTCAGTGAGCTCTTCCTTTTCCTTTCAGCATTGAATGTTGTTTCTTTTGCAGTTGTGTTGTTTTTACTAATCCTCATTTCATAGGCAGTCAGAGTGCCTTGTAGGCTGTCAAGGGTAAGATGGGTAAGGTGTTTCTTTTCTTCTAGAGTAGCTATCTTAGCTTCAAATTTTGTTGGTAAGGTTTTGATGACCTTGGTTACAACATCAAATTCCTTGAATTCTTCTCCTGGACCCTTCATTGCATTTAATATTTCATCAAATCCCAAAAAGTATTCAGCTAATTTTTCATCGTCCCTCATTTTTAATTCTTAAAATTGGTGTTTTAGAGTGAGGACTTTAGACTGTTTTGCCTTTTGATTTCCTTGATAGATAGTTTCAAGTTTAGTCCAGATTTCACTAGCAGAACTACAGTGCATGACTTTGATAAAGACATCTTTAGTTAGAGCACACATAAGAGCATGCTTTTCTCTTGCATTGGTTTCATATCTTTTCTTTTCATCAAAAGTAGTTGGAAAAGTAGCTAGTACAGTGTACTTAGACAATACTATGCTCCAGACATCAAGGTCAATAGAAGTTAAATAAGTCTCCATTCTAATCTTCCAGAATACATAATCAATTCCATCAAATAATGGAACTCTATTCATCGAAGTACCTTCATGAGCTTGAGACATTTTCAATAGACTCCAAGTCCAGAATCAATCCTAGGTTGGAAAGACCTATCAGAGGACCCTAGGCTCTGATATCAATTGTTGGAGTGAATAGACACTGAGAGGGGGGGGGGGGGTGAATTAGTGTTATTAACTTCTTTACCAAATTTAACTGAAACTGAAATAAACCAGATATATTCTCTCATTTATCAATGATAAAATCATTCATGTATTGAATGCAATCACATAAACTGAAATGAGAATAGTGAAACATATCATTTTAAAGCAATAAAGCACTGAACCAAAATGAATCAAATAAAACCAAATCTCCAAAATTCATGTAGAAACAAACACTTATCCCTTATTAACCTTGACTGTAAAGGTAATGGTTCTACAAGGATAAATAAATGAGTACCTGTGAAGACCATAAATGCATTTCCCATGAGAGATTTACTAGGTCTGTGAGGAGAGAGAGCAACTCGAGCTCTTTCCCCATTCGAACTTCCATCTGATGGCAAAAGATCGCTAGGTGAAATGACCATTGTCATGGTCTTCCTATCTTCCTTATATGCTGTCAAAGTTCAGTAACCCTGCAGATTTCTCAATGAAATAACTGAAAGAAAACTATCATGATGGCAGCTAGAGTAGGGTTCCAAACCCTTCGAGCAACATAAATAATGTTTTGACTTAAACTTCCAAAAAAAACACATCGTAATCCTTTGCAAGGAATGATATTCAGTTGGATTCCAAGAGAACAGTCATTAATTAATCAAAAACTCATAATAGTCTTTGAAATCCACTTTCTTACCTCAAAGTCGCAGTCTTCCTTCAGACAACCTGCAGTATAGCGATAGCTCCTTGCTTACTGCTAACTGTTTCCATCGTGTTACCACGGTTACACTTTTGATAGTCCGCAACATAGTGGTAGCCGTCTTGCTTGCCACTAGCCGCTTCCACCGTACTACCGCGATTACCTTGATGATAGCTTGTGGTGTAGCGGTAGTTGTCTTGCTTTTCGCTAACTGTTTTCACCGCACTACCGTGGTTTCCTTTCTGACTGCTCGTAGTGTAGTGGTAGCTGTTTTGCTTGCTGCTAATGGTTTCCACCACACTATCACGGTCACTGGCTTACCTGCTAGCGGTAGCATGGTAAGACCTTTGAATTTTGCGATCTTACCAAAGAAAAGATTTATACCTACTATCGGCTTTTAGGCCCAAATAAATATTAAACAATAGACCTGATTCCAATGCAAATTAGAGAACGATTTGAATACCTTTACCTAAGGTTGATTTTCCACCTCATTAATATTCAATACCTTTTAATGTCCAAATTCAAATACTTTCCAAAGCCTTGTGAAGAGATAAAGACCGAATTCATGCAAAGTTCACAAATCCATAAACACAATAGTGATCAAGCCCTTAATTAATCAATCTGTAGTAAAACTAAACATGCCAAACTCATGTAATCAAGTGAAACATTGAAGAAAAAATTATCAAATCAGAAATATGTCACCTGAACAATGGAACATAGAACCTTAACCAGAATGCCTCAACTGAGATTTGCACATGGAGTTGAGTTATTAGTATCACCATATATAGTAACAAAAGTGAAAGTAAATATTCCAATCAAGAGAATAGATCAACTGAGTGAGTAACCACCAAGATACTAGAGAACCATATATTGTCATCAAGGAAAAATTTGCACAAGAGAGATTCAACAGGGGCACCATCTTTCCTCAAGGGTCCTTTGGTTTTCTAGCGGTGGTACTGCCATACTGTGAGTGTCTTCAAGATGTGACATGGTAATCCAGTGTTTACTGCCATACTGTGAAGGCTTTTCACCTATCGAGAAGTAGCACGGTATACCTCCATACCTTAGGGGTCTTCTGGATGACTAGGAGTGGCACAGTGGAAGGACCATAAGGAATAACTGATAGTTTGGTGTGATAGTCAAATGCGATGGATGAGTGATGTGTCAACACGTGACACATTTTCACTTGTTGATTTTACATCATTGTTGTAAATCAACAATAATTGGCCAAAAGCTTTATTTTCTATTAGCGATATATTTGCATTAAATGCATATTCTGACTTGGGGGTTGACAAAGTGCAAATATAGTAATATTCTCTGTAACCAATATTTAATGTTGGGCAACACGATGTGTGTTGTAGGATGGTGTGCGTAACCTAAGATGAAGGAAGCTTGTTGATGAAGTAATTAAATATACCCTAATGGTTTTTGCGGAGTAAGATTTCATTGTATGCTTTACAAGCATTGTAATAGTGAGTGTATGAAAAAATTGAAGTCTGTGATTGTAGGTTGACCAAGGGGATGCTATTGTGAGCTAACATCTGAGAGTGAAGTTTGTAACTCTGTATGTAATTGATTTACTATAATACAAAGTGACTTTACTTGGTGTGGTGGGTTTTTTTTCTCCTATAAGGGTTTTCCCATGTATAACTGGTGTTATCTCTGTGTGTGTGATTTATTTTTGTCTCTCTTGTTGTTATGTGAATGTGCATCTCAAATGTATGAAAACTGTTAAATGTGGTTTCTTTTGCACTTTTCTTTTGAGGATTATGCATTAGGAAGGCATTTTCTGCATTGTTTCTTTCCTTACAAGTGGTATTAGAGCCTGGGCAATTGTGTTATCCTTGTGAGTAGGGCTGGTTTTTTTTGCTAATCTTGTTTTAGTGAGAGTCTTGCAAAGGAAGAACCGATTTCTCAATTTACTGTTTTAGATGGCAAGTACATCAAGTAGAGTAGAAATTGAAAAATTCAATGGTGGTAATTTTGAGTTGTGGAAACTCAAAATGGAAGACTTGTTAGTGGGTAGGGACCTCTAGATTGTTGTGTCTAGAACTATGCCACAAAGTATGAAGAAAGAAGATTGGGACTTCACATATAGAAAAGCTAGAGGGTCGATAAGAGTTTGCCTGGCCGATTTTGTACTCCTGAATGTCCATGAGGAGAAGACTGCAACTTCATTATGAAAAAAAATTGGTGACATTTATCAGGGAAAGTCTCTGGTGAATAAGTTATTCCTGAGAAAAAAATGTGTACTCCTTGAAGATGGAAGAAGGTGCATCCGTTGCAAACCATCTGAATTCATTTAATATGATTGTTGCATAGTTGGCATCTGTGGGTGTGAAGATAGAGGAGGAGGATCACTGCATGCTTTTTTTATGTTCATTACCTGACACTTGGGACCATCTGGTAAAGGCTATTAGAAGTACAACAACTAATTTCAAGATGGAAGATGTGGTTGCCTCGCTGTTGTCAGAGGAAATACAGAGAAAATATTTTGAAATGGCCAAGGAGGCTCTTGTTGTTCGAGGTAGATCAAAGGAGAGAGGCAAGAAGAAGGACAAGAAGTCTAAATCCAAATCTAAAGGGAGATCAAAATCTTCTGGTAGAAAGTCCAAGGTGAAATGCTGGAATTGTGGGCAATTTGGTCATATCCAAAAGGATTGTAAGGAGGAGAAAAAGAAGAAGAAGAATAACTCTTCAGACAATGACTCTTCTCAGAGTGATGTAGATACCTTCATTGCAACCTTGGTGACTTAGGAATTAGATGATGTCTGGTTGATTGACTTAGGTGCATCTTTTCACATGAAATCTCACAAAGATTGGTTCACGAAGTACAAAAAGTATGATGGTGGAAAGGTGTACCTAGCAAGTGATTCAACTCTGGAAATTATTGGCCATGGAAGATTCAAAATCAAATTCCCTAATGGGAGAATCAAAGGGATTGGTGATGTTCTACACATACCGGGTTTGGCTCATAACTTGCTTTCGGTTAGGAAACTGAATGATTTTGGCGTGCAATTTTCTTTCTCAAGTGGAGGTTGTAAGATGACTAGAGGTGCAATGGTGCTAGCTGAGGGAGTACACATAGGCACTCTGTACAAGTTGGATGAATGTCTTGTTCAATGTAATGTCTCTGTAAAGTCAAGAAAAACTACTCATGTAGAGAAGGAGGATGAAGCTCTTCTAGGTACAAATTCCTTGGAGGTGAAACTCCCAACAAAGAAGACCATGCTATGGCATCATAGACTCAATCGCATAGGTGAAAAAGGTTTAAAAACCTTGAAAAATAAAAATCTTGTTGAAGGGCTTGTTGATTGCAACCTTGAGTTCGATTTTTGTGAATATTATGTTTATGGAAAGAAACATCGTGTTTCATTTTATTCGAGTCCTCATAAATCTTCTGGTGTACTAGATTATGTTCATTATGATGTATTTGATCCAGTGAATGTTCCTTTGTTATCGAAGTCTAGATATTATGTTTCTTTTATTGATGATTATTCAAGAAGGGTGTTTGTATACTTTTTTAAGAGTAAATCAGAAGTGTTCAGTTGATTTAAAGAGTTTAAAAACTTGGTAGAGAATCAAACTGGAAGGAAAATCAAATGCTTGAGGATGGATAATGGTGGTGAGTTTTGTTC
Organism: Sequoiadendron giganteum; assembly: GCA_007115665.2. Classification (NCBI taxonomy): domain Eukaryota; kingdom Viridiplantae; phylum Streptophyta; class Pinopsida; order Cupressales; family Cupressaceae; genus Sequoiadendron; species Sequoiadendron giganteum. The sequence continues at coordinate 770,284,259 of CM021101.1, forward strand.
TACATATTTTGAAAGGTACTGCAAATACCATGGGATTAAAAGGCATAAAACTACGCCTTATACTCCACAAAAAAATGGTGTTGCTGAAAGGTTAAACATGATGCTAATGAAAAGAGTGAGGAGTATGTTGAGAAGTGCTAGTCTAGAGCAAAAATTATGGGCTGAGGCTATGGCTAGAACATGTTACTTGGTAAATCATTCACCTTGTTTGGCTCTTGTTGAAAAAACACCTTTGGAAGCATGGTCTACTAAGAAGCCCTCTCTTAGACATATTCGTGTCTTTGGCTGTGAGGCATATGCATATGTGTCGAATGAGAAAAAATCAAAGTTGGAGAACAAGGATGTTAAATGTATCTTCATTGGCTATGGCATTGGTGTGAAAGGGTACAAGCTTTGGAATCCTTATATTGAGAAGGTTTTGTACAACCACTACAACAAATCCCTATGATTTGCTCCATTTTTTGTTTGCACCCACTCTTTTAATTTATTTTTTGGAATTTTTTTGAAAACTCGGCACTATTTATCAGGATGGCACAATTTTTGGCATTTATTATGCCAATCAGTAAAAGTCGATGCTAATTTAGGCGCTAATTAGCACCTAAAGTAACGCCTTCTTTAGCACTAATATTAGCTTTGAGTGTAACAACACCTTGATCTCCACCTTTAGCTCTGCATTCACCTTTGAGTTTAGCGCCATGTTTAGCTCTGACTTTAGCTTCGAGTTTAGCTTTGATTTTAGATTCGAGTTTAGCGTCGGATTAGACACCCCTATGTCGAAGAGACTTATTTATATTTCTCATCGATGATGTAGAACAGTGAAATGTCAACAAGACACGAGCATATCGAGGAGAGAATCACTTATGTCACATCGACAAGGTATATCTACAAGTGCTCGGTGAAACGCAACTCTTGGATATAATGAATTAATGTTGATGAGACATTGAGATATCGGTAAGACAGATAAGATGGTCTCATCAACACTCTTCAAGTAATGATCAAAAGCATAGACCGCTATACCACCGGGAAGGTGAGCAACATATGCGTTAGAGCGGTGTTCACCACAACCCCATAGTAAGAAGCCTTGAGCAAGGCGGTAGTGAAGTAAACAATAGAAGGGAAGGGAAAAACACTACTATACCACAACGATAATCACAAGTCTCCTTGACATGGTAGAGTTACACTGATATATAAAGAAATATCACCGAAGGAAAATATCAATGAGACAGTGGCATATCGGCAAGAGATATTAACTTTTCTCATCGACATCAGAAAAAAAAAATCAGAGGAACATAAGATCTAATGTTGATGAGACATTGAGATATCGATAAGAAAAATAATATTTTCTCATCAACACTCTTCAAGTAATGATCAAAAGCATACACTGCTATACCACCAGGAAGGTGAGCAACATATGTCTTAGAGTGGTGTTCACTACAACCTTGCAGCAAGAAGCCTTGAGCAAGGTGGTAGTGCAGTAAATAGAAGAAGGGAAGGGAAAAAAACCACTATACTACATTGATAATCACAAGTCTCCCTGACATGGTAGAGTTACACCGATATATAAATAAATACCGCCTAAGGAAAATATCGATGAGACAATGGCATATCGGCAAGAGATATTAACTTGTCTCATTGACACCAGCAACAATAATCAGAGGAACATAAGATCTAATGTCAATGAAAAATTGAGATATCGATAAGACAAATAAGATTGTCTCATTGACACTCTTCAAGTAATGATCAAAAGCATACACCGCTATACCGCCGAGAAGGTGAGCAACATATGTGGTAGAGTGGTATACAGCACAACCCTACAACAAGAAGCCTTGAGCAAGGCAGTAGTGTGGGAAACAACAAAAGGGAAGGGAAAAACACCACCATACCGCAACGGGTATAATAAAAGACGGTGATAGTACGGTATTAATCATGGAATCATTACAATTTACAACAGTAAATGCATAAAATCACATCAGTTACCAAAATTAAATGCTATTAAATTATTAAGAGTTGGAAAAACTAATATGACTGAATACCGGGCCATCCAAAGATAAGTGATTTTTCCCAATATCGCACTCAATTGTAGTGCACTAGTGTGGAAGGAGCTAAGGATATGAGAATAAGTTCTGCACACGTGAAATACTTGGGTAAGTGCACGAAAAATCTTTGAAAGAGCTCTGCTAATTTAAAAAATCTTTCAAGGTTCTGTCTTTTGAATCCATAGTAGAGAAAATTGAAACATGCCTCCTAAAAGAAAATGATCAGAAGTAAAAGAAAGTCGGCCTAAAATTAAATATGAAGAACCTAAAGTAAAGAAGAAAGCACTCCATCTAAAAACAAAACAAGCAGAAGTAAAAGAAAGTCAGCCTAAAATTAAAGATGAAGAACCCAAAGTAAAGAAGAGAACATTCCATTAGTCCATATTAGATATACTTCCAGGGTCTACTGAAGAGGGTAATAAGAAGTTTCTCGTGGACATCTCACAAATTTGTAGGGATGCCCTCATTTCCAAATCTAGATGGGACCTATTTTGGTATTTTTGCAGTAAGAGAAATGAGAAGATTCTAGTGTCAAATACTTGGATGTTGGATATAACAAGGCTGATTATCCCAAATGTGTTTTTTGATGTAGAATTTATCAGACTACTAGCCAAACACTATCACTCAGCTACCAAAATAGTAAGGTTTCCAAATGGCACAATATTGGTAGAAGTAACCAAAACATCCATCATTGAGTTTTTTGGGTTAAACAAGTAAGCTCTGACCAAGATAAACCTTTAGAAAAGTGAGGAGGATTATGCTAGGTTAAAAAAGACTTATAGAAGTGATGAGGTACCCCTATATATGAAAAGAGGCATTGGTAATAGAACATTCCCCATCTCTACTACCACTACTGAACCATTTAATGTGATATATTTTCAGTATTACTTTGTGAATACATATTTATCTCTTTGCCAAGTGTTGGGGATAGATGCTCAAGATAAAATGGAAATAGGCCTAATGATGATGGCCACAAGAATTCAAAACATTGAAACTAATATTGAGTATGACTTTGCTTCATACCTTGAGAAGGTGTTAGATGATGAATTCTCCCAAGTTATAGAGGATGGAGCACCGATTACATTCATACACTATTCCCTACTGTTTCATCTAATATTGTACCAGAATAGGAATCATTGGAATAAAAGAATGGACTTGGCTATAGTAGATGAGCAAGGGAATCCCACACCTATCCAAAAATGGTGCTATATGTGGGATAGTCGGTGTAATAATTCAAGCTTTGTTGTATTCCACGAAGAGTTTGTACACATAATCCTTCGAGTTCTTGGGTATGCAATGCCAATATTGTCAAACAAATTGTTGCAACTATTGAGACCTTTGGCTTTAAGACCAGAGTAGGGTCATACACTCAATTTTGGAGATTGGTTCTTCCTCCCAGAAGTTACAATAATAAGAGTTTATGGATGCCCTGTTGCTCCACACATACTACCAAAATTTGTGCCCCTCAGATTAGCATTTCTTGAATTTATGTGGCAAATGATGTGGATGGAGAAATATGTAATGCACAAGAAGAAGAAAGGCACTTTCCTGCCAAAAAAAACCAAGCGTGAAGATTGGACTGTAGGCTCAGACAAACTAGAGGAGTTACAGTATTATTTGAAGATAAGATGTGCATTGAAATCTAGAAAAGAAAGAGCCTTTGACCCTGAAAATCATATGAACAACATAAGGGGAAATCTTCTTACCAAAATGATAGTGCCACACCAAGTGGATTTTGAAGAAGATGTCATAAGGAACTGCATTACTTATAATGATGTATTTAGTAGAAGGAAAAAATGGGAATATATGGAGAAGCTTGAAGAAAGGATGAAGCAGAGGTCCAAGGATTTTCTAGGATACTTTGTTGAGGAAAAGGACCCCATCAAGAGGATAGAATTGATAATTGGTAGATTTGAAGAATTGTATAGAAAGAAGGAAGCATATCTCGAAGAACATGATGGTGGTACAATTGCAGAGCATACCCTAGGTGAAACATCTGAGCCTCCCATGGAGCAATTACCTCCCAAAAGACAAAATACAAGAAGCATTGAGCAGTTAGTACCTTATGAGGATACTGAAGAGGTGGGAAAAATTGAGGAAGTGGCTACAGTACTACAATAATTGATAGGTGATATTGAAGTTGATCAACGTATCCTTGAGACCAATGCCCATAAAAATGAGGAAAGGATGGGCGATGTAGAAAAAGCAAGTACAAAGGTATATGAAGATAGGAAAATTGCAGTCAGGAGATTCATAGAAGATGATGAATTCATTAAGACTCCCGAGTTTAAGGATTTATGGATGAAGATGAAGATAAAATAATTTCAAGAGAGGATGGAATCAACTGAAGCAGGAATTGAAGAATCAGAGAAAAATCAAATGGTAGCACAAACTTTCTAGGAACTAAGAGTTGAAAAAATTAACATTAGCCCCTAGAAGGCTAGAGAAATGGTCTTGAAGAGAAATATGCTCATTTTCCCTGGCTTGGAATTAAACAAAATTTTTTTGCTTCATCAAGTGCAGGCTTAGGAAGATACAATGCTAGTTGCACAATTTGAATCTGATGAAGGTGTGAGTGGAACTAGGTATAACCTAAAGATTGACACCCTCGCCATATGGATCAAACAAAAAAATACACAGAAGACGAAATTATTGGATGTAATTCAAGGGATGAAAGGGGCAGTGATGGTAAGGACAATACAAGATACCACCCCTTTGGAGGCAGCCACAATTACCATGCATTTGGCCATGTTCACTCAAGCAACTGTTAAGGGATTAGAAGATAGATTGAAGGAGTATGAAAAGGAACAAAGGTTCCTAAATGATGAAGTTAATAAACTATTCATGGAGAATGTCAAATTGAAAGAACAATTAACATGAGCAGGACCCTCACAAAGCAAGGAGATGGTGTTATACAGGCCTCCTATTGCTCCAATGGATATTGTGCATAATATTTCTGTAGAATAGGTGAAAAATATAGAGAAGGAAGTGGATGATGTAAAGAAGGCCAGTAATCAAACCCAGGATGAAGTGAAAAGACAAATTTGTGAAGTTATGGAAAATATTCTTGAGCACAGGATAAAATCAGTTATGGATAAAATGGAGAATGTGCATGATAGTTATAAAACACTTCAATCAACAATGGATCAAATAAAGACACATATGCTTGTATTAGATCCTTTGTTTGAAAGGTGGCAGCCTATTCACCACACTTTGGCTAAGTTATGCAAAGTTCTACAAAGGAGTCCTGATGCACCCGCAACATTAAAGCCAACTAAACAAACTGTGAAGATGATTACTGATGAATTTTAGTATGTACAAGGGTTTGATAAAAATATTCTAACATTAATAGATTTATTCCATACCTGGAAACACTGGTATATACCTGAAATCATGAGAGATGGTGATCAGTTGAAGGACTTGGATAAGTGGAAGAAAGAATTCAGTCAGAATGTTCATAAGTGCGTTACTCATATATAGGAGGATGATGATACCGGTCTTCCCAGGCTAAATCAGATCATGGATTGGTTGATTGTTCTTGATGCGGGATACCTAAAGTTTGTCAATGATACAAAGGAATTACTACATAGTTAATGGAAAACTCATCTTGCAAACATGCAAAAGATCTAGAATATAAGTGGCCATCAGATTTTATAGTGTATTAGTGGGAGGAAAAGTATTTGGTTTCAAAAGAATAGGACACTTAGGCGAGAGCATTTGGACATTCTTCATGGAGATGAAGACTTTTCCAAATCAATGATCATGGGTCTTCTACATTGAATAATGGAACCATATGTCAAAATGTCTTAAGTTTTGTTATTTCCTTAATTATGCTAACTAAATAGTTGTTAGTAAAAGAAGTAGTTATGAAAGGTCGTTTCTTTTTGTAAAAGGCCTGTAGCTTGTTGCTTCCTATATAAATAGGAAACCAAGGCCTAGTTTTAAATTATCATCATCATATATCATTTCCATTTTGAAGACTTTTGTTATTTATATATATCAATTGAAGCAATATAATGGAGAAAATGTTATTATCAGAGATTCTCCATGTTTGTGTTATCATTATGTATTTTTCGTATGTTTTCCATACTTATTTCTTCTTATATTTGAATGAATATCAGTTATTGATGTTAGTGTAATTAATATTTAATTACACTTGCATAACTTTACTTAGGTTTTGCTTAGGTAATAATTAGTTTACTTAATTAATAAGTAAGCTTTATTTAGTTGAGTTATTTTTAGGTCAACATTAGGGTTGCATACATTGATTTTATAAAGCAATTCTCTTATTGTAATTTTTTTAATTCTGAATATTATCAGTTTGCACATTTCATGCAAAGCTTTGCTTTTATATGATTTTGTCTTTTGTGGAAGGTGTTTAGGTTTGCATGTTTGATCTTGGTTTCTAACATGATATCAAATCCTTAACATGTAACCCCTTCTCAAATTCTAGAGAAAATCATTGCAGAGTTTGTTCGGGGTTCCTCAAGGATTTTATGCCTCGAGTTCATTTATGCAGCATCTTGGATCAGATCGGGCACCACCATTGGATTCAGAGCGCTAGAAAAATTCAAGTTTGGCTTTCATTTTGCAGATTTTGGTCATGATTTGCTAGATCTGTGAGGGTTTCATGTTTGCTGATTTTTTGGAAGCTTTGGAAGAAGCCTATTTTTCAGAGCATCTTGGAGCAAAACGGACACTACCATCGCGTTCACAACACCCCAAAACCCTAAGATCACCCTTCGTTTCATCGATTTTGGCAAATTTGGTTAGGAGGGCAAAATTGTTTTGCCAGGGAGGCTGTAGGCCTCCCCAACATGCATTTCGAGGCAAGGTTTTGCGAAAATCGAAAAAAAAATTCAAAAACAAATCATGTTTTTGCATCACCACCCATCCAGGAGGCAATCATCGGGTTTCTCCACCACTGACGGCTTTCTGAAGTGGTGCCGCCAACCTTTCTCCCCACCGCCGGTCTGCTGCGCTAGCCCCCGTGGGCTTAAAACCCTGGTCGATGGTCTTATTGGCGACCGAGCGCCAGGCAGCCTAGCCCCTGCCGACTCCTAGCCCCCATGCGATGATCATGTGGGTGACTAGAATCTTTGGCTCTAGCCCCCAGCCGCTATCCCCTTAGTCTCCATATGACCAGGGGCTTATTTTTTTTAGCCCCCTGGGCTGCCTGCAGGCCTTATTGGCCATTCTTGAGCACTTTCACCAAATCGGGCATAACTTTTGCGTACGGAGTCGGTTTTTCACAAACAAGATATCGTTGGAAAGTTAGTTCTGAGCTTGTTCTATTGGTACAAGTTATTTTTCTTGATTATGCTCCAGTTTTATGTTTCAGTTCATTGAACTCAGATGTTGTTGTTTTCACTTCGAAGGGCATATCTTTTGACTCAGTGATCCTTTTTTCACAATTCTTGCAGAATTGGAAAGATGCTTCAGTCCTCTACACAGATATGAGATATTTTTTAATTTTATATTTATGAATTTTTAGGAATTCTCTCATTTTTCAATCATTGGGTATTGTAATAAATGAACTCATATAAAGTTCCATCGGGGGGGTTTCTTGCATAATAATCTGATTAGAGTGTGCATGCACTTTGATCTCATCTTGTTTTGATGAAATCTCACATGGGTTGTAATCTGGTTTCTTATGTGAATGAATATGCTGATACAATAAAGCATTTATTGTGGATGTTGGTAGAGCTGCTAATTTTTTTGAAAATTTGAGCTTATTTTTCCTTGTTACATGTTCAACATAAAAATGGAAACTATTTAAAAATAATAAAGTTAACAAAGTGGCTTTTGAATAATTGTGAGTTACATGCATTAATATTTTATTAACTTTTGTGTCTTCATGAACATATGTTGATACAAAATGAATGGAAGAAGCATCCAAGTAATCCTGTTTTTTTTTTGCCAACAATTTATACCAAAGAATGAACAATTTAATGATATTGCAATAGGTAATTAAGGATATGATGATGATGATATATTCTTGTACATGTATATTCTATGAAACATTCCTTATTTTATATGAAACAGTGTATATATTCTTGTACTTGTAAATATTCTTTTATTGTTATGTTTATTAAATAAAACAAAGTTTGAATAAAAAATTCTTCACCCTTTTTGTAAGTGAGTATGTGAATTATTGTTTAAGGAAAAATCTTACAGTTTTTACATTTTCAGTTTACTAGTTTCAAAGTTTCATTTGCTATGTATATAAAATTGTATGTTCTCTTTATCTTGAATGACAAAACAATAATATCATCAGAATCAGGGTTTTCAATTTCAACACCATCATTGTCAACACTTTTCATATCCTGTTCACTTTTAAGTACAATCATCAAAAAATTATTTTTATTTCTTTTCCCAGTTAATCTTGATTCCTTTCAGCACAACATAGTAGGTTGCACGTTAAATTTCAAACATTTTCTTTGCATTTTTTGTATATATTATTTTCTCAGTGCATCATTATGTAACAACAATTTCACTTCTGAGATATACCATAAAAATAAATGAAAGAAGATGTTTTCTTTGAGGGAAATGTTTGGTGAATACCCTATGTCTTTTAGATAAGTGTGCAAGAGAAATAAGACATAATTGATTGAATCTGATTTTCTACTATACAATTATTTTTTTATGTGCTTTTTACTTTTTGCATGTGGATTACCCTCAAAAAGAGACTACTTATCTTTTCTTAAATGAAGCCTTTACATTTCCTATCTACGAAAGGAATTTACTGCTTGACAATAGGTTCATGAACTTCATACAAATTAAGATTGGTGTAAAAGGCCATCCCCGCAAATATTGTTTGGTCTAGAATTATAATGGAAAATAAAAAAGCTTGCTAGGAGAATAAAATAGGTTTTCAATTGTCCAAGTACAACATAATATTACTAAAGCATTTCAAAGTTTAGGCCATAAGAATCATCCTTTTTTAAACATGGATTGTAAATAATTCTAAAAATTTAGAAGTCTTGGTCATTAACATTATTGTCTACTACAATGTCATCCAGTGTATCATTGTCAATGTTTATATGTTCTTTCAAGTATTTAATATTATCATCATCCTCATCTTGACCTGCATCATCTTCATCATCATTGAAATTTGACTGTAGACCATCTATATTGTTACCAAATGTATTTGGATCATCATTTTCTATACCATCTATATTGTTTTCTTCCATAACATTATCTAACTTTGGATTGTTGTCTTCTTGTGCCTGAACATAACCATCTTCAACATCATCATGGATGTTAATTTATTTGATGTTCTCTAATCCCTCTCTCTCATTTTGTTGGCCTTCATTGTTTTGCTCAGTTTCCACTAATGCATCATCAAATACATGCCTTAATCTTGGATCATAATGGATGAAAAACATCCATTTTGGGTCCAAAATATCTTCATCGAAAAAATAATTGCTTATGAATGACATACATATATTAGACATTATATAAATTGTATGAACATATATACATCAATTGAATAATGGAACATTATTTTATAGAATACCTTTTTTATACAACAATTGCTATAGAACACAATTTTGACAACATAGTTTATAAAACATCAGTCCACACTCATTTATTATTCATTGGTTTTGTGCCCTTGAGAACATCCTTAGGGAGAGCTTGTTCTTCCATCTTCTTTCGCACAAGAGTGCGTTTTGAGAAGGGGTAATCAATCAATAACTCATCCCCAATGGTAAAGTCTATAATAGCCTCAACCATTATCAATCTATTAACCTCTCTTTCCATATCTCCATCTTTATCATTTATAACCTCAACAAATTGACAATTAAGTCTTACAGTAGGGTCCCTTCCCTTACTACTATCTATAAATCCTACAATATTTTTGTATGTGTATGCACGTACATCTATATACATAAGATGACCTCTATTAATTTATTTTCCACTTTCCAATTGGAGATGATGTGTATACATATTTGAATTTAGACCATATGCTGACATGCTAGGCTTATATTCTGCTAGCCTTCTCCATTCACCACTGTAATATGATGGACCGTAATATGGCATTAATCTCCTAGTGGTTTGTTATGAATTGTTTCTATGTTTGGATCCCACATGTACATTCTGGACAATAAAGAGGCCTAGATTAGCTCCATGAATATTGGAGGGTCATATCATGTAGTTGTATCCCCAAAATTGAAACACCTCATACACTCTAGGTAGTTGTTGATCTCTAGGCCAAGCGCAATATGGTTGATGATCAAATGTCTCTTTGTAAATCGATCTCAAACTTAGGGGCAAGTCATCATTTCCATCACATTCATTCTCATAGGGTATGTAGTCCACCTTCCCCTTGTCTTTAAGTAAATTATGCATCTTTACATCGGTTCTTGTTCTGTTACTTATTTTTCGTCAAATCCTCATCTTTCGAGCTGGTCTATTGACACATATTTTTTGTTAGATGTATCATCTGATAAATGATCATTGCCCTCTAGGCTGGAAGTCGATGATCCAGGAAACTTTAAACCAAGAACTTTATCCTGCAAGTATCCATTAAGAAAATATTAGTTATTTAAATAATATAAAACAATGTTTAAATGAAGTATACATGTTATTTATATCAAATTGGAGAATTCCTCACCATAATTCCTATTGGATTTGAATAAATTGTAGGAGGCATACTACCGACTGGAAGCTCATCATATATGTAATTTCTTTGTCCAATCTCTCATTTTAATTGTTTCTTTCCACGACATACGAAACATCCACAAACAATAATTTTCTCAAAGTATTCATCCCATGTACTATAGTCTTGACCTACCTCTTCTTCAGTGCAATCATTTGTTGTTTCTATAGTATCCATTGTCATATCCTCTTCCACCCATTATCGTATACGTGATTTAACAGTTTTAGGTCCACGTCCATGTACATATCTTGTTCTTTTGCCAGTTAAGTCAAAATTTGAGTACTTGATGTCTCGCTTCATCTGTTGTGTCCTCATTTGATATGACACGATCTATTGCCATGGCCTTGTCTCACCCCTATAATACACAACATAGTAAATAATTTTTAGTACACCAATTATATCATTTCAACAAATATGCTATCCAACACAAAACCTCACTTTAGTCATATATTTGACATATTGATATCATGTTTTGGCTATCCTAATTTTTGAAATTTTCCCTTGATCATAGAATCACATTTAATCACCATTCCTCTACATTTTCAACCAATAAGTTTGACCTTATAGGCCTCATGGACAAAAAAATGACTTTATCTCCTCTATGTTGTAGCATTTGTGAATTCATAAACACCTTCCTTCTTTGGTTGAGGTTTCTTTCTCTTCTTACCTTTATTGTATCTGCAGATTCCATTGTCTCATCTATTTCCACCCACTTTTATCTTAGCGATTTAGTATTTCTACACCATCCATGTCCTCTCTCTATGGCCTCCTCTATGAATAAAAATCAACTACCACCGAGAAGGAAAAATCAACTTGTAGGACCACGATAAAAATCGCTCTCTTGCACTAAGCTGATGAAGGAGTTGTGGGATAGTGTGGTCATTGCACTACCACACACCAATGGTAGAAGACTTGCGATACTGTAGGAGTCACCACAACACCACCAAGAACAAAAGGAAGAATCGAGTGTTTCCATAGAAGCTTTCACCATAATACCATAGAGAAGGATAACACACTTGTGGGATCACGGTAAAAACTGCTCTACCGCACTGAGGTGATGAAGGAGACACGAGACAATGGTGGTCACAAAAACATGGAAGGAGTTGGAATTATTTCCAACACTATGGATCCTGTGGTACACAAAAATTAAAATAGTCACTACACAACAATGATAGGCACTAAATTAGGCACACTTGACGCCACCTTATACATCCCAAACAGATTAAATTTACGACCAAGAGTTGGCACTAAAGTTGGCATTAACTAATGCCAACTAAAGCATCGAATAATGAATCAAAATTGAAAATTTAAAACTTTCCTGCGTGAAGGAAGAAATTAGACGAAAAAAAGGGAAAATTTAAAAAAGGGAAAAATGCCACGCAAAGGAAGAGAGCAGGGCGCTACTAGCAACTGATGAGAAATTTGATTTAGTTTGTGACACGCCATGCAAAGAGAGCAGGGCACTACCAGAAATTGATGAGAAATTCGATTTAGTTTGCAACACCATAGGTAAGCTTACAATTATTTTTTCTTGGTTAAATTCGTGATTGTTTACTGCTCTTTGTATTGCATTTGAATTCATAATTTTTTACTAGTTTGTGGCCTAACCAGTCCAGGAAACCTCTAAATTGTCCCATCATTATAAATTGTAAAAAATTTGAGAAACTAACAAAAAAATTTACCCTACTCATTTGAGCTTTGGCTCAAAATATTATAGCACAAAGCGAGGATGCCTCCATTTTCTTTCCCTAACTTGGGTATCAGGGAAATAGTGAACTTCTTGGAAAATTTGGGAATTGGGTCACTCACTGCTGAGCAACTACTGAAAATAAACACAAAAACTATTTGGTTTTTCCTAGCCGCGCCATAGTCACTGATGCCATGAAAAATTCATGCAAGATTGCATTATGAAAGAGTTTTCATGATAAGGTTATCAACACTAAACAAACCTAGTGAACATATTTTCCCTAGGTTATCAACACTAAGAAAACCCAACGAACATATTTTCCCTAGGTTATCAACACTAAGCAAACCCAACGAACATATTTTCCCACAAAAAAAAATTCATACCACAAACTGGATGAAATTTTTTATACCTAATAGTGTGTACTTCATTTTCCTCCAAAGACTGGACGGAAATAATTTTCCCTAGGTCGCCTCAAAATGTCAAGAAATGGAGGGAAGCAAGCATTGTCAACAAATGTTGGCTACAATGAGGTAATTCATTGTCAATTTATAGATTTGTAAATGTTTCCATTGTTTCTTTGAATTTTAGTTTTTAGTTTTTTATTTCTAAATTTAAAAGAAGAAATATAATTTAGAAATATATATATATAGAGGGACATGAGATTGACAAAGATAAAGATGAATTGGCTTCCATATTGGGGGAAGAGGTAGTGAACAAATTGGTTAATGTGGACTGGAAAACACTTGCCAAATACATAGAAAAACAATCTAGTAACGACCGTCAAAAATTATAAATAAATCAACCGTGTCAAAGGGAATCAGTTGATTCCACAACCACTCCTGGATCTTGCAAAAGATCTAGAAGGAAATCAGTTACAATAAACTCTAAGAATGTGGAATAGGGAGCAGAGACTTCCACTCTGGGGACACAAATTTCTTACACCACACCATGTTTTTCAATCTTGCATTGGTAGCTACAATACGAAGATAAAATACAAGGTGGTTTTAGGGGAAGTCCAAATGATGGATGCTAGGAAAACATTTGTGAATATGTTGAAGGAATCATGCCTTCAATGGTTCAAAGACCATCTACATTTGTCATTCTCAAAGATACCCATGCACTTGAAAAAATTAGTTATCCATGACATGGAGAATGAATTTGGCACAACTTGGTCTGTAAAGAAGATAAAGCTACGAATGTCTCAAAACTGCAAGAGATTTTGGTACAACCAAACAAAGAAGATAAAAAAAATCCCTCCTGAGCTAAGGCAGGAAAAAAGGCCAATTGATGTAAGTGTGAAAGTATGGAAAGAGCTTGTAAAAGCATATGAGAAGTCTGATGCACGAAGGAAGTCTGATGAGGAGAGTACACAGGTATTTGAATTTGCTCATAAGATGATATCAAATTTATTAAACAATATTTTAACTTTATTTGTGCATTGTTTAATTGAATTAGTATATGTTTCAAGACAAGGCCTCCAAGGCTAGGCTTGAGAAACTTCGTGCCACACATCACAGTGGCCAGAAAGGTTTACAAGCCTTGATCTGTACATTTGTAAGTATATTTAATATGTTAAATGATATATATATTTTTATTTCCTTGGAAAAAGCAAATGATTACATATTAATTATTTTAACTAGTCCATGTGCCATGTTTTGATAGGAGGAGAAATATGGCCACCATCCAAAGCAATTTGAAAAGAATATGTTACAAAACAAAAAGTGGAACGATTTTTTAATTTGGATGGAGAACAAGGTATCAATAGTTGAGTTTCAATAGCTTAGTTGGATATTGTTGTGTTAATATGTCAATTTGCATCTCTTGTGTTGAGTTTTTTTATTGATGTATAGGATGAGTAAATAGAGCTCAAATCTTATGATTACAAGATGATCGTTTATGTGCATGAATAAATAGTAGAAGGATGTAGATGAACTCAATTCACATTCCTCTTGAATCTCTAATATCCGGTGCCCAAGACTTCCCTGTAGCTTTTACCTTTCATTGTTTCCTTTCCTCTTCACTAGTAGACTCGTCTCCTTTTTCCTTATCTGCATTTCTAGCTTCGAATTCTAATTCATCCCATGTTTTACCTTCCTCATCTTCCTCATATTCTTCTTCTTCGTCATCCTCTGACTCCACAAGAGATTCATCTTTTTAACCTTCCTCATCTGATTTTGATTCCTCTTCTACATTAGAAGGTTTATATCCTTGATCTAACTCTTCTGAATTATCAGAACCAGAATCACTAGCTTCCATATTCAAAAATTCCCAACCAACATCTTCAATAAATTTATCTGGATCATTAGTAATAGTCTTCAAAATTGGACGCTAGTTCAAGTTCATTCTTCTTTCATAATACTTTATATCCATGGATTTCAACCATTGCTTGATGCAATCAAGTGAAGATTGAGGAATGGCGCACATGTGGAGTGCATCTTGCTTGAAGTCTTTGAAAACAATAGCCATATCAAATTCCTTTTTCCCAAGTCCTACTCTCTCAAGGTTAACAATCTCAATCTCACTAATAGAAATTACTAAGAAAGGTAATTCCACCAACTCTACTAAATATTTTACCGTAGGAACAATAAAAGTAGAGGCTTTGAAAGGAACTCCATGAAAACCAAGCTCTCTAAATGTTATATCAAACACTAGTTTAAAATATTTTAGATGAGGCTGCTCCCATAGCTCTCTTACTGGCTTGACAAATCCTTGAAACTCTGCATTGATATTATTTTTACTGTCCCTTTCTTTCTTTTCTTCCTCAATTTCATCAGGATCATACATTGACCTTCTTGCCCCTCCTAAAGTTTGGACAACATCCATTACCTCCACATAAAACTATACATCCTTGGTCTTCTTATTCCCATGCTATGATATGGTTATGCAAATGAAAATGAAGCAAAGTAATCATCTCCTTCTCTGCTGGTTGGAAGAATGCGTGCTTAATGTTTCGATACATAATATCGGCTCTCTCTTTTGCTCTCATGGTTGAATACCAAAATTAATTATGGTGGGCCTCCAAAGTTCCAGTCATCTTTCTTCCTCTTCCACCAAATGTTGGCTTGATCCACACGTCTGCCAACCTAATTTCCTTTGTTTTTGAAAGCTGAAGTTTCTCCTGAGTCACTAGTGTAGCTCTCTCTGCCTTTTCGAACTCTTTCATTGCTATAGGAAATTAGTGCCTAATTGATTAACAATCTCTATCTCACTAATATTTATTACTAAGAAAGGTAATTCCACCAAATCTACCAAATATTTTACCGTAGGAACAATAAAAGCAGAGGCTTCAAAAGGAAATCCATGAAAACCAAGCTCTCTAAATGGTACATCAAACTCTAGCTCAAAATATTTTAGATGAGGCTGCTCCCATAACTCTCTTACTCGCTTGAAAAATCCTTAAAACTCTGCATTGATTTTATTTTTCCTATCCCTCTCTTGTTGTTCTTCGTCAATTTCATCAAGATCATACATTGGCCTTCTTGCCCCTCCTAAATTTTGGACCACATCCATTACCTCCACATAAAATTGGACATCCTTGGTCTTCTTGGTTTCCATGCCATGGTATGGTTATGCAAATGAAAATGAAGCAAACTAATAATCTTTCTTCCTCTTCCATGAAAACCAAGCTCTCTAAATGCTATATCAAACTCTAGTTCAAAATCTTTTAGATGAGGATACTCCCATAACTCTCTTACTCGCATGAAAATCCTTGAAGCTCTACATTAATTTTATTTTTCCTGTCCCTCTCTTGTTGTTCTTCCTCAATTTTATTAGGATCATACATTGCCCTTCTTTCCCCTCCAAAATTTTGGACCACATCCATTATCTCAACATAAAACTAGACATCCTTGGTCTTCTTGGTTCCCATGCCATGATATGTTTATGCAAATGAAAATGAAGAAAAGTAATCATCTCCTTCTCCGCTGGTTGGAAGAATGCGTGCTTAATGTTTTCATACATGATATCAACTCTCTCTTCTGCTCTCATGGTTGAATACCGAAATTTATTTTGGTGGGCCTCCAGATTTCTAGTCATCTTTCTTCCTCTTCCACCAAATGCTAGCCTGATCCACACATATGGCAGCCTAATTGCCTTTGTTTTTGAAAGTTGAAGTTTCTCCCGATTCAGCTATGTAGCTCTCTCTACCTTTTTAGACTCTTTCATTGCTACAAGAAATTAGCGCCTAATTGATTAAAAATATCAATCTCATTAATAGTGATTACTAAGAAAGGTAATTCCACCAACTCTACCAAAAATTTTACTGTAGGAACAATAAAAGCAAAGGCTTTGAAAGGACCTCCATGAAAACCAAGCTCTCTAAATGGTAAATCAAACTCTAGTTCAAAATATTTTAGATGAGGCTGCTCCCATAACTCTCTTACTCACTTGAAAAATCCTTGAAATTCTGCATTGATTTTATTTTTCCTATCCCTCTCTTGCCGTTCTTCCTCAATTTCATCAAGATCATACATTGACCTTCTTGCCCCTCCTAAATTTTGGGCCACATCCATTACCTCCACATAAAGCTGGACATCCTTGGTCTTCTTGGTTCCTTAGATGAGGCTACTCCCATAACTCTCTTACTCGCTTGACAAATCCTTGAAACTCTACATTGATTTTATTTTTCTTGTCCCTCTCTTGTTGTTCTTCCTCAATTTCATCAAGATCATACATTGACCTTCTTGCCCCTCCTAAAGTTTGGACCACATCCATTACCTCCACATAAAACTAGAAATCCTTGGTCTTCTTGGTTCCCACGCCAAGGTATGGTTATGCAAATGAAAATGAAGCAAAGTAATCATCTTTCTTCCTCTTCCATGAAAACCAAGCTCTCTAAGTGCTATATAAAACTCTAGCTAAAAATATTTTAGATGAGGCTGCTCCCATAACTCTCTTACTCACTTGATAAATCCTTGAAACTCTACATTGATTTTATTTTTCCTATAACTCTCTTGTTGTTCTTCCCTAATTTCATCAAGATCATACATTGAACTTCTTGCCCCTCCTAAAGTTTTTGCCACATACATTACCTCCACATAAAACTGGACATCCTTGATCTTCTTGGTTCCCACGCCATGATATGGTTATGCAAATGAAAATGAAGCAAAGTAATCATCTCCTTCTCTGTTGGCTGGAAGAATGCATGCTTAATGTTTTGATACCTGATATCAGCTCTCTCTTCTACTCTCATGGTTGAATACCAAAATCCATTATGGTGGGCCTCTAGAGTTCCAGTCATCTTTCTTCCTCTCCCACCAAATGCTGGCCTGATCCACATGTCTGCTAGCCTAATTTCCTTTGTTTTTGAAAGTTGAAGTTTCTCTTGAGTCACCAATGTAGCTCTCTCTACCTTTTCAATCTCTTTCATTGCTATAGATCATCTCTAGGATTTAATAATTTTTACCACATGGTTGATGTGCTTTGAATCCTTGCATCTAAAGGAAATTTCATTAGCATAAATACTACTAAGGAAATTCAATGTTGCCATTGTAGTTGGCATTATAGCCGATACCTGCAACAATGAAAATTATCCTTATATAAGAATTCCCTCCATCTTGTTAATTGGCTTGTAACACTCTTGATGGTGGCTATATGGAATCTAATTATGATTTCTCTTCTACATCATAGGGTTTGTATCCTTAATCCGACTCTTCTGAATTATCAGAATCAGAATCACAAGCTTCCATATTCAAAAATTCCCAGCCAACATCTTCAATAAATTTATTTGGATCATCAGTAATAGTCTTCAAAATTGGCTGCCAGTTCAAGTTCATTATGCTTTCATAATACTTTATATCCATGGAGTTCAACCATTCCTTGATGCTATCAAGTGAATATTGAGGAATGGCATACATGCAGAGTACATATTTCTTCCTCATCCACCAAATGTTGGTCTGATCCACAAGTCTACTAGCCTAATTGGCTTTGTTTTTGAAATCTGAAGTTTCTCTCGACTCACTAGTATTAGCTGTAACGTTTTTGAAATTTTATTATGGTATGTGCACTTTGATATGATGTAATATGATTATAGTTTTGTCTCATATGTTGTAATATTAGATATATAACATAAAAAAATATTATTGCATGAAATAAATAATAACTTTTCATTATAAATATTTTTTTTTTTTGCAAAACACGGGTCTTCCAGAAGATCAAGATGGTCCTCAACATGATATAGATCCACAAAATATTGGTTTTGTCGGCACAAATCACATGGAAGAGGATGTTGATGATGCAGATATAGAAGACACTGAGGCCAATGACAATGATGATGACGACGACGACGATGACGACGACGACGACGACGATGACGATGATGATGAGACAGTTGGTGGTAGTAACCAGTGACATTCATGATCATATAGATTGCATCATGGATAATTGCTGATATATCGTTATGATGACTCTTTTCATGGTTACTATCATATGTATCATTTTCATGACCTACAATACTATATTATTGAGTTGTATCATATTGACATGATTCATTTTCACTATATCATTTGGACATGTATCATCTTGACTTGTATCAGTTTGAGTTACATAATTTATCAATTTTATTTATATCATTTGTACATGTATCATTTTGACTTTTTTTTTATGTACTAACATATTTGACTTTCACTTGTTTTAGTTATATATGATGATGATCTTATCAGTATTGACTTTTCAATTTATATATATTAAAAGTGGTCGATGATTTTTGGATGGATATTTATTACGTATGATGATTTTAATTTACTTCTCAGGATGGATGTTGTCAAATTCAATTAAATTATAGATATTTGACTCACTTATTTTAATTATAGATGATGATCATGTTACAATAATAGTTCAGGCGGTGATGAAAGGTAAAATTAATGCTTGGCACCTCCAGAATGTAATTAAACAAATCAGAGAAGTGTTAAGCTCTTTTGGTTGGTAATGACATTGAACAATAGATGTACTTCTTTTATCTTTACAAGCAATACAATTTTTTTGTGTTACCGACTCAAAAAAAAATAATTATCTTGTTATTTAATCATATGAGTTAAATAATTAAATTACTTACTGTATAATCATATGAGTTATTTAAGAGGCATAATATATTTAATTAATTAAAATGAAATAAAACATCTTAAATTAATAAATGTAAGAAAAAAAAGAAGCATTTTTAGAAGCAAAAAAGGAAGCTACAGTGGAAGCCAAACTAGAAGCAAACCAAAAGCAATCTTGGAAGAAAAATCGAAAGCAAACTTGAAAGAAAAAATGGAAGCAAACCTGGAAGCAAAACTGGAAGCAAACCTGGAAGAAAAAATGGAAGCAAACATGGAAGCAAACATGGAAGCAAACTGAAAGCAAAATTGGAAGCAAAACTGGAAGCAAAATTGGAAGAAAAATTGGAAGCAAAACCAGAAGCAAAATTGGAAGGAAAAGTCGAAGCAAAATTGGAAGCAAAAGTCGAAGCAAAATTGAAAGCAAAATTGGAAGCAAAAGTGGAAGCAAAATTGAAAGAAAAATCGGAAGCAAAAGTGGAAGCAAAAGTGGAAGCAAACCCGGAAGCAAAAATGGAAGCAAAACTAGAAGCAAATGTGGAAGAAAAACTGGAAGCAAAATTGGAAGCTAAACTGGAAGTAAAAGTGGAAGCAAAACCGGAAGTAAAAGTGGAAAAATCGGAAGCAAAATTAAAAGAAAAATTAAAAGCAAAAATGGGAGTACACATAGAAGCAAAATTGGAAGCTGAATTGGGCACCAATTTCAGCGTTATTTTGGTGCTGTTTTAGGCGGTTGAAGAGACGCTAGTTCCTAGCACTATTTTGGGTTCTAACATGGATGTTGTGATTTCCCGACGCTAACTATGGCGCAAGGCCCAGTGCAATGGATGATGCTAACTTTGGCGCAAAATTTGGCATCGAGAATACCATGCCTTTTTGCGCTGATTTTAGTGCCAGCCAAATCACCCGATTCATGGATTAAAATACACTAAAATCTGATGCT
Source organism: Sequoiadendron giganteum (assembly GCA_007115665.2). Lineage (NCBI taxonomy): Eukaryota > Viridiplantae > Streptophyta > Pinopsida > Cupressales > Cupressaceae > Sequoiadendron > Sequoiadendron giganteum. The sequence goes on from CM021101.1 coordinate 770,304,621, forward strand.
ATTTTAGGCGCTATTTTCTTATTCTTTTATAATGAACATAAGTGTAATATTTCGTGATCTGAAGCATTCAGTAGCTGATCCGCAGTTAGAGATAGATAAAAGGGAAAAGAAGAATGATGTAGTTGAAATTCCTCAAACTACAGAAAAAGAGGAACTACATAGTGTACCTAAAATTGAGGACAATTCAAATAGCTCTGAGAGTTCTGAAGAAAAAGAACCACAACCTCAGCCTCAGCTTGTGAGGAGGTCTACACATGAAAATCATCAACCTAATAGGTATGGATTTTCTATGTTGGATTTGAACTGTGCCTATGCTTTGATTACTAGCACTGATGAGCCTAGGACTATGAAAGAGGTGATTAATATGTCTGATTCAAATTCCTGGTTATAAGCCATGAATGAAGAAATGGAATCATTGAAGAATAATTAAACCTAGGATTTGGTACCTTTGCCTAAAGGGCGAAAGCCTATTAGCTATAAATGGGTATTTAAGAAGAAGATTGGTCTGGATGGCAGTGCTAAAAAGTATAAAGCTCATTTAGTTGTGAAAGGGTATTCCCAGGTGGAGGGAATTGATTATGGAGAAATATTTTCTCTTGTAGCTAAGCTAACATTTATCAGATTTCTTGTCACTTGCTATCCCGTATGACTTAGAGATTGAGTAGATGGATGTGAAGACAACATTTCTCCATGGAGAGATTTAAGAAGAAATTTATATGTCTCAGCTTGAGCAGTTCATTGAAAAAGGTAAAGAAAGCCTGGTTTGTAAGTTAAAGAAATCTCTATATGGTTTGAAACAATCACCTTGAATGTGGTACCAAAATTTTGACACCTTTGTGTTGTCATTGGGATTCATGAGATCAAAATATGATCATTGTGTATATTACAAAACTGAAAGTGATCGTGTGCTTATTATTACCCTGTACGTGGATGATATGTTGTTCATAGGAAATAGTAAGACTATGATTTCTGATCTTAAATCCCAATTGTCTGCAAAGTTTGAAATGAAAGATCTAGGTGCAACAAGATATATTCTAGGGATGGAAATAAAAATGGGATAGAGGAAATGGAAAATTTTGGCTCAGCTAGAGTAAGTATATCTATATTGTCTTGGGGAGATTTGGAATGACTGATTGCAAGCAACTAGTTGTTCTAATGTTGCAAGGAATGAAGCTATCTATTGAAGATTGTCCAAAGTATCTTGTTGAGATGGAGGACATGACCAGGGTACCATATGCAAGTGTTGTTGGCAGTTTAATGTAGGCAATGGTCTATAATAGGCTAGACATTGCCCAAGCAGTGGGAGTTCTTAGTCAGTTTATGGCTAACCTAGGAAGGCCGCGTTGGGATGCTATGAAGAGGGTTCTCAGATATTTGAAAGGTACCTCAGAGTTTTCTCTATGTTATCATGGCAACTCAACAAGATCACAAAGATCTCTTAGTATTCATGGGTATGTGTATTTTGATTGGGCAAGGGACATTGACAACAGAAGATCCACCGGTGGATACATCTTCATGTTATTTGGTGGAGTAGTGAGTTGGATGAGCAAGCAACACGCTGTAGTCGCTTTACTACTGAGGCAGAGTATATGAAAAAAGCACATGCTTGCAAAAAAGTCATTTGGATTAGGTGTTTATGTTCAGATATCAAGTTTAATGCAGGGCAGATTATGATTTTCTTTGACAGTCAGAGTTCTATTTATTTGGTGAAAAATCCCATGTTCCATGCAAGGACAAAGCACATTGATGTACATTATCATTTCATTCGTGATATGGTGGATGATGGAAAGGTTAATTTGGAGAAGGTGGATACTCTAAAGAATGTTGTTTATGCATTGACAAAGCTCGTGAGCACAAAAAAGTATAGGTGGTGTGCTATTTTGATGGGCCTTGGGGCCTATGATATTTATTAAGTTCAAGTTTTGAGGAAGATAGTAAGTCTTCATCAAGTGGGAGCTTGTTGGAAAATGTGCCTCAAATTGCTAGCTTGAACCTCTATTAAAGGACTTGGAAAATTTCCCCTTTGTGTTCATGACTTTACCTCCATACCGTGGGGGTCTCTTGATTGCCTAGTGGTAGTGTGGGGTACCGCCATACCACACAGGTCTCTTGACTGCCTGGCAGTATTGCGGGGTACCACCATATTGCGGGGGTTTCTCAACTATCTGGCGGTAGTGCAGGGCACCATCTTTCCTCGAGGGTCCTTTGGTTGTCTGGCAGTGGTACTGCCATATCGCAGGTGTCTTCAAGCTATGATGCGGTAGGGTGGTGTATACTGCCATACAGTGAAGGCTTCACAACTATCGAGTGGTAGCACGATATACCTTCATACCTCAGGGGTCTTCTGGATGACTAGTGATGACACAGTCGAAGGACCACAAGGAATAGATGACAGTTTGGTGTGATGTGTCAACACGTGGTGTGATTTCATTTGTTGATTTTACATCACTATTGTAAATCAAAAATCATTGGTCGAAAGCTTTATTTTTTGTTAGCGATATATTTGCATTAAATACATATTCTAACTCACAAGTTGACAAAGTGAAAATATAATAATATTCTTTGTAACCAAAATTTAATGTTTGCCAGCCTGATGTGTGTTGCACAACAGTGTCCGTAGCTTGAGATGAAGGAAGCTTTTCAGTGAAGTAATTAAATATACCCTAATGGTTGTTGGAGAGTAAGATTTCATTGTATGCTTTACAAGAATTGTAACAATGAGTGTATGAACGAACTAAATTCCGCAATTGGAGGTCGACCAAGGGGATGTTGTTGTGAGCTAACATTTGAGAGTGAAGTTTGTAACTCTATATGTAATTGATTTACTATAATACAAAGTGACTTTACTTGGTGTGGTGGGTTTTTCTCCCGTAAGGGTTTTCCCATGTATAACTGATGTTATCTCTGTGTGTGTGATTTATTTTTGTCTCTCCTATTGTTTTGTGAATGTGCATCTCAAATGTATGAAAATTATTAAATGTGGTTTCCTTTTGCACTTCTTTTCTAAGAATTATGCATTAAGAAGGTGTTTTCTGTACTGTTGCTTTTCTTACAAGTGGTATCAGAGCCTGGCCAATTGTGTGAGTATGTTAGGCATACCCATAAAGATTGTGCAAGGTTTTTTTTAGTTGTTCTACCATGATTTCACTAGAAGGGGAATATCATACAATTAACATATAATATGGTCGGATAATTTTGCATCACAATTCAAGAACTTGTAGATGTTTTATTGGTTGAGAAAGATGCATAATGTTACAAGTTTTCAACATATATGGAACTTTTGTGAGGCCAGGCATGGAAAGGGGGAGCATGATGATGCAGGAGCATGTATCTAAAGATCCATATCACAAGAAGAGTTAAATTATAAAGACAATGCAAATTTGATAGAAGCAAAATCAATCGTCAAGTGGTGTAATACTTCAATGGGTCCAAGTAATGAAGGTAAGTCTTTAGTTCATAGATTTTTTTGGTTGATAGATGATACTAACATTGCACCATATGAGGATTTTTTTACACTGATAGAATCAAGTGAGCTACACTCTTTTAGAATCTCAAATGCAAGTTCATGGAGTATCCATATGTGAAAGATGGCATACTTTTGTTTTTCATGTACAATGGGAGCTTGGAATGAGTGTGAGTCAAAGAAGTGGGTTGATGAAGTGTGGTTAAGTTTTCTTAGCCCACTTGATACATATCGGCTCCCGACGTCACTCGAATTGACATAGATGGAATCATTAGTTGAATTTGATCACATATGAAATTTGGTTCAACCAAGTAATATATCTACTTTCTACATAGTTTTTGTAATTATTAATGTTATCTTACTTTGTAGTGTTTTTGTAATGCTAATTAATTCCATCTAATTTTCTACTCATATCAATGTAGAGCATGTTTATTTAGTTATTATAGATGAAGATAATGCAGAGGGAACACATCATTACTTGTGTCATTGTGTTGTGGCCAAAAATAAATTGGAGGCCCTAGTTACAAATGGAGAAAACATCAAATACCCTATAGGCTCGGTAGTTGTTACTAGAACATGGATTAGAAGGTACCCACATAAGAGTGTTAATGTTTGGCTCTTTCAGGACTTTGACACGCATCGAAAGATTCTTCCTTACTCAAACTTTGTCATGGCATCTAATGTTCATTTGATACAATATCAAGGTAGACCTTTAAGGAAGGTGAATGAGTCTAACCATGAGGCAATAATTGACATAATAAAGAGTAGAGTAAACCCGAATAGTTCATTGGATTAATTTTTAAGTATGCACATTGATTTTGTAAAGTCATGTTATTGATATTAATGTATTGTAGTTGATAGTTAGACATTTCATTTCTATATTTCAAGTTTACATATGTTTTGGTTCCAAGTTTACATATATTTGTCTTTTTTCTTGCTCCTACATTTTTACACATATATAGTGAATATTGGGTAGATGGTTTCACCATTTGACTATCTTGAGACCTCGGTTTGCAAACTTGATCTTCGCAACCCTAGATCAAACTTGGGAGACCCTTCCTTAACCATCATTTCACCTGAAACATCAACCAATTCCATCATATCCATCCAAAATATATCATATTTCCCTCATGGGTAGGTTTATGCTAGGCAACATCTTGTTTTGCACCCAAACATGTTGGAATAGTCTGAGGTAGATTGTATCGACGAAGTCTCTTAAGAGACCAAAGTGCAAAAGGGTAGCAAAATTTGACAAAATATTACTCAAAAATCATGTCACTTAGAAACATTCCATCTAATGCTATGGGATCAGATAATTCCCCTCTATAATAACCTCTCCCAGTTTTTGATAGCTTAGAGGCGTTTGTTTGTGGTGAAAAGTTTTCAGTTGATGGAAAAAATGCCAATTGCATGTAGTGTAAAGTTGTAAAGTGGTGTAACTTTTGTTCAGTTCATCATCTGACCAAATTTATAGTTCCAAAACATTTATATGGGTAGATTTACGCTAGGCAAGGTCCTATTTTGCACCCAAACATGTCAGAACAGTCTGAGCTACATTGTACTAAAGAAGTCTCTTAAGACACCAAAGTGTAAAAGGGCAGCAAACTTTGATGATAAATTACTTTTAAACCATGTCACTTAGAAACATTATGTCTAATACTAAGAGATCATGTAGGGCCCCTCTACAATAACCTCTCTCAGTTTTTGATAGCTTAGAGGTGTTTGCCTGTGGTGAAGAGTTTTTAGTTGATGGAAAAAGCATCAGTTGCATGTAGTGTAAAGTTGAAAAGTGGTGTAACTTTTGCTCAGTTTTTCATCCGACCAAACTGATAGTTCTAACACATCCAGATGGGTACATTTCTGCTAGTCAAGTTCCTATTTCATACCCAAACATGTCGGAACAGTCTGAGCTACATTGTACCGATGAAGTCTCTTAAGAGACCAAAGGGCAAAAGGGCAACAAACTTTGATGAGCGATTACTCAAAAATTGTGTCACTTAGAAATATTTTTTTCTGAGGCTACACCTTCATGTAGGGCCCCTCTATAGTGACGTCTCTAGTTTTTTGATAGCTCAGAGGTTTTTTCTTGTGTTGAAGAGTTTTTACTTGATGGAAAAAGCGTCAATTACATGTAGTGTAAAGTTGCAAAGTTTTGTAACTTTCATTCAGTTCATCATTTGAGAAAACCAATAGTTCCAACACATCTGGAGGGGTAGGTTTACACTAGACAAGGTCCTGTTTCACACCCAAACATGTCAGAATAGTCTAAGCTACATTATACTAATGAAGTCTCTTAAGAGACCAAAGTGCAAAAGGGTAGCAAAATTTGATGAGCTATTACTTAGATATCTTGTCACTTAGTAACATTATATCTGAGGTTACGAGATCACATAGGGACCCTCTATAATAACCTCTCTTGGTTTTTGATAGATCAAAGGCATTTTCCCATGGTGAAGATTTTTTTAGTTGATGGAAAAAGTGTCAGTTGCATGTAGTGTAAAGTTGAAAAGTGGTAACTTTTGATTAGTTCATTGTCTGACCAAATTGACAGTTCCAATGCATTCAAATGGGTAGGTTTACACTAGGCAAGGTCCCATTTCACACCCAAACATGTCAGAACAGTCTGAGCTACATTGTACCAATGAATCTCTTAAGAAACCAAAGTGCAAAAGGGAAGCAAACTTTGATGAAAAATTAATTAGAAACCATGTCACTTAGAAACATTTTTTCTAAGGCTTTGAGATCAAATAGGGCCCCTCTACAATAACCTCTCTCAATTTTTGATATCTTTGAGGTGTTTGCCCATGCTATCAAGTTTTCAGTTGATGGAAAATGGGTCAAATGCATGCAATGTAAAGTTTCAAGGTGATGTAAATTTCATTATGTTTGACATGCGACCAAACTAATAGTTCCAATACATCCAAAGAGGTAAGTTTATGTTAGGAAAGGTCCTTTTTCACACCCAAACATGCCGAAACAATCTGAGCTATATTGTACTACAGAAGTATCTTAGGAGACCGAAGTGCAAAAAGGTAGAAATATTTGATGAGCTATTACTCAGAAACCATGTCACTTATAAACATTGTTTCTAAGGCTACGAGATCACATAGGGCCCCTCTACAATAACCTCTTTCAGTTTTTGATATCTCAGAGGAATTTTCCCATGGTGAAAGTTTTTTTGATGCTCCAAAAACTATCAAATGCATGTAGTGTAAATTTACAAGGTAGGCTATTTTTTGTTTTCTTCTTCATGGGGCCAAATCATTAGCGCCAACAAATTTAGTTGGGCACATCTACACTAGGCATGGTCATTTCCCTTCATTATAGAAGGGTCATATTCTTTCCTACTTGAAGGGTCACAACTTTTCGCCTAAGGTTGTATTCTTAATTGAATTCTTCAAGGATGTTATGGATGTCTTTCTCAATGAAAAATTGCTCTCCCTTTTATGTTAGTTCTTATCAACTTGGAAAGCATATCGATAAACAACATTTTAAATACACATGGAGTAATCTTATTGATGATACATCAGGTCATGAAGCAAAAAAAAAGATATATGTAATATATGAAGTATGAGGCATACATGTAATACGTGAAGTATACATAGGAAGCATTAAGCATATATGTGAATAAACCTAATACATGAAGTCTACACATGAATCATGAAGCACACATGTGGAATGGTAGTGTAGACACTTAAAATTTTCCTGATCAATATTGCACATCTAAATTTGATTACTCATGCCATTTCGTCCTAAATCACCTCTTTTTGATCGTTTAATTAAAAAATCTTCATTATTTAACTAAATTTATCATTTTCTCCTATTAATAAAATGATTAATATTATTTGGCTAATTCACTCCCTTTCATGCTAATTTTCATCTTATTTAATTAGGTAATGTGAATTATTTAATTAAATTGCTTATGTCTTCTCATTTAATTAAATAATCTTCATTATTTAGTTAAATGTCATTGAACCCCCTTTTATTAAATAAGTTAATTATTTAATGAAATTCCTAATTTCATCTATCTTGCACAAATAAAATATTGTTTTAATTATCTAAATAGCCAATTTGTCTCACCCTCCCACTTGCAAGGGAATATTCCCTTGAAATATTCCTCCATTTGAACTCCTCCAAAATGGAAATATTCTTGTAACAAACTTTCTAACAACTTCCAAATTTTTAGGAAGTGCGCTTCTTTGAATCAATGAGATCCATTGATTAAATCCTTGATCCTTGTCAACTTGCATGGTCATCCATTGATTAGAATCCTTGATCCATACCATAGCCTCTCATTGCTTCTCATCCATTGATTGATCTAATCAATATTGACCATTGATTCAACAATTTATCCTATGAACACTCCTCATTTCTATGAGAAATGGATCCCCTTTCATTTAGAGTAACTATACTATACTAAATTTTAGAGCATTCTCCATTGAGAATTTCAACATTTAGAATCCATTTTTAGCTTAGTTTTGCATCCATTTTAGCTCATCTTTTATCCATTTTCATCAATATTCATCAATGGAATCCATTTGAAATCTTGTTTCAAGCTAGGGATTGAGAAAGGGTTGGCATTCCACATCAATGCAGCATGATTCCCCCAATGGGATGAGGTTTGAGACATTAGAATAGTTTCCATTATTCATTTCTTGTTTGTTTATGTTTAATGGATTCTTCATTTTATATTTTCAAGTATTTCATTGGGAGCTTGACTTAACTAGTTAAATATTGGTCTATTTAGTGTGGGTCTTGTAGGTTTAGTTTTGGTTATGATCATGCTCACATTCTCAAACTAGAAGGAGGGCATTAATAACCAAATTTGATGAATTTTACTTGAGTTTTTCATTATTTGTAGGTTGTAGGGCTTGGTGACACAATTGTTCTGAAGAAGGGCGATATAGTTGCATACAACAACACAATTGCTTGCATTGGCGCATAATAGTTATTTGGCCAGAGTGACAAAATTTCATATTGAAATGTAGTTAAAATAGGGAAACACTGTTCAAGTGGTGCTTTTGTTTCACTAACACAATTGATCATTCTATTTTTTTTTGTGATTACAAGTGAACTAGAGTGACACAATTGCAACAACGACACATTTGTCCTATTTCCATGCAATTGACCTCTCTGGTTTTTTGACAAAGTGAGGCTTTTGAACTTCACGAAAGCAACACAATTGCAAATGTTAGATTTAGGATCAAAAATGAAAGCAATCAAAAAATGCGACACATAAGACAATGGACACAACAAGATACCCTGGGAAAACCCTCCTACTCGAGGGAGAAAAACCCATCAAATATACCTCTTATATATTGAAGGAATAAGAGCATAAATCTTCTTACAAATCAAGCCCACCACAATGCGAATTTGATACAATGAATAATAGCATCTCTCCTAGATGCAAAGATACAAATGAATATGTTTCTCCTTGAAATTAGTTTGCTGCTACAAAATGATGATTTGCTGCTACAAGATGATGATTTGTTGCTCAAGTATGAATTTCTTCTAGGAATGCAAATTATGATGAATGAACTTGATGATCAAATGAATGATCATCACCTTGTATTTATAGAAAACTAGGCGACTCTTCATTTGGGTTGGCCTCTTTTAAGAAACAAGGTGACTCTTCATAAAATTATTATATATAACAAGTATGAATTGCCTTGGTATTATTTATCCATCATTTTTAAATTTGAGAGAAAGATATCTCCCACTGCTATAACATCAACACTCCCTCTTAGCTAGGGAGGTATCCTTCTGGATATCCAAGTTATAGATTCTCTCAACATGACACCCACAATGGATACACCCATTTGTGGAAAACTCAAAGGTTCATCACAGAGTCTCTCAATGTGATGTCATCATGGAGTCTCTCAACATGATGTTTACCATGGCTACTCCCATGTGTGGAAATAAACATGATTACAAGGGTTCATCACTGATTCTCTCAATGTGATGTCATCATGGAGTCTCTCAACATGATGTCCCATATCAACCACAAAGATGAACAAGGGCTCACACCTCATATTTCTCCATCTCAAAGAAATATACACTACAAGGGCTTTCACCTCATATTTCTCTATCTCAGAGAAATATACACTACAAGGGATTTCACCTCATATTTATTTGTTTCAGAGAAATATACACTACAAATGATTTCACCTCATATTTCTTCGGCTCAAAGAAATATATACTACAATGGATTTCACCTAATATTTCTCCGTCTTAGAGAAATATACATTACAACAAATCCTTATGATGATGTGAATCCCTTTGGAGCTCCAAGTACTTGCATCAACCTCTTGACCTCCTCGTCTAAGATTATCCGCAATGCTTGCCTTAGAGGAGAAGTTTCAATGCACACTTTCGACACTATTGACTTGCTCGAGTCCAAGACTGTCCTCCTCGACCTCATCCCAGATCACCCTATTCTAAATAGGTTTGCAAAGCTACCAATGTCAAATCAAAATTAATTGTCTTGTGTAATTCTGTTCTCAGTTGTTGAAGAGGTCTTCCAAGGATTTTGCACTTGGCCTTGCAACACTACAACCTTCACTTCTTCTTAGTGAGTCACATAAATCCCTCTTGATCCCTGCCTCAGAGATTTCAAAGAAATCCTCTAGAATTGAACTCCCCTCCATTGACCTATCTCCGAACCTTAATCCTTTTCCTGGACAAGCTCTCAACTTGTGCCTTGAATTCTCTAAATTTGACTCCCTCTGAAATTCATTTCCTTCTCTTTGAAAAAATTGATCGACTTTAGAATAAGAAACCTTTCGAATCAAATTTAGAGCTAGGCTCCTTATGAGATGTCCCTATGTCAATTTCCATAGTAGATACATGTTGTGTAGACCTTAATATGTAATCTTGAGCAAAGTGATCATAATTTTCACTCCTGAAACATTGAATGTGAGAGAGGTCCTTCTTCGGTTTTGGGGCAGAATTTGATTCTTTGTCTCTATTCCTCTTTCTTCCTTTTCCTCTTTCTCTAGAAGTATGTGTAGCAAGAAATTGATTTTCTACATCATGATAGATTTTCCCAATTCCTCTTGCTGCCAACCTGGAATTTTCTTGAATACAATCAGCTCGAAGATGATCCAACTTGGGCAACTTGGATCTCTCACTGATGCTCTGAATAAAGGGATCCCAAGATTGAGGAAGACCATTTAGTGCCAACATAACAAGATCTTTGTCTTCAATTATATACACAATAGTGCTCAACGGATCTCTAAAATCAGCAATCTTCATAAAGAATGAGATGACTAAATCATCTTTAGCCATTTTTATAGGGTGAAGTTGTTGTCTCAAAGTAAGGGCTCTACTAGCGTTGTTGATCTCATACAATTCTTTTAGAGTATCAAAAATTTCTTTAGTTTTCTTCAACTTGGAGATGATCGGTACTAGGTGATTCATCATAGAGTCTATCATGATCTTTCTAGCCTTCGTGCCATTTTTCTTCCACTGGATTTTCTCAGTATTGTCAGAAGGCTCAGGCATAACACTTTCTATGAAATCAGTAAGATCATTCTCATCTAATGCAATGAGTACCTTGGGTTTCCAAGAGTTTAAGTTTGAAGCTCCATCAATCCTATCTTCTACCTTGACATCGCTCACCATCTTATTTTTTCGCATAAATTGACCTTCAAAGATCTGCCCTTAGGTCATAAATAATTTGAACCTTGGATTTGTGATACTTAAAGATCTGTCCTAGATGAAAAGTTGTCCGCTTAAACAAATCTGATCAGATCTTTTCTTAGACCCACTCTGATACCATGTTAGATTTAGGATAAAAAAGGAAAGCAATCATAAAATGAAACACATAAGACAATGAACACAACAAGATACCCTGGGAAAACCATCCTACTCAAGGGAGAAAAACCCAAGAAATATATCTCTTATATATTGAAGGAATAAGAGCAGAAATCTTCTTACAGCTTAGGCCCAATACAATGCCGAATTTGATACAATGAATAATAGCACCTCTCTTAGATGCAAATATACAAATGAATATGTTTCTCCTTGAAATCTGTCTGTTGCTACAAAATGATGATCTGCTACTACAAGATGATGATCTACTGCTCAAGTATGAACTTCTTCTAAGAATGTGAATTATGATGAATGAACTTGATGATCAAATGAATGATCATCACCTTGTATTTATACAAAACTAGGCGAATCTTCATTTGGGTTGGCCTTTTTTAATAAATAAGGCGACACTTCATAAAATTATTATATATAACAAGTCTGACTTGCCTTGGTATTATTTATCCATCATTTTTAAATTTGAGAGAAAGATATCTCCCACTGCTATAACATCAACAACAAATAGTGAAGTAATTGTCTCGAACTAGAGTGACACAATTGTCTACACAATGACACAATTTCTAGGTAAAATAGAGAATTGAATTTTCATGTCTGCTTTGAATTTTCAATTTAATCTACTCTCTGATGATTTACTGACTTTTAGTTTTTTCTGTAAGGCTAACTATTTTACAAGTTTGGAGAGGAGCATAAAATCTTGAAGTGAAGGAGCAAAGTATCATTTGATCTTTATTGTAAAAGTGTTTTTAAACACTCATGGGATGATATATCCAACCTTGCTACTTTATTTCATGCTTTAGGACCACTAGTTTTCAATTTTATCTTTAAAACTTGTTAGAGTTATCATACATTAGCTAATAATTAATTAATCTTTAATTGATTATTAGTCTAATTTATTCTTTGCACTTAAGCTAAACTTAGGAGTGATTTTATGCTTTATTAATTGAGTTAATATTAGATCATTATGTCTCATCTCATGTGATGTTGGCACTTGTCATGATATGACCCCTTTCTCATTTATGGTTTTTCTTTTATAAGCACTCAACCCTCATTGTAAATATCTCCTAGATATTATCTGGAGCTTTCATATCTTCTTGAAAGTCTCTTTGTTGTATCTTTTTCTTGTTGAAGAATATTGCACATATTGTTTTGTAGATCTCTTATGTGGAAGGTGTACTTGTTTGTTGTTTGATCCAGTGGATCATGGCTTTGTGCTTGTTTCACAATTCCTACATGGTATCAGAGCTTCATATTCCTTTTCTATGAGATATTGCCTTGAAGTAGATTTTAAGTGTATCCAGGGTCAAATCAGACTTCTCCATTGAGTCTAGAGCTACTAGAATAGTCAAGATTGACCTTTGTTTTGTCAAATTTGGCTTCAATTTGTTAGATTTGTGAGGGTTTGAAGAAATAGATTTTTTTGCTAGATCCAAGGGCTGACTGATTTTTTGGGGTATTTTGAGTCCAAATGGACCTCACCATTGCGTTCGTAGTAGCCAAAAACCCTAAGATTGATTGTCAAATCATTGAAATTTGAGTAGTTGGCCTTTGAGGCAAATTTTTTTACCTCGTAGGGGTCGTATGATTGCCTGCACACATTCAGAGGTAATATTTTTTAAAAAACATTGTCCTTTCTCCTTGCGAACAAAAAGTATTTAAAAAAAAAATCATTAAATTTTTTTTGAAAGAGCCTTTCGTTAAATGCACATAGATTTTTTTATAAAAGTTTTGTTTTTTTTTTTTTAAGGTACCCAAGGGTAACTGCCACCCGTACGGTGGTAGGCCCTCAAGCTCCACCATCCCTGCGACAGTGGTACTGCAGGGGTACCACCCCTGCCACCTTGGCAGGTGGTGCCCACGGGCCCCACCAAGGCTTCTTTTATTTAAAAAAAAATAAAACCTTTTTTCTATTTATTTTTTTTAATAAAAAAATTATGAATGTAATTTTTTTTTATTGTTTAAAAAAAATAAAAAAATTTTAAAAAGAAGAAGTTTAATTGGGAAAATATAGCAATGACCATTTGGCCATCAATTTTAATGCCATAGTTTTGCTGCGACGGTCACATGGCAATCAAATTTAATGCAATAGACTGTGTAATTGCTTTTTAAGGGCAATTTTCTTCTGGAGGCCATAACTTTTGCCCACGGTGTCAATCTCGAGCAAGCAAGATATCGTCAGAAAGAGGACTCAGAGTACTTTCTAGTGGTGTAGGTATTTTTTGGAGATTTTTTCTCAAGTCCCTATTATTTCCAGTCAAATTCAGATCTTCTTTTTTGGATTTACCTGTAGTGTTTATTGCATAACTTTTGCATACGATGTCAAAAATGGGCAAACGAGATATTGTCGGAAATTTGGTTCCAAACATTTTGCAGTGGAGTAGGTGGTTTCCAGATTTGATTTTTGGTTTTTCCAGAAATTATTCTTCTCAGATGTAGTCCTTTTTAGACATTATGCGCTCACATTGCATGTATTTATCATCTATAAACACACTGAAATAAAGTGTCTCTACTTTGTATGTGTAGTATTGGGATTCTTGCACACCACTTTGTACCTTGTTGTACTCGTACTATTTTATAAAGTGCCATGGGGGTTGATGTCTTCCTTTTTTTTTTCCTTCATACCTTTCTCATGCGTGTGTGACTTTTGTTTTCACAACCTTTATATCTGTTTGTACTTTCATGTCTGCACATTTATATGTTCTTGGTTATTTATCATGCACTACATTTAGGCATTCAATTTCAGTGTACTTATCATACCTCTCCCTTGTCAGCATTATGAAGGAATTTCTACTATTGATTCTAATGCTTCCTTGGTTTCACATTGGAGTGAGCTATGTATACAATATTTGTTCCTATGTACTAGGTGGATGTAGTGACTGGTTACTCATGCATTTCAGTGAGCAATATTCATCAAAAAAGAAAAGCTACAAAAGAGACTTTCAAGAAGATATGAGAGCTCTAGATAATATCTGAGAGATATTTACAATGAGGGTTGAATGCTTATAAGAGAAAATCTCTAAATGAGAAAGGGATGAGATCATGACAAGTGTCAACATCACATGAAATGAGACATAATGATCTAGTATTAACTCAATTAATAAAGCATAAAAGCACTCATAAGTTTAGATTAAGTGCAAAGAATAAAATATACTAGTAATCAATTAAAGATTAATTAATTATTTAGCTAATGTATTACAAAGGGAGGCTTTTTTATTTCAAAAATTGCATTGAATTTTTTTTTAAAAGGTTTCAGTACCTACCACTCGTATGGTGGCAGGCCCTCCCATCGGATGTGGTTATTAAGACCACCACCCAGTGGCCTTAATACCACTAGTCCGACGGTAGTGGGAGGTGCAATGGGTCCCCCCTCCCCCCCCATTTAATTTTTTAATTTTTTTAAAATGTTTTTTTCTTAAAAAAAAAAAATCAATAGTTTTTAATATTATTTTTTTTTCCTAAAAATATATGAGTTTTATATGCTTTTAAAAATATATAAAGGTTTTCTTTTAAGTCTTTTTCTTTCTTTTAAAATAAATTAAAGGCAATTTATTTTGTATGTTTTTTTTTTTTTTTTGCAAAATAATGTAAATGCAACCTATCTGGAGAAATTTTTAACTGCAACACTAAAATTGGTGGACCTCAAGATTTGGAGGTTTTTTGAAAAATTTGGCGGAGATGTTCTTTTTCCCTTCTTAGCCCTTCTCCATTGAGATTTTTCAATTTTGCACCTCAACTTCCAGAGGCCATAGCTCATCCATACGGTGGTCTTTTTGCATTTTTTGTTTTTTTAAATGGGGTGAAATTTCACACTCTACGTAGTGGTGTAGGTATTTTAAAGTTTTGACTTCTGGTTTTTTCCAAAATTCTATTTTTTTAGTGTTGTAGTTGTTCAGTTCTGATTTTGGAGACTTCAACAGGCCCTATCTTCTACATCTGGGCACATTTTTGTGTGCCACTTATTTTGAAAGTGCATGGTTTTTTGTGTACTTCATCATGGTGCTACCCGTTTCATCTCTTTCTATCATAGACTTGTATTTTCAACATGTAGACCTTTTTTGGACATTATGGGCTCACATTGCATATATTTATGATTTTGTCAATAGACTGAGATAAAGTGCCTCTGTATTGTACTTGCATTATGGGATTTTTCATATCACTTTGTACCTTATTGTAATCACACTATGATAGAAAGTTTCATGGGGGTTGATGTTTTCCTTTATTTTTCCTTCATACCTTTCTCATGTGTGTGTGACTTTTTTTTTCACACCCTTTATATCTGCTTGTACTTTCATATCTACACATTTAGTTGTTTTGATTCTTCTTCATGCATTACATTATGAAATTCATTTTTAATGTACTTGTCATACCTCTCCGTTATCAACATTATGAGGGGGTTTCTAGTGTTGGTGATAATTCTTCCTTGGTTTCACATTGGAGTGAGCTATGCATACAATATTTGTTCCTATGTACTAGGTGGAAGTAGTTGCTCGTTACCCATGCATTTCGGTGAGATGGAGCACTTACCATATGGACACTCTTGTATTCCTATTTTTGGAGGTGACCTTCCATTTTCACATGATCATTTCTTTAGACTTTTGGTACTTTTTCCATCTATATCTTCAAGTTCCAATTGTTTGCCTTTGTTTTCCATCAACTTCAAGTATTGTCATTGGGGGAACTCATGCATATTCTTATCTTCTTGATCATGATCATCATTTTTTTTAGAGAGGTTTTTCCTTATTTCAACATTTCAACAATGATTCTTCAACAGTGTTTGCAAATTCTTCATGCTTCAATGGTGTTCTCTTTGTTCATCCTATGTTCCTATATTTTGGGACAACATTTTCTTGTTTGGAGGCTTCTTCAATCCTTCACTTGGCTTTATCCTCTTTTCGGAGTAGAGTTTTTCCCATGAGGTTTTCTCTATTTCTCCACGTTCTAGAGATATTTTGTTTGTACATGGGTACCCTTTTTGGCCTTCTTTGCCAAGACCCATCATGCATTCTTTTTTAGGGTTTTTAGCTACTCCCTAAGTTCATATTAAGTGGGGTGTTAGAGTTATCATACATTAGCTAATAATTAATTAATCTTTAATTGATTATTAGTCTAATTTATTCTTTGCACTTAAGCTAAACTTAGGAGTGCTTCTCTGCTTTATTAATTGAGTTAATATTATATCATTATGTCTCATTTCATGCGATGTTGACACTTTTCATGATTTGATCCCTTTCTCATTTAGGGATTTGCTTTTATAAGCACTCAACCCTCATTGTAAATATCTCTCAGATATTATCTAGAGCTTTCATATCTTCTTGAAAGTCTCTTTGCTATATATTTTTCTTGTTGAAGAATATTGCACATATATTTTTACAGATCTCTTATGTGGAAGGTGTACTTGTTTTTTTTTTAATCTTGTGGCTTGTGGTTTTGTGATTGTTTCATAATTCTAAGAAAACTTACAATGCTATGATTTTTCAAAAGTTGGCTAAAATTAAACCCAAACAACTTCACATTGCAATGTTGGTTTAAACTTGAATAACACAAACTTACACTTCATTTTGGTGTAATTAAAATGAACATAACAGCTATTTTGGTGCATTAAAAAGAATCAGTGTATTTTGTGCTTGCTATGCTTGTATAGACATTTTGTGCATATCCACTCCCTTATGCTTCGTGTGATCTTGGGTGAAGAGAAACACTCTAAGTTTACAAAAAATTTTGAGTCACCCCAAGGATTTTCTACGTATCCACTCCCCTTGCACTTGATGTAATCTTGGTTGAAGAGAAGATAGAACTTTCTTGTATTTACTAGATAAGGGCTTACCTATGAGACACATCTCACAATGGAGAACTCCTAAGTGACCCTAAAATCTTGTTTAGTGGCGGGCTATATAAATTTTGTGAAATCAAAAGAATGTAGCTTAAATCTAGGTGGGAGTGCCATGATGTGCCTCTACCCTCATACAAATGTAATAGGTTGTACAGGGTGGCTAAATTTTTAAGTAGCTTATGTATGATGCATGCGTCTAGTGTTCATAGTTTTTATTACACACCTTTATGTAGAGGCCAACCAGGTTTCTTGAAACATCCTTTGAAGTAGTGAATGGGAGGCACATGCCACTCGTAGAAGTTACTTACCATGTTTGATTTATAGTTGAGGCATAAAGCTTGAGAGTTAATTCTCTTGTACAAAGCTAGATGTGTCAAGGTGGTACATTTCCTTCAGATGGCCTATTTGACCCCTCTATAATTTTGGATTTAAAATCATTCCTTTGATGGTGAGGTAAGCCCACTAAGAAGTGACATACCTTTATTCCTTTAAATTGTCAAGCGACTGATTTTGTTGAGCCAAACTAGTAAGTCTTGTGGAAGAAGACTTACGAAATATCTCCCATACCCATTGAGTCAGTAAAACACATTATTTGGAATTAAAAAAACTCAAAAAAATATCAACATGGTCAAACATTTCAAACCCTTTTTTTATATGTGAGTGCACTTCAAGGAAAATACATTGTTGCGTACCTCTAACTATATCTTGTTTTTTTCAAAAAAATATATTAGTGGTTTCCCAATATATTTGACCATATCTCTACTCACTTATATCAAAGTTAACTTAGGGACCTATGGCTTAGCTCTTTGATTTCCACAATGTCAAGCTTTTGTGGAAAATATTTTTCCTTGTCATAGAAATTCTTAGTCTAAACTCAATCAATACATTTGATGTGGTAAAAGCAATCTCATTAATCAAAGATTAACTCAATTGAACCCACAAAATAGGTACACCTTCGTTTCATTTTCCAAAACTTCTTGAATTCCAAAGAAACAAAGAGAAAACATGGAAATGCATTAACAAACATTGTATCAAGGTCCTACCATCCAACAAACATTAATTTCTTAGGTTTATCACTCCAAGGGTAAAGCATGTTTTTCAATACCTTGATCTTGTAAACAAGTACCTGTTAGGTTCAAAACATTAGGATAAATCATGTCCCATCCATATCAAAACATTTGACATCTCATCTCACAAAAAAAATTGGATTTTGGACACAATAACCTCCTAAACTTAGGTTATAATCAATCAACAAATCACCTAGTTTAGCTATATGTTTAGAAATGGATCCTTTTTCATACATTTAGTTAGATTAGAAAATAATCCTTTTGGACAAGTTTATCCTAAGGTAATGAGTCTATAGGTTTAGGATTAAAACGTTCATTGGCATCCTTATCAAAACATCAAACATCGAATTTTTTAGTCTAGTGTTGTCCAAAATTTTGAATTTCATCATCCATATCACTCACCCCTTTCATCGTGCATTCACATCATTGGGCCTAAACACCTTAGAGGGTCACTCTTACTAAAATTTGAATCAACTAGAGAGTTCCAACAACACAAATCCCAACACACTTCTCCCATAGTTGATCCAAAATTTATGGTAAGAACAAGATCATAATACAATAAAGACATGGAGAAAAACAAAAAATCATTCACCATGATTGATCCCAACCAAGAAGAATTTGATCTTGGAGGCTACTCAACCACATCACAAAATCCATCACAAGATTAAATACAAATGGGGTATGAAGAAGAATATGTTATGAAGAACCCACTTGAACTCACCAAAAAGGAAATCATTGAGTACCAACACTTTGATGAAGATGAACTGCACACAATACATGCTAGCCTTAGAAAAGGAAGGGGAAAAATTCCCTTCAACATTCGATTTGGACACAATTAGAGAACAACCTTTAGGAAATGTGGCTTTTATTCCTCAAAAATCCATTACGCAACCTTTGGTATAAGGTGTTGTTCAATCTATCATCTAACCATCTTCATTGAATGTGCCAAGTCAATCTTTGGCTACTATCCTTGCAACTTGATATGGAACCAACCTTGGTATCACTCCAAATCTAGGAACCAACACAACTTTGGGTACACAAGGCACAACTATCCCTTAAAATAAAAATTAGACACCAGCATTTAGTGCCCAATCATATTCTTCCACCATGATAAATACCCAAAGTGTTCCTAGTATTATACAAGGTCAAGTGAGTCAAACATCCCAAGTGGATCAACAAGGACAAGTGAACACCATCACTCAAGGTCAATCCTTAATAGAACAAGGTACAGCATCAAACCATCCAATTGACACATCAAATCAATTGGTTCCACAAGTCACACAAACCAACCAAGGAAACACATCAAACCCATTGGCCACAAATCTTATCAATCAAGGGAACACTTCCAACCAATTGATCCAACACTAGAGTATGCCACTAATATTGCAACACCAAGTGGCACCATCTCAACCTTAGTTCCCTCAAGTAATGAAAAATCAAATGGGATCTCAAACCTACATTCTTCCACCCCAATCTCAGATTTTACAAGGAATGATAACACAAAATCAAAGAAAAAATGCACCAAATTGAAATCTAATATCCAACCCTCAAAATCTCATCACACATCAACCACCCCACAATCAAATCAACCCACAAATCACTCACACAATGGTCCCTCAAAGTCCACCACACGTTTCGTAAAATCCGAACATCGTAAGCCAATACATGCAAACAAGTCAATTTGTCCCAAACTAAAACACCATCCCACTATCACAAGGAAAAAATGCATTGGTTTATCAACAACGTATCATCAATCAACAAGCCCAAAAACAAGTGTACTTGCTAGCACAACACCAAGCTCAAGTGCTAGCACAACAACAAGAAGCTCAATTACAAGCCCAACAACAACAAGCTCATCAACAAGTGCAAAAATAGGCCCAATTACAAGCCCAACAATTGGAAGCACAACAACAAGCATAATTAAAAGTACAATAATACACTCAATAACAATAGAGGTTTGTACAATAACAACAACAACAGTAACAACAAGGCTTGTACTACAACCCCCAACAATCATACACAAACACACAACAAAATGTCTTGAACCCAACTTGGAAAGGAGCATACACTACAACTCCTCCACCATCAACATTAAAAACACAATACCAAAATCATCCATACACTCCATATAACATACCCCTTATCAAAATCCCTCATTTAATTCATCCACCATTCCACAATATAACACGTATGCTTTACCACCAAACCCACAGGATGATTTGTCCTCACAAACTAGGGTCTTCACACAACAAATACAAGACATCTAAGTGGGGAAAACCAAGAAATCACATGCACATCAAGAATTTTTCCCATACCCCTTTGATAGAAACATTGCAATGATACCTTTCTTGCCCAGATTTGAAGTTCCAAAATTTGATAAATATAAAGGGCGAGGAAATCTAGTGGATCATATCAAGGAGTTTTACGTGGCATATATGGAAGTTTCTTATAGTTATTCCTATCTAATGTGTCTTTTCCCACATAGTTTGAGAGGCCTGATAATAGAATGGTTCTCACATTTACCTCTGAGAATTCAAATCTTCCAAGACACAATCGATCAGTTTGTGGATCACTTCTTATACAACCTAGACATGGATGTAAGCTTGGAAGAATTGTACACCCTAAAAAAAATAAGGGTGAATCCTTTGTGAATTTCTTACGATGATGGAGGAATAGAGCCAATAAAATAAAATGGCCCATTCCCAAAGAGAAACAAGTTGGGACCATCATTACTAACATGGACACAAATCTATCCTTTCAATTGAAAATGAATTGTGTCACATCATACAAAGAGCTTATCCCTAGGGGTCTTAACAATGAAAGAGCCCTTATCGCACAAGGAAACACATAATCATGCAAGGACAACTCTCCATCATCTAGTTCTAATGAAAAACCCCACTTTTAGGCTAAGAACAAGAACGTTACTAATGATGGTGTCATCAATGCAAAAGTGGTCCTAAGTGCTACAAAAAAAAAAAACACCCAACCAGTGAACACACAATAGAACACGTAATAACCAAACACACAACTACAAAACAATCAACCAATAATCAATGCTTCAAACAATCAAAGAGGACCACAAAGAAAAAACAATGATTCTAAATGATAATTCACTCCCTCAGGGGAGCCTATGGAAGATGTGCTAAAGAATTTGATACAGTTGAATCTTATCGCACTCCAAGATTTCAAAAAATATCAAGAACCACAAGTCAAACCTCCTAACTATAGAGAGGATCATTTTTGTGAATTTCACTAATACAAAGGTCATAAAAAATAGAACTATTTTAGACTCAAGAATCTAATCCAAGATCTTATTGAACAAGGAGACA
Source organism: Sequoiadendron giganteum (assembly GCA_007115665.2). Classification (NCBI taxonomy): domain Eukaryota; kingdom Viridiplantae; phylum Streptophyta; class Pinopsida; order Cupressales; family Cupressaceae; genus Sequoiadendron; species Sequoiadendron giganteum. The sequence goes on from CM021101.1 coordinate 770,326,137, forward strand.
TCGATGCTAATAAAACATCAGGGAATGAAAATCTGATTTTTATATAAAACTCCTATGCCTCATCATGGAAAAGCGAAATATCGGTAAAGGCATCAAGCTCAAATAATATAAACCATATCAATAATAATATAGTGGGAAACATTCATATCACTTACATCACAACATGAGGAATTAGACATGCATCAATATACTATATGAAAACAAAGTCTACACCAATCAATAATGTCTAGCAATATTTCATATTGTAATTACATCAAGTATGTATCAAATTGTGATATCTCTCCCTCATATGAGTTCATGAGTGGGCATATTGAAGAATTTATAAAGCAACAAGAAATGTCCCTTATTTCACCCGTACCTACAAAATGTTGTGAATAGTCTTTTACCAATGATGTATCATCCACCAAAGGATCATATCAAGTGGAGGCTCTTGAGGATAACGAAAGTTGCTCCAAATTGAGTTAGGATCGAGAACCCCTATCCCCACAACATTACCATGATTTTAATAATATCTTCCAACCAATAAGTGATAGTTTCTCTACCCTAAGTCAAGATGAAGAGCTCACTTCCCCAAAGTTTTACCAAGAGCTGATGAAAATATTCCAATCTACTTTAAACTACAAAGATATCCTTGATATCACCCATGAGATGATTCCTTCTAATGGACATATAGACGTTCTTCATCCAAAACAAGGGTCTCCCACTTTTGAAATCACCACACAAGAGCAAGCAACAGTCAAGATTCTTGATTCTTACAATGATTATGCATCATCATCTTCTAAAGTGGTATCAACAAATACAAATATCATAGAATCAGAGCAAATAGTTAATATTCCTAAATAGTAGAATCCCATAGAAATATCATGTGTTCATGACAAGTCCTATTCAGTGGCCATTGATCAGAAGATACATTATTAGGGCAAAGGATTAGGTCTTGTTAATGACATCTTACAAAATCAAAGCATGACAATAATGCCTCCACAATACTAGGGGCAACTTTGTCTAGTGTAAACACCAATATAGGGGGCACAAAGAATCCTTATGATGGAAATGTTGTCAATACTACAACTAGCCATATTATGAATCAACATACATGCATCATCCCATCCAAAAATTTGGACCAACACAAAAAGAAAGATTCCTATCAAAGAAAGAAGAATGCTAGTAAAGCCAAAAGGAAAAAACAAATATAAATGGATACCAAAGCATACAAAAGAATATCATCCCTATCACACTCCATTAGTCAAAGAAACTATGGGGAAAAATCAAAATTGGAAATGTATCCATCAAAGACATCCAAAAATACAAAAGTGAGCTTCTCCAGTGGTTTATAAGGTATATCAAGTAGTTGGTCCCTATCTCATGAAAACCTCCCATCTTTTCTTGTCTTCCCAAGTTTGGAGAGTAAAAGGTTACAAAATATCAACCAATCCATCTAATATTCCTTCATACATGTCATAGTACACTTTTTTCATGATATCCAATTCTCACTTTGACCATGTGTTGGCAACTACTCTTCATCATAAGGATTCTAAAGGTACTCTATCACTATGTACACACATAGATGAAGTTGATTCCGGTATTATCAAGAAAAAATAGAGTTCTCAAAAGTTACATGTAAGTGCTCATATCTTAGAAAGGAAGCTTCTTCAAGAAGGATATCATTGGAATGTTATGACAGTGGCCTCTACATCAATAGCACCTAGTGGTTCAACATGAGCATAAATCCTTCAAAAAATGAAAAAATCAAGAAATCAAGAAAATAGTAAAGATAAAAAATTTCCTCTAGTCAAAACCACTTTGGTGGAAATTTGGGCAAGTACTATGATGAAAACTTGGCAAACAAGTGTCATGAGCAGAATCGGGCATCTATATGATCCTTTTTTCAGATGGAAGTATCTCATCCTCATAATGATAAATCTGATAATTCCTCCATCCATCTAATCCAAATTTATGTAAGTCTTCTAGTTTATCTTGATCTTGACGAAGGTTCAACATATAATTAGACTCTACTCATGGAAAAATTTGGACATTGTCTTTTTTATCCTATTTTATCCTATAAATTCCTATTGCCTATCTATAGGATAGTTAAAACATGACGTATACACTTTGCATGAGTATCCATTACCTATCTTTTTTTTTCCATTGAACTATGAAAAATTTCTAGAAACTGGTGGAAAGTTCTTGCAGTCTTGTTTTCAAATAAATCTTGATTCATGTCTTGTATCTGATAATATAACATCAACATCATGATCTAGGTATTTTTTATCTCCAAAATCCAATAACATTTGGAAATAATTGAAATCCAAAAACATCTGAAAAGTTGTAAAGTCAAAAATTAAAAACATCCAAAACATCTTCAAAACACCAAAAACATCCAAATCATATCAAAAATCCCTAAATAGGTCAAAAAGTAAAAAATTAAAAAATATGGTTGTCTAACTACGAGTCTTTGAGCTTGAACACAACAAATGCCATCACTAATGAGCCCCCAAGACACATTAGGTTAGTCCTTTAAGAGTCTGTCACAATAAATTGGCAATCCACCAATGTTAATATATCATCAGTAAACAGTTACTGATCAGAGTAATTCAAACTACATTGTATTTGCATGTATAATGTAGGCAAGGCCATCACTGATGAGCCCCCGAGGTGCTAGGCCAGTTTCCCCTTAGGTTTTGGTATAAAACTTAGAAAACAAAAAAAATTTAAAAACTTGAAAATTCAAAACATTGGAAAACATCCAAAAATCCTAAACAACCTCAATTAATTTGAAAGCCTAAACATTTATAAACACTTCAAAAGATAAAAAACAACCTCAAAAACATTGAAAAAAACACCAAAAACATTGAAATATTCTAAAAAATCCAAAACCACCCATCCCATTTCATTTTCACTCACAATAAAATTCCATCCATAATAAATCAATCATCATCATCAACATTGGGTAACACAAACAAAAATAGGTTCAACAATGACTAGAAAGCAAATCTTAAACATGAAAAAATAAAACTCTTGATCATTATCAAACATGTCAATCAAACCTTATATCAACGGCCTTTCAAAAGACATTTCAACCCACCAAAATCCACTAACATGTCCTAGGATACATCTTTCCTACAATGGGCATCATCATCGGCAATCATTTTGGATACTTATCCTCTAAACAACACCCTTTGGCAAGAGATATAAATAACATTGGTTGTTTGTTCATTTTGATCTTTTCTCATGATTTATCTTATTAACCCATTCAGAGGACCTCTCGATGATTTCTATCAAAATTATTTAGAGAGAAAGGAATGGGGCATCGATAATTATCTTGCATTTGTTGTGCTTGTTGGATGTTCTTTTAAAATAACCTTGGAGAATACTTGATTTGTTGTGTGTAGGGAGGTCGTTTTGAATAAATTGTTGACTATTGCATATGCTTTGGTCCAAAACGTTCTAAGACTTATAGGCTACATTCCAATGAGCTTTTCGTATTTCAAGGTTTGAGAAAGGATTATCCTATTTATTTGCAGAGTCAAAGTTTATCACACTAGATACAATACCATCTTGGTTATCGATACCATGATGCATTGTGTCTATGTGTTATATCAAAAATAAGAAATGAAATGATGAAGTATCCCAGTCCCTAAAACAAGAAAATTATCAATCTTCTCACAATATTTAATAACATCCTGAAGAATCATAGACTTGTTGGACTTTTGAATCAATCTCAAAATCAATGGTTAATCAATCTATCCTATTCTTCTATCTTATCTCCATGCTAACATGGTATCATGACAAGTTAGCAAAAATAGAAATGCATCCATCGAGTTGCATCATCATATCATAAGCATAACATCATCACATGGAAAATACACAAAAATAAATGTATCCATCTCATAACATTTCATATAGAAAAGAAACTAAAAAAGAAAGTAAATCATACATTGCATAGCATATAACAGCACATCATGAATCATGCATCACATCAAATCATATGCATAAATAAAGATAAACATCCATAACATAAACATCTACATCCATCCATAACATGTGCATTCATACACGATCATAAAGAATCACATAAAATAAAACACCGTATCATAATCACATCGAATCATCTCATTTATATCATCAAAATGTGACTATCATGATACAAAATTTTGAATCAATGTGTAATGTCACCAAAATAAATGGATATACAAGAGGCTATCAAACTTAGTCAATGAATGTATATACATATCAATATCATGGATATACATCAAAAATGTGTCTACACATGTGAGGCTAGCCTCAACTCTTCCTATCATCATGTCAGGACTAGACCTAGTGGCCCCTTGATGGTTGTTTGTGTTCGCTCCCTGAGGGTTGATGTATGAAGGGAGAACCGCCTAAAGCACTAGGAGCCACTCTGTTCCTCTATGGAAATTTTAGTTGTCGCTAGTGAGGTGGAACATCCCAATAGTATAATGTCCTATAATATGTAGCCTATTCTACTATTGTTTCATACAACTATGCTGACAAAACCTGGCCCAGTGCTTGCTGAGCTTGGAGGGATGCAACCTCTAACTATTGTCATTGTCCTATCTCCTGTGCAAACTATAGGTCAGAATTTTGTCTTAGTTGGTGCTCCTACTTGTGCTCTCCTTTGTATCTATCCCTCACTGGTAACCTGCTGGGCCTACTGGTGAAGTTGGTCCCTCTCTATAGTGAGAGATAGGATCTATGCATCCCATGGATCGAGACCCTCTAGTTGTTGCTTCTACTGATCTCGTGGTGGTGGTGGTGGTTCTTTTCTCGGAGGATGAATCAACAAAAAATGCTCTAGCACCTGCCCTCCTCTATTAAAAGTTTAGTTGTCGACGATGAGGTGGAACATCCCAATAGTATAACATCCTATAATATGTAGCCTCTTATACTATTGTCTCATAGAATTGTGCTGACACAACCTAGCCCAGTGCCTGTAGAGCTTGGAGAGATGCAACCTCTAACTACTGTCGCTATCCTATCTTCTATGTAAACTATAGGTCAAAATTTTGTCTTTGCTAGCACTCCTGTTTTCACTCTCCTTTGTATCTATCCATCATCCATAACCTACTGGACCTACTAGTGAAGTTGGTCCCTCTCTACAGTGAGAGATAGGATCTATGCATCCCATGGATCGAGACCCTATGGCTATTGCTATTGCTAATATTTTGGTGGTGGTGGTGGTGGTGCCTGTCTTAGAGGATGAATCAATAGAACATGCCCTAACATCTACCCCACACCCTATCTATCATGTGGCTACTACTGGTGGTCCTCATTGAGAACCTAATCATCATTCCTTTATTAGGGAGGCTATTGATGATATTTCTACTATCCTCCATCCTATCCCATACCCTATCCTTTGATCTATTAGACACCTCTCCCCCTCCTAGGAAATATCCTTTGGTGGGATTAGTGAGCCGCACTAGGGAAAAATAGAGAAACCAAGTATCGTATGTAAGAGTGGTCCCTGCATCATAAGACCACCTACGTACACCCATGGCCACTTGTGGTAGGACCTGCTATCTCCAAACTATATCTTGAATAGTTCATGCAAAAATAGCCCTATATGAAGGCCGTACTATAACCTGTGTCTCACCAAACTGTTGAGCCACATGGTCGGGGAGATACCTCTCCACCATGGTGTGCTCACAACCCAAGATATATATCATTTATGAAGCATAAAATAGTTGGTCCTAGTCATCATCCCAAGGATGTGCTTGAATCCATGACCTTTACCTGCAAGCTATCATGTTGTCAATGAGTCACCACCAATGAGGGATTCCTATGGTACTTTTATGCTAAAGAGTAGTCATAGCCCCATATTTATAGACTATAGGATGGTCTGGATCAGTGTCAACTAGTGTAATAATCAAAGGGAGCACAAAAATGTGCTCCCATGCCTAAATATGAAAAAGTGTAACCCTAACCCCTATTGCTCCCTTCTTTAGGTACATGACCTGATGCATATCATGGTATAATGAGGCAAGTACAACTAGGACCCACGTGTAGAGTGTCATCCGCTGCACCATGCCACCTAGGCAAGTCCCGAACCAAAGATAATTCCTTTGCTCCATCTATCAGGACAACGTACTCCACAAATTAGTGCCTCAATGGCCAAGGTCAAGTTTGGCACCCACCCTCTATAATCTCATAGGTCGATCTAGTGGCTATCTACCCAAATAGTATCCACACCAAGCACATCAAAGATCACATTTTCCTTATACTCAATATCATAAATGAGGCTATCCCCATGGATGGGAATCCACATGATGTGCCATACATCCTCCAAGGTAACCATCGCCTCACTTGTGGGAAGATGAAACAATGAAGTCTCAGTGTTCTAGTGCTCAATCAATGTTTTCATCATCGCTATATGCATACAAATATCTGGCATGCGAGCTACGAACCCCAACCCAATCGCTCTAAGAAAGAAGTCCTCATCCCCAAAATAGTGAATGTGAGGCAAAATGTTGGGTTGGCACTCCTGGGACATGATAGGTTGAATGGTCTCTACACACATGAAGCAAACAACATCAAATTTACAAGAAAATGATAAAATTTAGACTCTAAAACTCTAAATTTTCAATTGCATGCCCATTTTGCAATTACGTTGCTCTAGTGAAAAATAAATTGTGTCAAAATTTTGTAACTATGTTGCTCTATGCAATTGCGCATCAACATTTATGCGTGATGCTGAACCCAAATTGACTAGTACGATGCTATATTGCAATTTCATGTCAGTATTTCAATAGCGATGTTGGACCAAAATTATGCATTGTGCCACTATTTGACAATAGTGATGTTATCGGGCAATAGCACCCTAGAACTAAATCAGACATCATGATGCTTCATGAAAAAAGTGTCATTGTAGTGCAATAGTGTCATTGATTGCAACAAAGGAATCATTATATAGTGACACTATTATTTCACTAACTTCAACACCTAATAAATGCACTAAAATGCAAAAAATGAGAAAAGTTTTGGGATGCATACTAGGCATCTTACGTCAATTGGCTGCTGGTACTCTTGTATCCTATCCACGAGGTGCTAGAGAAGTACTAGATCACCCATTTTTCAAGAGGTCAAAGAAAAATCAACAGAGTTTCACTAAGGCTATGAGTGCAAATGAATTAAAAATGACCCCTCAATCTATATTTATGCCTAAAAATGAGGGTTTTTGACCTAATTAGGGTAGGAAAGTGGCATTTTCAACCCTTTTAATTATTTTTTGAGTTGTGCAACTTATTTTGAGGTATCTTTGACGTTTCTAAGCTTGTTTTCATGTCCCAAAGATTATTTGTTGCAGTTGAACCTATGTTGAACCTTTGTCGCGATCTTGACCTAAAATTAAAAATTTTCGCCTGATCTCTCAAGGGGGTAGGGTACCATCTTAATTCCTTCTATTGGGGCAACAGTGGGGCATCTGAAAAATCAATAATATTTAATTTTTTTATCTAAGCATTATTATAAATCCAAAAAGTGTTAGTCTTTGAACGAATGTAACAGGTACCTCGCTTCAAATATGGGAAAAATGTAGACACTTAAAATTGTCCTGATTGATATTACACATCTAAATTTGATTACTAACACCATTTAATCTTGAATCACCTCTTTTCAACTATTTAATTAAATAAAATTCATTATTTCACTAAATTTTTCATTTTCTCCTATTAATCAAATGGTCAATATTATTTGGCTAATTCATCCCCTTTCACACTGATTTCATCTTATTTAATTAGGTAATGCAAATTATTTAATTAAATTTCTTATGTCTTCTCATTTAATTAAATAATATTCATTATTTAGTTAAATGTCATTGAACCCCCTTTTATTAAATAAGTTAATTATTTAATGAAATTCCTAATTTTATCCATCTTCCAGTACATAATAAAAACATTGTTTTAATTATCTAAATAGTTAATTTCTCTCACCCTCCCACTTGCAAGGGAATATTCCCCTAAAATATTCCTCCATTTGAACTCCTCCAAAATGGGACTATTCTTGTAACAAACTTCCTAACTTCCCATTTTTTAGGAAGTGTGCTTCTTTGAATCAATGAGAGCCATTGATTAAAATCCTTGATCCTTGTCAACTTGCATTCTCATCCATTGATGATAATTCTTGATCCATGCCATATCCTCTCATTGCTTATCATCCATTGATTGATCAAATCAATATTGACCATTGATTCAACCATTTCTCCTATAAATACTCCTCATTTAGATGAGAAATGAATCTGCTTTCATTTAGAGTAACTAGACTATACTGAGTTTATAGAATTCTCCATTGAGATTCTCAACATTTAGAATCCATTTTTAGCTTAGTTTTGCATCCATTTTAGCTCATCTTTTTTCCATTTTCATCAATATTCATCAATGGAATCTATTTGAAATCTTATTTCAATCTAGGGTTTGGGAAAAGGCTGATATTCCACATCAATGTAACACCAATCCCCCAATGGCATGAGGTTTGAGGCATTAGAATAGTTTCCATCATTAATTTCTTGTTTGTTTATGTTTAATGGCTTCTTCATTTGATGTTTTCAAGTATTTCAATATGAGCTTGACTTAACTAGTTAAATCTTGGTTTATTTAGTGTGGATCTTATAGTTTTAGCTTAGGTTATGATCATGTTCACAAGTAGATGTCTTCCTCAATGATATAAAGAATGAAGCATACAGATTAAGCATGGATCATACACATGGATTTCCTCCATGAAGCGCATGGAGCATGAAGCATTACTATATTGATATGATTGATTTAATGTTCAGTAATCTTATAGGAGAGTAATGTTAAAACTTTATTATATATTTAAAATTATATAAAAGAACTGTACATGGAATACACTTGGATTTTAAATATTTGAAGTAAACCATTTAAAAATATCTATTGATGCATGGATTTATAATGCAAATATGGACACTATCAATAAAAAAGATGCATATTAACCAAATAGCCATATAGGAATACATCAATATATGTTAATATAAGTATAAAATATATACAAAATAGCTATATAGGCTTACAAGAATTCCATATAGGCATACAATGTCAAGTATATGCAATAGAAAATATGTTCAAAAATGCCATATAGGCATACAACAAAGGACCCAAATCAAATTTCATTGCCTTCTAGGTGAAGAAAATAAACAGGTGGCCTTTGTTCGTTGGGGGGATAAAGATGCATATGACACTGGTCTACTTTGAACTCAAGGGTTGTTCCTCCTATTTAGTTCCCGACCAAGCTTCAGTTGTTTCAATAAAAAGTAAAGACATTAATATATAGAAGTTACATTATAAAAAAATATATATTTAACAAAATAATCACTTACCACCTCTAAATGATCTCACTCTAGATTTTCCACAACAATAGGCTCAAGTGTGGCGTTCAAATGTCCTATAGAAACCATCCAGATAAAAATTAAACTACAAAATAATAATCATTTGATTTTTCAATAATAAACAACTATAACAAAGAATGTAATTTGAAATTTACTAATCTGCCTCATACCCCCATCAAAGTCATTGAGCTATCAATTGTAGAAGTCACACCATGCTCCATTGCCATATGAACATCAAGAGGTGTCTCCACATGCATCATCTAAAAATAAAATGACATTATTAAATTATGAAAACTAGAATATTGATGCAGGTCATTGCTTATAATGTATGAGATAGTCAACAAATTTTTGAGGACTTTGGTAGACATGTATGAAAAATGTGGTATCATAGACAAGGAAGTGAACTATTTGAAAATAAATTGAGTGTACTTTGATAAAATTCTTTGGTAGACATGCATGGAAAATATGATAGTATAGACAAGGCAATGAGTTGTTTGAAAAAATTCTTCAAAGAAATGTGGTCTCATGGTGATGGACATCACCATGAGACCACATTGTTTGAGGCATTTTTCCAACCAACACATTTCCTTTTCTATGCTATTGCTTACTATTATGCTTTGAAATTTTTTTTTCCAACATCCATAGTTTGTTTGAAAGCACTTGTTTTAGGATTTTAGCCATAGAAACAAGGAAGTGAACTATTTGATAAAATTATTTGGTAGACATGTATGGAAAATTGTTGGAAGTTTGCATTATATTGTCATTGATGTCACCATGTTGGTTTGGTACCTTGTACCCGTGTGCAGATCATGTTTATCTCATTCGTTATTTGATCTTGTATCTTTGTTATCTCTAGTATTTTGGTTTGCATAGTCTCTTTAGTAATCGGTATGATCTAAGGTTTCTAGGAAAAGGCTTATAGTGGTTGGAAGTGTTTGTGCATGTACTCTCAATTATTCATATGCTTGGGTAATGCATTGCCATCAGTGTTTGTGGTTGTATTTTGGTATTATGTTAATCTTGGCTGGCCTAATACTCAGTCTATAATGATCGTGGATTATATGTGAGACCTTGCCTTGGTCCTAGCCGACATGATGTTGCATGACCTAGTTGAATTACTTTTGGTAGCTAACCTAATTGATATAGGCGGATATAACATATATATATACAAAATGTGTGGAAGTGAAGAGTGTACGAATGAATATGCAAAGTATGTGAAGCAAAGAAAAGCAGTAGTGTGAGTGAGAACAAGCATGTGTGAAGGGTGAAGTTTAATCTTCTGAAAGAATACTTTGTGCATCAAACATAATTGAATCTACACTGGTGGTGCATCTTCATTTGTTCAATCTTGGTGATTAGCCATTCTTTTGTTTATATAAACTCTATAGGTAGTGAGCCTCCCTCTAAGCAGTGAGCTTTTGTATCTGGGTAGTGAGCCCCTTTTGGTAGTAAGCCTCTTTTGTAACCGGTATTTCTATAAATATATACATTGTGAGTTAATCCTCACCATGGTTCTTCCCTCATTGGGTTTTCCACATAAAATATGGTGTTCTTGTGTTGTGGAACTTTAATGTTTTGTCATTGCTCTTTTTTGTTTAATGGTATAAAGAATTACTGGTGATTGTTCAATAAGTTTATGTGGATATTGATTCACCCCCCCTCTCAGTATCCGATTTATTCAACAATTGGTATCAGAGCTTTGGTTCCTCTAGAAAATCCTAACAGCTTGAGGGAGATCTTGTAGATTGAACAATGGATAAAGAAGAGCTCTAAACTGCCCTTGAAGATCTTGACAAGGCTGAAATTGAAAACAAAGATTTAAAAGAAAATCTAGATAAAGCAAATGCATGTCAAAAAATATTCTTGCAGAATGTAATAAGCTCCGGTGAAATTATAGCTAATCAATTTGAGGAAGGTTCTTCCTCCAGGATGAAAGAATTGGAAGTTTTTATCTATGATTCCACTCTGGAATCTAAGAAAAGAAAGGTAATCTCTGAACATATTATTTCTAGTCCTGAAGAGAAGGAAGAAGGAGAAGAATCTTTATCAGGATTTGAATCTTCTGATCCTGAAGACATCCAGTCTGTGTTGGTAAAAGGGAAAATGAAGAAAATTGGTGAATTATGGAGCTCGACTTCTCCTATTGACAAAATTAAAATCAATGATGCTTTGGTTGAGTATTTTCTTCATAAAGGTATTGGCATTTCAAGTGTTTTTGATTACCTTCCTGAGAATTTAGTTGAAGTAATTGAAGAGAGAATATTGCTTGAAGATCTGGAAGGACACAAGTTGGAAGCTTTAGTTGAAAAGAGATGTTCTAAAGCCAAGAAAAAGTTATCTGAACTTATCTCTGAGATGAAGAAGTGCATGAAATAAATGGCTGATATTTACAAGTATTTCCTCCAGTGGCTTGTTGCAATTGATAATTTTTGAAGCAAAATTGAAGCTATAGAAACTGAAACAAACAATATTGGGAAGCAGTTTGATATTTTTGAGGACAAATATGGGAAGCAAAGGCTAAGAATTGGTGATTTACAAGATGAATTAATCATTGTGGAAAGATGAAAGGATGATTTAGTGAAGACCTTCTGGCTTCTTAAAGAAATTGGTGAGGTTCGACTAGACCATCTTGCGAGAATACTCTCTGATGCAGAAGATTGTGAAAGACAATTCTCATCTGATCCTCCTTTACATTGTTAGTTGTGTTGGAAAGCATAAGCACAAGAATGGAATCTACAGTCCTTGAATGGAAGAAATTATACCCTATTATTAAAGAAAGGTACAAGAAGGTATTTCAGGTGACAAGTGTCATTCTATTTTGAAAGAAATATGAAAAATTGAATGTTTGAAATTTTGAAAGAGTTAGTATTTTTGAATATTGGATGTCACCATGGTTATATCCTTTTTGGTGCCCTTTTCCATTGATGTCAAAGGGGGAGATATATGGAGTTTTGGGAGAGTTATGGACTTTTGGGAGAGATATGGATCTAAGGGTGACAAATTGGAGAGAGTTGGAGAATGTTGTTTTGGATCATTTTTTTGCACATGTTTCTATCAATGCCAAAGAGGGAGATTGTTGGAAGTTTGCATTATATTGTCATTGATGTCACCATGTTGGTCTGTACCTTGTACCGGTGTGTAGATCATGTTTATCTCATTCGGTATTTGATCTGGTATCTCTGGTATTTTTGTTTGCATAGTATCTCCGATAATCAATATGATCTAAGGTTTTTGGGAAAAGGCTTATAGTGGTTGGAAGCATGTATGCATGTACTCTCAGTTGTTCATATGCTTTGTAATTCATTGGCATCAGTGTTTGTGGTTGTATTTCGGTATTAGGTTAATATTGGACAACCTAATACTTAGTCTATAATGATCACAAATTATATGTGAGACCTTGCCTTGGTCCCAACTGACATGATGTTGCATGAATCAATTGAATTAATTTTGGTAGATGACCTAATTGATATAGGCGGATATAGCAGAAATATATACAAGATGTGTGGAAGTGAAGAGTGTGCGAATGAATATGTGAAGTATGTGAAGCAAAGAAAATAAGTAATGTGAGTGAGTACAAGCATGTGCGAAGAGTGAAGTTTAATCTATTGAAAGAATACTTTGTGCATCAACAAAACTAAATCTGCACTGGTGGTGCATCTTCATCAGTTCAATCTTGGCGGTTAGCCATTCTTTTGTTTATATAAACTCTGTAGGCAGTGAGCTTCCCTGTAAGAAGTGAGATATTGTATCTAGCTAGTGATCCCCTTTTGGCAATAAGCCTCTTTTGTAACTGGTATTGCTATAACTATATACATTGTGAGTTAATCCTCACTATGGTTTTTTCCTCATTGGGTTTTCCATGTAAAATCTGGTGTTTTTGTTTTATGGAACTTTCATGTTTTGTCATTGCTCTTGTCTGTTTAATGGCATAAATAATTACTGGTGATTTTTCAATAAGTTTATGTGGATATTGATTCACCCCCCTCTCAATATCCGGTTTATTCAACAAAAATGTGGTAGCATAGAGAAGGCGATGAGCTGTTTGAAAAAATGCCTCGAAGAAATGTGGTCTCATGGGGATGGACAGCTCATCGCCTTGTCTATGCTATTGTTTACTATTATGCTTTGATATATTTTTTTCAGGCATCCATAGTTTGTTTAAAAGCACATGTTTTAGGCTTTTAGCCATAGTAGCAAGGAAGTGAACTATTTGATAAAATCCTTTGGTAGGCATGTATGGAAAATGTGCTAGAATAGACAAGGTAGTGAGTTGTTTGAAAAATGCCTCAAAAAAATGTGGTCTCATGGTGATGGACATCACCATGAGACCACATTTCTTTGAGGAATTTTTTAAACAACTCATTGTCTTGTCTATGCTATTGCTTGCTATTATGATTTGATATATTTTTTCCAAGCATTCATAGTTTATTCAAAAGCACCTATTTTAAGCTTTTAGCCATAGCAACAAGGAAGTGAACTATTTGATAAAATGCTTTGGTAGACATTTCTTTGATGCATTTTTTCAAATAGGTCATTTCATTGTCTATGCTACCACATTACTATTATTCTTTGATATATTTTTTCCAAGCATTCATAACATAGACAAGGCAATGAACTATTTTTAAAAATGCCTCAATAAAATGTGGTCTCATGGAATACCATGACAAGAAAATGCAATTGGTAGCTGCTCTTAGTTATTAGTTATGTAATGTGAATTAATTACATAACTGCTTATGTTGACTTTCTAAAAAACTATATTGTAATTAAAAAGAAATCATCTATCAACATCTAGATATTAGTTATGCAATGTCTAGTAATGCTTTGAGTTTGAAATATGTGCAATGCAATGCAATCAACAATATGAATATAAACTATAAAAATCTATTAATTACAATTCATTAGTTGAAATATTTATTTTATTATTTGAGTGAAGCTTTGAACTCCACTTCAACTGGGAGGTGTTGCTGTGAAATCTCCAAGATTAACCCTTTTGAAAATCCAAAATCAGATATTAGAATACCATTCATAGAACAATGCTATTCACATGTAGTATTTATATTTTTTTACTAGTTACATACCTCAATAGGATGTGTTATAGTGTAATACAAAGGTGGATAACCGCTAAAAACTAAGTGAATGTTATGAACCTTAAATTTCATTTAATTCATTAAACTAAATTAGTTAACCATGCATTTCAAAAATTAAATTTAATAAATTAAATTCAATGAACTTTCTAACATTTACCTAAGTATCAAGGCCAAAAACCTCATTTAGGAGGACATATGTGCTCACCAACTACTAAGTTGAAGATGTAGCGTGTGCACCTACATCCTGACCATCCATGGGGTCATAACCATGGGTTGACCTGCAAGCTTGACAAGCATGGGTTGGAACCCTACTCTTCAAAGTCTCCCCTAGCTCATGTTGTGTTGCAGGATTGACATGCTCTATGATGCTTTGGGTCAATAAAGTAATGGACTATTGTGTCTCAACCTCAACACTCTCCTTCACAACAGAAGGGATAGCCACATGCTCATAGGCTGGTTTGGCAAGTTCTCATCTTGTTGGCCATTTTTGGTCAAGACGTGTCCCTGGTCTATACTTTGTTGATCCCCCACCTCTACCTTGAAAGTCTCGCAAATAAAAATAGTTTGGCACTTTTTTCAGGAGAAAAATGCAGTAGAGTTTGCTCAAAAAATATTGCAGAACCTCATTATTTTTGCATGGAGGATGGTTAAAAACCATCCACCACCTTTTCCAAAAATGGTTCTTTATCCCTTGGTGGTTGCACCAATGGATAGGGAACCTCTTGCTTGTAGGGTGTAGAAGTTGATTTGTTCGTGGTTTTATGAAAAGGGACCATAAGTCAAATTTTGTAATTTTGTAATTTTGTAATTTTTGACTTGTTTGTACGATAGTTTATCTGCATAATATTCTCTATACTCTCATATCTTCTCGTCCCAACCACTTAATTGCTTACTAATTGAATCTACATGTGTTAACATTGATTCAAGTGATTGTGCAAGCGTGGTTTTTTGCAAGGTTGAACTTGCATGATCTTTCAACCTCGTAATTAACTCCTTAAGTTGTCTTTTGCTATTTTCAATTTCCCTCATTAAATTTTGTTTAGTTCCAAGGGGATGTTGAGGAATTGTGGGAGGTGTTTGTTGGGGTTGTTGTTCAACAGGTATTTGGGCATGAGTTGAAAAAGGATTTTGAGGAGGAGAAGGAGGTGGATTATCAACTCCTAAAAATTAAATAAATTAACATCAAAAAAATATTAAATCTACCTATTTAATAACAAATTCACAAAGAAAAAACTTACTCCTTTGAGCTCCCCATCAATGTGGCGACATTCTGGTGAAGAATTCAAAAAGAATCAGTGAAGAAGCCATGAAGTTTGAGCTCTCAATAATGTGAGCATGCTTGGGAAGGGTTTGCAGGCTGCGGATGGAGGAAATAACACAATAAAAAAATGAAATTATTTTACTTTTTTTCTTTTAATATGACATAACACAAGCACATTATAATGTGGTCGCACTATAGATTTTAAAAAAAATTAAAGATGGATGGCCACAAATTGGCCCCCCATCTTCATACACCTGCCTTATGTTTGCAACAACTATGATCACAAGGATGATGAGTGAAAATATACAGTGAAGAGGAAAAACTTTATTTTAGAGCACAACATTGCGTGTTACAAATGCAATAAGATGCGACACATGGAAAATCATTGCAGTTGTGGCTTTGTGAAGCTACCTATTCAGAATCAGAAAAGGGATGAGACACTCTATCAAAAAAAGACGTGAAATGAATTGAAAGATCATGAGAAGAAGGATGATTCCACTCTTGTGCACATTGTATAAGATTCCAAGACAAACTGAGATAGTATATTATCTCAAGGGGAGATTTCACTTGCAGAATATTTTAGCCCCCATAAAAAGGAAAAGGTGTTGAAATCCTCAACATGAAAGAAGATTTGGATTAAAAAAAGTTGGTGTACAGATCTATTGTGCATAAATGTACCTTTATTAAAGTTTCTAATGGAAGTAAAAGATGTGTAGAGATTGGTACACTTGTCCTAATTGATATCATTCCACTTTTGTGTACCACACATAAAGATAAGTTTTAGAAAGGTAAGTTTCAAAAGTTTTCCAAGACATTCATAGTGCATACCTTTTGGCAGAGTCATGGTATTCTGGTTTGATTCTCTCCACAGGAAAGGGTTTTGTCTTGCAAACTAAAAGATATGTTGGTCATGATATGAAGGTGGTGTGTGCAAGTGTTTTTATTAATCTAAATGAAAAATAAGGTGAAATGCACAAAAGAAACAACACAAAGAACTACTCAAGATAAACCTAGCTTAACTCAAACAAAATGCACAATGAAACACCAATTTTTACCTTTTTTGAGTTGTCTCCTTTGGTTGTCCCTTTGATGGTGATTTTTTATGCTCCTTCTTTGATAAAATAGCTTGAAATGAAGCTTAAACTAGTGTGCATGTGATGATGGATGCAATTGAAGATATCGATGAGTGATTGGATACAATATGAGGCTTGAAAATAATGCAACAATGGTGGTTTCAAAGCTTGGGTGTATGAGAGCTAAAGTTGGCTAAATGTGTGATTGTTAGAATGAAGTCAAAATCCCCCATATTTAGGGAAAAGGCCTCTAAAGAAGTGGATGGCCAAGATTGCATCTAGGTTGGAAGATCAATGGCTAGGATGCTTTGAGACATCACATGCCATGAGATGATGACATGTGGAGGGGTATGTAGAAAAGGAAGGATGAAATGGAAGCCAAGTGGAAAAAGGTAAGTCTTGTCTCATCTACCCAAATCATGGGAGGATGTGACAATAAATGAATTTTAAATTCTTCTAAAATATCCCTTGGTTTTGGAGATTTGACTTTGGGATTGAGAAGGGAATTTTAAATTAGGCTTTTATTCCTCCAAGGGTGTTGGAGAAATAAATTGGAATTAAAAATTTCACATAGGATGCATGGGAGAAATAAAAAGGAATTTTAAATTCCTTGGTGGTGGAGATAGCTTCTCCAAAAGGAGAAAGCCTTTATGAGGTTTGGTCATAGTGCCCTTTCCATAATTGGAAAGAGGAAAAACTTAGGTGTTAATTAACCTTTGATTAGAGGTTGTGCAAATGATTAGGATGGATAATGATGGATTAAGGGAAAGTAGTAAGATATGGAGGATGTGACCCTAATTATGTTTAGGAATGTGCACATCCTAACTATGGATTAAGTAGACTAATTAGGATTAGGGAAAATGTAGGAGGATGGGACATTGAGAGAGAAAGTAAATGAATTAAAAATTAATTTTAATTCATTTGGGAAAAGTGACTAAATTAAATAAATTAGGCTATTTATTTAATTTAGAGAGGAATAGAGTAAGGTATTGAATTGATTAATTGAAATACCTTAGGAGACATTAGGACCAGGACAAATATTAGCCAAATAATGAATTATTTAATTAATATGGCTTAGAGACACAGGATGGGAGAATACAAGGGAAAATTTGACCATATGGGGGTGGTCAAATTTAGGTGTGTACAAGTGGTGTATCCAATTTATCAAGTTTGTACACCTTTTGGTGTAACAATTGTAAGTAATAGAGTGTTTGTGCTTTGGCAAAGTAAAGTAATGATGAAGGCTTGTTGGAATTCTCTACATTCCTTAAGAAAGAATGTATTGTCCATACAGTCTTATGGATATGTTCAGTTGTGTTAAGTACATGCTACTTTGTTGTATCATATGTTTTTTGGGGTGGGTGATCCCACAATACTGGTTTATAATTTTTGGCCAAATTGGACACTGAATTGATTTTTTCTAACTAAATCTTCACTTTCGGGCACCTATAGCGGCTAAATTGTGAGGAATTTGAAGATGATGCAAACTAGTGATTTGTGACATTTTGTCCATAGATTCTAAATATATTATTTTCAAAAAAATTGGAATCAAATTGCACTTATTTTTCCATCTCCTTTGAAAACTAGTTTTTTTTCAATAAACACCATTTTCAAGGAGTGATGCTCACAATATACAACATGATTTTTTTTTTCTGAAGGATAATTTTTTTTTTTTCAAATTTAGATTTGTAGCTACAATATCTAGTGCATGGAATTGGTTTCATATCATTTCATTGAATATTTTTTCCTTACTCAAGTTTCAAATTCAAACCAATTACAATTCAGATATAGGCGGACCATATACAACATAACGTTTTTTGTATGTATGGAAATTCAAATTTTTTGTGGATCAAGGACATCAATATCTAGTGCACTAATATTTTCAAAATTGTTTTTGATAATCTTCTATTTTTCCACTTGTGCAAAACAAAGAGCTTGATTTTTGGTGAAAAACCTCTGTTTAATCAAACTAAAAAAAAATACATAATCAAACCAAAAAATATTAAAATTATATTTGTTGGATAGCTCGTTCTGAGGACTACCATCATCTAGCTGGGTCTATGAAGTCTCCTCCATTTTCGTCCTCAACTCAAGATTCAAAGGGAAATTTTTTGGAGATTTTTGGTGCCAGGGGGGGAGAAGTGGGGAAAAGGGGGGTTTGAGCGAACCCCCCTTGGAGGTTTGCTCGAACTAGGGTTTGAGAAAACCCCCTTTCCACAAAGCTTTTCTTTTGTTTTTTTCCTGGGAATGGTGGGACCCAGCATTCAATGGGTTCGCTCGAAGAGGGGCTTTGGGTTTTCTCGAACAAAATGTTCATTCGAATCCCCCAAAACTAAATTTTTTCCATGGGGCCATTTTTTGCAATTTTCCTTCCTCACTGGAATTCTAAACCAGTTTTATGGGTTTACCCGGGTCCACAAGTATAGTTTCAAATGGAAGTATGCTATAGATAGTTCTAGATGCCGATCTAATCTTCAAGACATATGTGTGGGTAATTGTGTCGATTGGTGTATATACAAGTTCAACTATATAAGTCTATATGGACATTTTGCATGTCTTAGGGTTGATATAATACATGTTCTATGTTTGGTTGCTAGATTTCAAGCTAATCCTAAGAAATCTCATGAGAAAGTTGTGAAAAGAGTCTTCAAATACTTGAAGGGAAGTGCAGATTATGGTTTGTGGTACAAAAGGGATCAAAATTTATCTTTGAGTGCCTATACTGATGTTGATTGGGTAGGTTGTGTTGATGAATGGAGAATTACAAGTGGAAGTGCATTATTTTTGGTAGACAAATTGGTCTCATGGTTCAGTAAAAAAGAAAGACTCGATGTCTTAGTCCACAAAAGAAGTTGAATACATTGTTGTAGCATCTTGCTGCACTCAAGTGCTTTGGATGAAGTAGACTCTGAAGGACGTGAAGGTGGTTTATGATGAACCTATTCCTATATTGTGTGACAACACAAGTGCAATTAATATTTCCAAGAATATGGTAATGCATTCAAGGACTAAACACATTTCTATTTGATATCACTTTTTAAGAGAGAAGGTTATAGAGCATGAATTTAGAATGAAGTATGTGCCTACCAAGGATCAAATTATAGATCTCTTCACAAGGAAATTTCTAAGGATACTTTTGAGTATCTTCGATAGAAGTTGGGAGTTATTGCCCCTCCTTGTTCTAATTAAATGCATAGATGGTGCTTCTTTCTAGGGGGAGAAATTCATGTCATATCCTTTTCTCCTAGATTGATATGTGTTCCCACTCAGGGAGATTTGCTAATAAGGGGGAGTTTTGATGTAGTTGTGCAAGCATTGAAAAAAGGTGTTGATCAAAGGGGGAGAATGCATTGCTGCTTCAATTAAAGATATATTTCCCTTTGTTCTTGAAGTCAGAAAATATCTTATTGTTTTGTGCACAAGTATATGGCCCTTATTCCTTGATGTCAAAGGGGGAGAGTGAGGAGTTGTGTTTCCATCAATGCCAAAGGGGGATATTGTTGGTATTTTTTGTCATTGATGTTAACACTATGTTGGAATTTTGTGGAGTTTTTCATTGATGTGTCTATTGGCAACATGAGCATGAGTATGAGCATAGGTTGTATAGTATGCAGATATAGTGTTGTCATTGATATCAACATTGTGATTTGGTATGAAGATTGATGTGTAAACCAATTGGTGAAGCATGAGCATGCATAAATATGTTAATACAATGCTTAGATACAAGAAGCTTTCATTTGGTGCAGACAGTTGAGTTGAAGAATGACTGTGTCAAAATGTAGTTTCTAGTGTACAAAACATTTAGTTTTTTGGTCTGTGTTGGTCTAACTTGAGGAATTATGCTCTATGGTTCTAATGAAATTTTGGTAGATTTCAGATGAGTATAAATCCATATTTTCACATTATTATTTTTTTTAGTGAAGAAGTTATGAATGACATAATATCCAGTTTGCCAGTGATAGTGTTTTCCAGTACAAAGTACATGTTTTTTTTAGTCTGCACTTCACCGTAGAATAATATATGGTCTTGCAGATTTGTGGAGGTGTTTATAGGTGTCATTAGCATCTAAGATTCAAGTGGCATGAAGTTTGGAGGTCCACATGTCAGTTTGTGGTTGTTTTGTAGGTGAACTTTGATGTTAGGTCACCAACGGTGCTGACCTAATATAATTGGGGTATTGTGGAGGTTAACTAAGTATTGATCCATTTTATGGGAGCTATTATAGGTCCACCCTGAACTATTTGAGGTGTTACATGTTTTTAATTTAGGCATGAGGTGTGTATGATTTGAATGAGAACAAACAAGTTATGTTTTGCATGATACATCCAATTAGGCCAACCTAATTGATGTTGTAGGTATTCGTGGATGTGATGGATATATATGAAAGTTCATTTCAATGTTGTATGGTTTCAACACAAGTATTGTTGATGTGAAGTGTGTGAAGCTAATGTGAGTAAAAAATAGAGAAAAGTGTTTGTGTAGAGTGATATGAAGTGTTTTGACTCTCTATATTGAGCTTCAGTGGAACTGTATTCTAATATGTTGCATATGCATTTGTAACAGTTCATTTTGGTTGTTTGCTACCCCTCTCTTCTATATTTTCCTCATTTTATGGGTAGTGAGTCCACTAGGACAGCGAGTCCACCTATAGTTAACACTTCTATAATATCTTATGACTAGTTATAATATATTGTGAGATAATCCTCACTGTGGTTTTTCCCTTTTTAGGTTTTCCATGTAAAAAATTGGTGTTCATGTGTTATGTGGTTTGATGGATGTTTTAATTCTTTCCTTTCATATTTCAAATTGAATATGATATGTGGAATGAATATTTAAATGTTTAAGTTGTTTCAAAGAATACTGATTCACCCCCCCTCTCAATATTTTGGGTGTTCAACAATTGGTATTAGAGCTTGGTTCCTTGGAAGAAGCTTAAATACTTGAGGAAGGTCTTGGGGATTGAACATATGGCTATTAGGAGATATCCTTCTCCTCCATAAGAAATTCCTGTCATTGGACTCATTGAAGAAGATTACATGGTTGACATGAATGGAGAACTTAGAATAGCTCTTGAAGATCTGGAAAGGATTTAAAGTGAGGACAAAGATCTAAAGGAAAATGTCAAGGAAGAATATGAATGCACCAGAAAATTGAGAGAATAAATACAAAAAATCAAAGAAAGATATAAGGAGGTTAATGAGCAGAAAAATAAAGAAAATGCAACAATTACTAGTCTAAAAGTGCAAGTTGAAGAAGGAAAAGAGTTGAAGAATTCCCAAATGCTAAGATTAAAAGAAAATTTGAAGAATAATCAAAACTGGAAGAATTTGTAACCTTGAAATCGGATCTAGAGAAAGAAAAAAATCAAGAAGATAAATTCAAGATGAGCTCTACAATGCTTTATGAAATGATTGCAAATCAGAAGAATTCTAAAGACAAAGGTGGATTAGGATTTTGAGAAAGGAGAAATTTCAAAGGAAGATCATACACCAAGTGCTAAAAAAGAGAACAATGAATAAAAGAATATTGAGGAAAAGAAGAGCAATGGAAAAAATGTTTGAAATCAAAGGAAAGATTTCAAAAACACCACCTAAATTAGACAACCAAATGCACAAAGGTACTTATATTTTAATGGTTTTTTTAATCCTGCAATAAATTTGGACATAAGGCTATGAAATGTGGAAGCGAAATGAATCAACATGTTAAACCTTTTCCTGATTAATGATTTACATGTAAAATATTTGGTTATAAGGCTAGTGAATGCATATGTCAAATGATGAATGGCTATAACAACGGTATGAAGTTTCAATATTTCAATGGGTACTATTATGCATGCAATGAATTTGGGCATAAAGCTAATCAATGTAGATTTAGAATGGGTGGAAGTAAGATTGTTCAAAATGTTGTCACTTGTTATAATTGCAATAAACCAAGACACATTTCCAAATTTTACAAAAGCAAGAATGTGAAGAAGAACAATCCGATAAAGAATAATGACCTTGTGTAAAATCTTGATCCAGTAGAGATGAAGATAGAGATGGCCAAGATTTGGATAAAGAAGGAAGACATTGAGACTAAGTCTGAGTCTGTACCAACATCTAGTGTAGATGTTTCCTCTAAAAACTATGTAGAAAGATTTGGCTTAGGGGGAGCACTAACATAAGATATTTTATCCCTTTCCAAGAGGAATGGTGTTGATTCTTTAGAACATTGTAGTAAGGTGTAGGTTGACATAGTTAACCTATTGGTAAAAGAATCGATAAAAAAATATTTGGTTGCAAAAATTTATAGAGCATTTGAAGTTGATTGTGTAGACATATATGGATTTTACCAGCTTTTTAAAATATACATTCAATGCAAATTAGGTCAGTTCAAAAGGGTTCAAAAGTGAACTCATATTCAATATTTCATTTGCAAATGAGAATTTGTGGAGAGAAGAGTAGTAAAGAGCAAGGTGAAGCATTCTAGTGATCTTACGCATGAAACCCTAACCAAAAAGTGATTAAAAGTTATTTATAGACTTCTATCTTGCCCTAAGTTTTTAGAAGTGTTTAAGTATTAGAAAATGTATACACTACAAGTAGTTGAAGTTGTATATCATCCCTAACCTAACTTCAAATGGCATCCTTAAAAATCCCTAGTGGATGATCTAGATGATGTGTTTTCGCACATCCCATATGGTGTTTTGCACATAGAAGATGTAAGGGTTTACATACTTGTGAAATTGGGAGAATATGATCACTCTAAATTAGATGATGTGCTGGTTAATAAGCTCACTAAAAACAAATTTGAGATGAAAACATAATTCGAGAGCTTAGTGGAGAAGAAGCTCGATATGTGGAACTATTTCCCTAAATTTTTCTGCAATGGCGTGTGGGTAAGGTTCACCCTGTATAGAATCCATAATAGATTCATCTGGCCTGATATACCTCACTTGATTAGCAAAGAGTTGATTAGGGTTGTTACAGGCTTATGGTCAACCATACCAGCTCGGGTGCTCAAGTTAGTGAAGAACAAAAATGGTGGATTTAACTAGTGCAAAATATTGTAGGAGAGCCATGAAGATCAAAGATATTAGAAATTCAATAATTAATTATGCCTTAATGGTGATTGAATATAAATTATACCTCACTAACATGGAAAATTTAGTATCAACAGTTGCAATTAATACAACATATGAGATGATTGTGAAGGGTGTAGATTATGATTTGTGTGAGTTATTGAGGGCACAATTTATTGAAAACCTATAGAAGACTAAGGACTCAAAGTACCCCTTCAATTTTGGTACTTTTATTATCTATTTACTATATTACTTCTTGAATGAGGTTCCCGAAACAAAAAAATATAGCTTGGTTGAAGGACAGACCCATGGTACATCAAATCAGAGACCGCCTAAGGAGGTTAGGTGATGCAAATGCACATGAAGCAACATTATGGGGATTTTTCAAAACCTTTCAAAAGAACATGCAAGCTATAGAAAGGATTCCCCATAGCATAGTGGAAAATTACAAGAATGACATCACATTCTTGGTAACAAAGGATAGTTGCATCATACAAGCTGTTGATCCTAGAACTGTTTGGATCCCAGAGATGGGATATGAGATTATAGAGGAATAAATTATTGGTTCAGTAGAATTAATGTTGAACAAACCCAAAGAAACCTTTGAGGAGAGGTATGAAACCTATGAGGAGAAGTCTATGGAGGTGCACATAAACAAAGGAAGAAACAAATAAAGAATTATGTTGAGAGTGTTGGGATTTAGGCGCCATCAACCTTGTAAATCCTTTAATTAATTATTCTCCTAAAGTGTGTTGTACATTTACCCATAAGAGGTGAAACTGTTTGACCAACGGTAGTGAAAGAGATAATGTAAATGCAATGTTACAGTTATAGTTTGTCTTTTTGGAAAAAGACAAAATAACTAGGCATCCCACTTTGGAATCTTCTAGAATGAGGTTTTTGGGTCGAAATAGGGTATTTTAAGAGCATCTATGACATGTATGACAATTTTCATAAGATGATATGATAATATGATAGATTCCCTATGACAAAATATGCTATTTTTGGACCCCAGACACCCATGCATGAGAGATGCCTTATGACAACTATAAGAGCATCTATAAAAGAATATTTTAGTATTTTTTGACCATTTCAAGGAGGGAGGCCTAGGTTTTTGTAGGTGGTATTTCTGCATATTTCTTGGTGAAACCATGGTGGTTTTCATCCTCACAAATATCTTTAAATTGGGGCCTTGAGCTAGAGTTATTCAATTTAGTTTTACAAGTTTGTAGGGTAACAGTGTGCTACTAGATTTTATAGAGATTGATAAGAGAAGTCTATTGCTGCATGTGATATTTTAAATTATCAATAATATACTTGCCTCTCTTTCGGTGGTGGAGTTTTTTCTCTTCGGGGTTTCTCCACGTAAATTTGTTGTTGCATGTGTTATGATTCTTCTATCTCCCTCTCTCATTCTTTCTTCACACTAAGGCTAAAGGTTAATAAACATATTTCAGATTTGCATCCACTTATTTAAGTTCATATTGCAAGCTTTCTTCACCTTGATAATCAACAGAGAAGATGACTGCATAATTTGTGAAGGCAATGGGCCTCATAAGGGAGCAAGTAGAGAAAGCCAAAAGCATGTTTGGTCCTCTACGAGGCTCATCCAATGTCAGGAGATCTAGTAGGAAATCTACCACATCTTTGGTGGCTTCCAAGTCCTCCAAGACTATGCTATCAGTTAGTGGAACAAAGAGAAAGGGGCCAAGTACTCTAACAAAATAGACAAGTTCCCCTATGAAAGAAAAGGCCACTCTGACAAAACAACAAATAGGCCCTGTGAGGAGAAAAATATAGACAAAAGAAACAAGAGAGACATACTTGGGAGTGAATTTTGAGGATTAGGAAGAAGAAGAAGGACCACAATTGGTCCGGAAAAAGAAATCTAAAGCTTCACAAGGAGAATCAAGTGCAAAGAAACACAAGATTGACATTGTGTACACTAATAGTGAGGCTGAAGTTGAAAAGGATAACGAAGGCTATAAGACATAGATGAGGGAGAAGAAATCAGATTCCTGTATGGGAAAAAGGACTCTAAAAGAAAAGAAGAGAAGAAAGACTAGTCTTCCCCTTTGTTAAGGCAACATACCCCCATGAAATTAGATGCTTTATTTAATGGAATTGTGGAGCATGAAATGTTAGAAGAAATAGCTACATTGTATACTACAACAAATGATGTTGATAAAGCAGCTATAAAAGAAGTAGTTGTAAAATACATTGTTACTTTTGAGGTAAATATGAAGGATATTGAAAATCAATTTCCTATGGATTTGAGGAATGCATTATATGCTAGAAGATAGGAAGTCATCGGTGAAGAAGAAAATTTAAGATCTCTTTCTTTGGAGAAGGCTAGTGCACCCCTCTCGGATGAGCATAAAGCCATGTTGGCTTAGGTGTACAATAAGGAGATCCAAACAAGGAAAAGGGTAACAACCCTTAGGATTAGAGATCAAAATGATCTTGAGAGGCTCCAAAATGAAACTATGGAGAAGGTTGCAGATTTGGCACAAAGATTAGGATTAACTCCCAATAGTGAAGAAGAAATACATGATGATATGTCGGCTCTGGTAGTTAATTTAATAGAGGAAGCATAACAAGAATATGATCAACATGAGCATGAAACAAAAGAGGAGAATGTGCATAATGACACTCTTTTGCATGTGGAAGAAAATATTACAGAAGAAGTTTCTACCGAAGGAGAAAATATTGCAAATGAAGGAAAGGGTACAAGGACACAAAATGATGATGCATCTATAGGCCACAACTCCCCTCCTTCAGAACCTGAAAAAGAGTGTTGAAGAAGAGATACAAGACAACTTGAAGATTAATATGCCTCTAGATAACACTGATAAATATACTGATGATAATGAAAAGACTATGAATGCATCTGGTACTGAAAAGAAGGACGATGAAGAGAAGATTAATGAAGAAAAACCATAAAGTAGCATTGGTGACAAGGAAAAGGCTTTGAAAATGAAGGATGAAAAATATAAAATGAAGATGGTTGGTGAACCTTTCACTACCTCCAGAGATTCATTGAATAACTTGTTGAGTATGCAACTCCAGTTTTAGCCAATTGTGTCTAGCCAACTACTACAACTTCCAATGCAATAAGGATGGGTTGATATGGATAAAATATCTCCATTGCACAATTTATAGTTAGGTGATGCTTTCCATGCCTCTGCTTGGAAATGAAATTTTGCAAACTCATTAGAAGAGTGAAAAACTTATTGATGAAGTAGTAAAGGTGCTACAAGAGAACACACCCGATGCTAGCATTGATGATTCATTATCCAGTCTGGAAAATTTGAAGTTTTTGCTTGATTCCTTTAAAGAATATTCTAGTGGTTTAAAGGAAAAATTGGAGAAGGACATAGATAGAAAGGTGAATGATAAAATATTAATGGATATAATAGAGAAATGTGCCATTGCACATAATAAATTTTAGAATAATCTTAGAGATGTACAAAATTGCATCGCGAAAAGCCAAGGTGTTGTTCCAATTTTGTATGAAATGGTCTGGTTCCACGAAGAGTATTAAGGATGAGGACTCCATTAAGTCCCAAAATTATATGGCATCTGGTGCACCTATGATCTAGTGGTTGATGCAGATGGAAACACAAGGTTAGAAATTGAGAGCCTACATGAACATTTCTTCCAACTGCAAGAACAAAGGGAATTTTTTTTTACATAGTTTGGACATCTCAGGGAAATAGTAAATGCAAAGTATACACCTATTTCCAGTGTTGTGCAAAAAAAGTAGTGAAGTTAAATTTGTTACCAAGAATTATAGATGATGGATAAGACTCCTTATGGAGTTTGAAGCTCAAAGTTGCATGCTTGTCACAAACATGAAGGAATGGGAAGAAGCAAGAAATTTTGGCAAGAACATCTTGCAAAATTGTAGGTGTCAAACACTTCTTCCGATTAATGGTGTATATTTCTTTTCTTCTATGCATTTCAAATTTCTTA
The DNA here is from genome assembly GCA_007115665.2 of Sequoiadendron giganteum. Classification (NCBI taxonomy): domain Eukaryota; kingdom Viridiplantae; phylum Streptophyta; class Pinopsida; order Cupressales; family Cupressaceae; genus Sequoiadendron; species Sequoiadendron giganteum. The sequence continues at coordinate 770,353,948 of CM021101.1, forward strand.
ATCAAAATTTAATATATATATGTAGATGGCAGAGATTGTTTCCAATGCAATTTTTAATTTGGTTGGATGGATAGCATTGTTAGAGAAAGATTGACCAGGTTTTTGAATTTTAACTACTCCCATGTATATATGTATATATCAGTTAGGGAGAGCACATGAGTATGTGAGTATCTGTGTAATCTAGTAAATGAAAAATCATGTAAGTCATGCAAGGGGGAGAAGATATGTGTCAAAGGGAGAGAAAATAATAGAACATATGTATGCAGCCTTTGCCCTTGATGTCAAAGGGGGAGAGTAGTTTTGGAGAGAATTTTTTACATGTTCCCATAAATGACAAAGAGGGATATTTTTGGAAGTTTGTGGAGTTTTTCATTGATGTGTCTATTTACAACATGAGCATTAGCATGAGCATGGGTTGTATAGTATGCAAATACAATATTGTCATTGATGTCAGCATTGTGATTAGGTATGAAGAACAATGTGCAGACCAATTGGTGAAGCATGAGCATGCATAAAGATGTTAATCTAGTGCTTAGATGCAAGAAGATTTGATCCGGTGTAGACAATTGAGTTGAAGATTGGCTATGTCAAAAAATAGTTTATAGTGTACATGACATCTGGCTTTTTGGTCCATGTTGGTATGCCTTGAAGAATTCTACTCTACGGTTCTAGTGCAATTTTGGTAGATGTCAGAGGAGTCTAAACCCAAATTTTCACATTTTTTTTCTTTTGGCAAAGAAGTTATAAGTGACAAAATATTCGGTTTACTAATGACAGTGTTTGCTAATACAAAGTACACGTTTTGCTTAGTTTGAACTTCATTGCAAAATAATATCTAGTCTTGCAAATTTGTGGAGGTGTTTACAGGTGTTAGTAGCATATAAGATCAAAGTGGAATGAAGTTTGGAGGTCCATGTGTTGGTTTGTGGTTTTTCTATTGGTGAATTTTGATGTTAGATTACCAACAATGCCAACCTAATATAATTGGGGTATTGCAGAGGTTAATTAAGTATTGATCCATTATGTGAGAAATATTATAGGTCCACCCCGACCTATTTGACACATTACATGTTTTTCAATTAAGGTGTGAGGTGTATATGATTTGAATGGGATCCAATAAGTTATTTTTTGCATAATACATCTAATTAGGCTGACCTAATTGATGTTGTAGGTGTTTGTGGATGTGATGGATATATATGTAAGTTCATTTTGGTGTTGTATGGTGTGAACACAAGTATTGTTGATGTGAATTGTGTGAAAGGGATGCAAGTACAAAATAGAGCAAAGTGTTAGAGTAGAATGATATGAAGTGTATTGACTTTGTATATTGAGCTTCAGTGGAACTATATTCCAACATGTTGCAGATGCATTTATAATAGTTCATTCTAGCTGTGTGCCACCCCTCTCTTCTATATTTTCTTCATTCTGTGGGTAGTAAGTCCACTAGGACAACGAGTCCACCTACAATGATCACTTTTGTAACATATTATAGCCAATTATAATATATTGTGAGCTAATCCTCATCGTGTTTTTTTACTTTTTGGGTTTTCCATGTAAAAATCTTGTGTTCATGTGTTATGCGGTTTGATGCATATTTGACATGCTTTCCTTTCTTATTTCAAATTGAATATGCTATGTGGAATGGATGTTTAAATGTTTAAGTGGTTTCAAAGAATATTGATTCAGTTCCCCTCAATATTTCAGGTGTTCAACACATTGATTGTTGGTTGTCATTGATGTCAACACTTGAGGAGATTTGTGTGAGAATGTTGGCAATTGGTTTTCATGCTTAGGATTTTGTTGGGATTAGTTGGTATTGATGTCCTTTTTGTAGTTGGCATTGGTTGTCATTGTTGACAAATTTTAGTATGGGCTAAAATTGATGTATGGAAGGGTTGTTGAAGTTCATGGTTGGATGTCATGTCTTATCTAAGAAGAGTTGTTGAAGTTCATGACTGGTTGCCATGCCTTATCTTATGTTTTCTGAAGTTTATGGTTGGATGTCATTGAGTATTATTTCTATTAGTAGAGTTCATTTCATAATGATATATTAATATGAGAATTAGAAGCATGAAGAAGTATTGCTAACAGTGGAGAGATGTTGCTGAAGGTCTACAATATGTCTTATACTCTCTCATGATATTTCTGATGAAGCATGTGTTAGTAAAAGAAGGATTTGGCCTCTGCAAGGTGCCTAAGTGTTTCTGGTTCAAGAAGCTACGTTGAAGTCTATCTAGGAGAATACTCCACATTCCTATGCTGATGAAGATTTGATCTTGTGGTTTGGGATTCAACATTTGTGCTCTATGGATGTTGCACTCCTATATTTTTGGGTCAGCTATGTTGTCAAGGAGGTTTCTGTGAATTGCAAAAGGTTGGTAGTACTGTTGGTTGTCTAGAACGGTCTGAGAAAAATGCTTCACATTTCTCTGAATTGATATATCATCTCCTATAGTTTGGTGAATGTACTTTTAGTGTCTATGCAGTGTATTACTTCCAAAATCATATGATGAAGTGGTCCGCAAGTTATTTTGTTAATGCCATATCTCATGTTCATTCATACTATGCTTTTTGGATATATTTTTTCATTCCTATTGGTTTTACAATAGCTATTTATGGCATGACAGTATGAAAGAAGTGTATGGAAGTGTTTTTGGATGTCCAAAGAACATCCCCATGTGATCCACATGTTTTTATTTGGCCACTTTGGTGTTGCATTGGGTCTTGAGTTGGCTTCCTAGGTTATTGTAGATACCTAGATGACATGGATTGTTCTTTTGCTTGCAGCATGTGATTGGGGGTTTATGCCAATATTTGAAGATGTGTTAAGTTGGATTTGGGTCTTGACCTATCTTGGTTAGAACCACCTTGAGATAATTCAATTGGAAGAATGATTTTGAGGTGATAGGTTATGCACGTCATGTTTCATCTATGCATTTCCCTTGATGCCAACTTAGATTGTTATGCACCAGTGTGTCACTTATTTTGGATCACATTGGAAGATGCAATAAGTTTGTTTTTGGTCCTCTTTATCTTCGAGATAGGACCGTATTATGTCTTGGTGGCCAACTCGTTGAATTCATTGTTTATCTTCTTTTTGGCTGACCCGATTGAAGTTTTGAAGAGATGCAATGGATATAAATGCAAGATCATTTTAGATGCAACATGATGGAGTAGTGTACAAGTGTGAAGACGTGTGTGTGTGTGTGTGAATTGTATTGAATATCTAGTAGAGATAGTGTAAAAGTGTGTGAAAGGAAAGATCAATTGTGTTTTAATGCCTCAGTCAACAAAGTGAATCATTGACAAATATTATAATCTCTTCTTTGAGATAGTGAATCTCATCAGGTAGTTTGTATCTTGCTCCTAGAGTTGGTTGGCACTTCTGTGTTGCAAGTTCTTTGTATCTTGCTCCAAGGCAGTGAGCCATTATATTGTGAGTTAACTCTCACGTGGTTTTTCCCTCATTGGATTTTTCACATAAATTTGGTGTTCTCTTGTGCATGTGTGTTCTTTGATTTATCTTTATTTTCTATTGATTTGATTAGAAGTAGACCTATTATATCTTTCATTGTTGAGAATTTTTTATCATACCGAGGGCTTAAATTGCTATCTGTTTGAGGGTTTCAATAAGAGGATTATATTGTGTTGAAATTTTCAAGGTCTGAAAGAGCTTAAGTTTTTGAGTAGACTAATTCACCGCCCCCCCTCAGTATCTAGGTGTGTTCAACATGGCTTACATGTGTATGCCTAAAAGTGTATTTTTTGTAAATTATAAAAAAAATGACTAAATATCGAGCATGCTCTCCATCAAGTTTGCACATCTATTAATGAAAAGTTAAAAAATTACAATAATAACATCGAGCTCTCTCTTAACTTTGTAACCGTGTATATTTTCTACATTTTAAATATGTTAAGGTTTTGATCTTTAATTTCTTTTGCTATTGCCTCCATTTTTTGTCAAAAACTTATGTATGATATTTTTGGATTTTTTTTACCCATTCATAAAAATTTGAAAAAATACTTTTTTACAAACTAGACTTTATTCAATACACTTAAAAAAAATTCGATTGATTTCCAAAAAATTTAGAGGGGAGGATGCTCAATTTTTCATTTTTAGAATGTGTCCACTTTGAAAAGTAGTAAAAAATCACATATTTATTAAAAATTTAGTAGAAAAATCATACATAAACTACATGGTGCTAGCAATTTTTTACCGAAGTAATAGTATGGTCCTATGGGGGGGCTTAGGCATCTATTTTCATGGAGCTAGAGGTCCCATGGGGAAAAAATTGTACTACAAGATTAATTGGAATCTTCTCTTGGAAAATAGCAGCCCCTACCTTTTAGGACTGTGGATTTCAGCTGGTGAAATTGAGGTGGGGCTAGAAATTGCCCCTACAACTTAGGGATTTTTCTGCCGCTTGTCTATCATCTAAAATTTTAAATTCTTATCTAAAAATAAAAATGAGAGAATTTTCATTTATTTATTATTTTTTATCAAAGCATTGCAGCTCATTCCTTAAATTTTGGAATTTAAAACTTTAAGTAGAATTGCAACATTAAATCCATTGGACCAACAACTTAAAAATATTCCTAGAAAAGCTAAGAAGCATCTGCTAAGACTTTTAAGGAAGCCCCCCCTCCATGGGACCTTACCCTAATTTTTAAAATACTAAAAAAAGTTAACATTTTAGAGGCATCACACCAAACTCTATATAATAATTTTTTGACATAAACATAAGCACTTTGTGTGCTCCCCTTATTTAAACCTCTTAATATCTACCATTTTCAAAACAAATCAGTAGTCTAGAAATTATATTCAGAGCACTACAACTCTTTTTCTTGTCATGTCTTCAAATGTTAAGTGTAACTATTTTTAATTTCTCATCCAAGATCAAATTTTCTCAATTTAAAGAAAAAAGTGGCCACTTAAGACCCCGCTTTGGTTCCCCATTTCCATCCACTTAAATTTAATAGTATGTTTTCCTTCTTTCATTCAAGAGATATATGTTGTGTTTCTTATGTTTAACTGTGATTCTTTTTTCCTTTCCTATCTTTTTGTACTTTCTAGTTAAAAGTACTCGAAAATTATAAAACACCATCATGTGAGGGAGCTGCCCCTCTCAAAAGCATAGGAGAATTGTTGACTTTACAATGATTTATCCATTTGTTGGTATATTTTTTTGTTGCTCATTAGGCGAGTCAATTATCTTTGCAGTGAAAAATTATTTACCAACACTATGCAATGTAGTCCTCTAATATGCTATTGCATTCTGTTTGTCGAATAATGGGTATTTCTAGTCATTTTTTTGGGAAATTTTTTAATGAAAAAATTGTTCCCCTATGTTTGTTGAGTCTTCCCATGTCAACACTTAGTGGATAGGTGTCTTTGATTAGGAGATATTCCCACTTTACATTGGAAATCATGCCTGTAAATGAAAATAATTTCTTGTCATTAGCGTTTATGAAGGGCTTGTACCTATTAGTTGTGCAACTTCTTGTGATGATTTGTCCCTTTATTTGAGTGTTCTTGAGGGGGAGAATTTGCACCCCTTAATTGGTAGGTGTGCCATATGTATAGGAAATTGGTGGTCACTTCAATTTGTTAAGGTGTAATATCTTCTAGTTGTCTCGCCTCTTGCATAGGCTTCTCTTAGTGTTGTAAGCATCATCAAGTGTGTTTCGGGAATGTTTTGAGGTAGATGATTTCCACATCCTATCTTTTGTTGTGTTCATGAGAGAATACGATTGAGTAGAACCCAATTGTCATTGTGGCATAATTCCACTCTCTCCTAGGTTCATTATGCCGTTTTGACACACAATTTGTAAGTCTTCTACATACCACCTTGATTGGAACAATAGTGATGTCTTTTATGCGTTATTGATTTTTTGTGTTGTATGTAATGTGAGACTTAACCACAATGTCCTTATTACGTCTCGTGTATCGTTATGCTTGATCCAACACTTTGTGTGCATGCTAGTGTATAATGCAAAATTTCAGTGTCACATTTTACATGTTAGAGTGGTTCATTCAAAAAAAAATTGTATACTTTACTAATGTCCTATATGTGAGGCTTAAGAGTTACATAATTTCTCTCTATTTCAAAAACAAATAACTCTGTTTTTTACTCTTTTATTTCCCTTTCATATTCTATATCTTGCAATTTCCCTCCAATTCAGAAATAAATAACCTTGCATCCATAACATTTGCATATCCCAAAATAATTTTCATTGTTCCTCCATTTTGCACACAATCTGTCCTAGTTGCAGTACTTCTCATACAAACATATTCATTCTCCTTCCTGGAAGTATCTCTATGTGGAAATCTTCCTCCCCATGTGGTACTCACTTTGGAAAAATTCCTCATGGAAAATCATCTTTCTTGGCAAAGCATGAGTCTCCTCATAATATAACCAGATTCAATTTTGGACAGCTTTGCATAAGCGTACTCTCCATGAATTTGGGTTAATTGTATGATTGCAGGCTACGCCATTTTCTTTTGTATTTGATTCTTTAAAATAAAAAAATCTGTAACATTACTAACAAAATACCCAATTCTATCCCCAAATCACAGCATCTTCAAAAGTTTCCTTCAAATATGCTTCTGTGTGAGCACGCCAATATGATTTAACCCTGCAATCACAAAAGAAAAGAAAAAGACAAGCATCAAATTCGTTTTAGTTTTGTAACAAGCAAAGCAATATCAATTTTATCCCTGGGATATTATGATTTTACAAGTTCTTAAGATGAAGAGGATACGGCTTTTAAAAAAAATGACAATCTTGTGATATTGTACGGAATAAGGAATTCAAACCATGTGCCTATCAATATTTTAAATAACCTGTTCATTTCTCTTTCTAATTTTTGAACCAATTAAATAAACCGTACAGATAATTTCCAGAATCAAATAAATTACGCATACAACATATTAAATATGATCTTTAAATTTAACAAACTTCTTCAATATAGACTCTTGTAAAATTACTTCCCTGTAGGCATTTTGTCAAACAGTTCGTTTGCTTGGTCTGTAGCTTTTTGTCTCAGCCTACGGTTTGCAAATTCTACACTTAAATACCCTGCAAACTCTTTCTCTCTGTATAAACCCCTGCACAGTAACTATATGTTATGATTCTGAAAGTAACAATTCCAAAACTGCTCCATAGGCGCGGGAAAGAGTTAGCCATAGCATGCTGCATATCTCATTCTGTCAAACATTTGACATGCATCCTGTGTACTAGTCGCATTACATTTTTTATGTCTGAAAATTCAATTTTAAATTAAGTTTTGACAGATGTTTATGTTGCAGCAAACTATGGCGTTCAAACTCCATTAGCAGGCCATACTTCTATCTAACAATTATTGTGCAAAATTTGTCATGATTCCAGGGCGTTTAAAATTGCAGCACCTGAGAAGATTTCACTTCCTTTATGCTTTGATGGACGTCCATATTCTCTTTCCATGCCCCCCTGCTGGCAAAAGGCATGGAAGTTGCTGTTCGAATTGACAATACTACTGTCAATTGCATTTGCTGGAAAATTTCCAACGAAAAAATTGTAATAAATTGTGACAAACAATCATTGTCAATCATGACAGATTGATTAAACTGATAGTGGCATAGGTAATCCAATGAAATCTGTGAGTTTGAAGCTCTGAAGTACTATGAAATTCCTTCTAGTAGCTAAACCCTCCATCACATCGATGATAGAATGGGATCTTTCTTCTTTTTGCTATGAACTGTACAAAAATCTATAATTATAGATATTTAGCTTTGCAAGCAGGAGAAAATCTCAAGGTCGCTGTAAGTCAAATTTGGCAATAAATGGCATCTTGGCACTCACCATCATGACCACCACATTAATAAAGTCTTTTTGAGGTACCACTCATCTTTCAAGTCGAGTTATGTCGATTGTAGAATGTGTTTGGTTGTTTTAAATATTTAGTTAATAGAAGTAAGTTGGGGTGTAATTTGATTGTTTGTTGTTGTATAATGTTATTATTATTGTTGATTAATGTTGTAAGAAAATTTAAAAAATATTCATCTAGGGTGTGTTTGTTGTTTTAAACATTTAGTTAATAGAAGCAACTAGAGGTGTAATGTGGTTGTTTGTTGTTGTATAATGTTATTATTATAGTTCATTAATGTTGCAAAATAAAAAATAAAAAATCATATAAATGTGTTTGGTTGTTTTAAACATTTAGTTAAAAGAAGTAGGTAGGAGTGTAATATGATTGTTTGTTGTTTAATGTTATTATTATAGTTAATTAATATTGCAAAAATTTTAAAAAATATTCAATTATAAAAATATACTATTATAATAATTCCATATTTATATGTATATGATAATGTGATATTTATATAATTTTTGTCTTGTTAAATTATATTATTACTTGTATATTTTTTAAAATATCTACATTAATATTCAATGGACAGATTTTATTGAAATATTAATTGTAGATAGATAAATTTTACTTTGATATTTATTACAGATAGATAAATTATATTGTGATATTTAATACACATTATAAACAAATATAAAATATGCACTGAATGTACTCACATTTACTTAATAATATTTGAAAATCTTACCAATTAGGTATTAAATAAAATATGTAAAATATTACCTCTAAGTCAACAATGCAATTATATTGCGATGTATGTAATAGTGCTCATGTCATTCAAATCATTAATAGGTTTGAATTTTGATTGAATGAATTAAATGCATTGTATTGCACATAATTTAGAAAAAAGAAAAAAAAAAATCCTAATTTTAGCACCGACTATTCACAACATGAACCAATAAAAAGAAAGATAAAAAATATTTTAACAATTCTAAAAATAGACTATATAAAAATGTTGGTCAATTTTTTAATTTCAAATGTTCATTGGTTGAATTATCACTATCGATTAAAAAAATTGGATTGAATGAATGCATTAATATTCTTAAGACAAAACTAATAATTAATATATCTTATCCAAGCAATCAATTAAAGATATCAATCACATCAAATTTCTAAATACTAGTGGCTCTTGCTAAATTTTCCATATCAACTTAGTAAATGGGGTGGCTCCCACAAGATTATCCAAATCAACTTTTCAAAAAAGGTGGCTTCCGTCAAATTTTCCATATCAATTTTCTAAAAAGGAGTGGTTGCCACCAAATTTTCCATATCAAATTTATAAATAAGGGCGGCTCCCATTAAATTTTTCACATCAATAATCTAAAAGCAAAAATCTAGTCATTGTCTAACATTTTTCCTTGTTGTCTTGGGTTGTCTCCATTTCTCAATTTTTGTTACTATATAAAAATTTCAATAAATCATGTTGCAAAAGTATACATTATCTTATTATCATTAACTAATCACCATTATGATCCATGCACTACATTTTTACTTACATTTATTAGCAAGTCTCTTGTATTATGCAGGGAATGCAGGGGTACGATTTCAGTTATCTTTTTATTTGTAGACCAGTACCGTTGATTAGACCGGGTGAAATAAATTTGCATTGTTCACTTTGAAATTTTACGAACTTTATGAAGTTTTTATAATTTGAACTTTTATGCTTCTAAACTGTACAATATTTAATGTTTTAATAAATATTAAAATATATTATATTCAAATAATTATTAAAAAGTATAATTAAATTATATTTAGTTTATAAATATAATATAATACATTTCAACAATATTATTGTATTATTTAAATTAAATATTTTTTATTAAATTTCATAATATTATAATATATTTATTAATATGATTATAATATATTTGAATTGTGATATAAAAATTGTAATATATATTACACAATATAGTATAAAGAAAAAATTTATAACTGATTTTTATATTAAAGTTATGGAAAACATATTTTCAAAGTTAAATAATATTATATATGATAATAATGTATATTGTTTAAATAATTATTCTGTTAATTATTATAGAATTATATTATATTTAAATTATATATAAATTTATATGAAATATTTAGTTGTTTATTATTATTATTTTTATAATATTGTCATATTGTCATATTATATTATGACAATATAATAATAATAATTATTATATTTTTAATTATATTATATTTAATATATAATTATATTAAAATAATAATAATATAATACAATAATAATTATTATACAATAAAAATAAGAATATAATATGATAATATAGCCACCAAAATTCCAATAAATCAATTGAAAAAGAATCCTAGTTTTAAAAAGAAACTTCTAAAAATAAATTAATTTTCACCCTTATATAAAATACAATCCAACAAACAATTAATATCCCTATCCAAATAAGACTAATAATCTAAAACCATTTAACATGAGATTCAAGCTATAATAATATAATATAGTATTAATAATATTAATATAATATAATATAGTATAATATTGCCTCACCCCTGTACAAAATAAAATAAAATAACATAAACTAAAAAATAGTATAATATTAATACAATATAATACAATAATATAATATAATTTTAATATAATATGATATTAATATATGTGTGTTCAAAAAAATGGATAAGCACATTCAAATGATGTTTAAACAAAACACACATTATAAAGGACCAAAATTCTTCCTAAAATGTGTGTATTATATTAATATTAATATAATAATTTATATTATATCTAAATAATTATTTTTTTAATTATTACTATTATATTATCATAACATAATATGACAATATAATAATAATAATAATAATAATAAGCTAAATATTTCATATAAATTTATATATAATTTAAATATAATATAAATATTTAATAATTGAATATAATAATTATTTAAATAATATACATTATTATCATATAAAATATTATTTAAAATTTAAAAATATGTTTTTATATTATATTATCTAATATATTACAATTTTAATATCATAATTCAAATATATTATAATAATGTTAGTAATTATATTATAATGTTATGAAATTTAATAAAAAAATATTTAATTTAAATAATATAATATTGTTGTTGAAATATATTATATTATTATATTAGATTATATTTATAAAAGTATTTATAATTTAATTATATTCTTTTAATAATTATTTGAATATAATATATTTTAATATTTATTAAAACATTAAATATAATAGAATTTAGAAGCATAAAAGTTCAAATTATAAAAACTTCATAAAATTGATAATTTTTCAAAGTGAATAGTGCAAATCCTGTATTTATCATAGTTTAAATGCATTTCACTTGATCTAATTATTATTATTATATTGTCATAATATAATATGACTATACATGACAATATTATAAAAATAAAAATAATAAACAACTAAATATTTCATATAAATCTATATATAATTTAAATATAATATAATTCTATAATAATTAAGAGAAAAATTATTTAAACAATATACATTATTATCATATATAATATTATTTAACTTTGAAAATATGTTTTTCCATAACTTTAATATAAAAAGCAGTTATAAATTTTTTCTTTATACTATATTGTGTAATATATATTACAATTTTTATATCACAATTAAAATATATTATAATCATATTAATAAATATATTATAATATTATTAAATTTAATAAAAAATATTTAATTTAAATAATACAATAATATTGTTGAAATGTATTATATTATATTTATAAACTAAATATAATTTAATTATACTTTTTAATAATTATTTGAATATAATATATTTGAATATTTATTAAAACATTAAATATTGTACAGTTTAGAAGCATAAAAGTTCAAATTATAAAAACTTCATAAAGTTCGTAAAATTTCAAAGTGAACGATGTAAATTCATTTCACGTCTAATCAATAGTATTGGTCTCACAAATAAAAAGATCATTGAAATCGTACACCTCCATAACCATAGTATGGACAAACGTGCAAGTTATGGTATGTAGCATGCATAATGTCTTGGTGCATTCCTGGGGTTGGATAGCCACTGCTGCCATTGTGCCTTTCATAATCTAGTCACCACTTCTTATCTATTTTTTTAGCCTATTTTTTTTTTCTCTTAGCATACAATGACTAATTGTTCCTTGGGTTATTTGTAGTAATAGGTACACAAACTTGTATGAAGAACAATGAATATCAAACAAAGACTTATATGTCTCTTTGTGGTATTCATATTTCATGTTGGTGATCATTCATGTAGATCCATAGTTCCTAGGGCTTTTTATTAACATATAAGGCTAAGGGTCAATCATTAGAGATGAAAAGAAAAAATTATGATTAGACCATGTCATGAATGAACTAATGGTTATGGATGGATGTTTCCTTTTTTTCTTTCTTTATTGGATCAACATGAAGTGTTCCTAAGGTATGCACTAAGAGCCTGGGGTTGGGAAATGATAGATTGAACCTTGAGGTGAATCACATCCAAACACCATAGAATTCTATCAACTATCAATTTATTACTAGAAGTATCAATGTGCTTGTTTACCTTAAACAAAGAGTAAATCACCTCTATAAGTAGATGCACTAGACATATGGAGGCTAGGATGTAGTTTTTTTAATAACTTAAGATTTGTGTTATATTAACCAACTTTAGATATGAATACAATGTTAAAGAAAATTGGGTTTCATTGTGAATGACCTTCTTGAGGCTTGCAAACACTCTACAATGATAAGGTAGTGAAAACACATAATGGTGGGTTAAGTGACTCTATCATGAATACAAAGATTAAATTTTATTTTTTTCTATTAAGTGTGGTAGGATGGTGGCATATTTAATTGATAGGAGATGGGCACTTCATTCATATGAGAGTCCAATATTCACTAACAAATAAGATTGTTCAAATAAAACATTGAATGACACCTTATAGAAGATGACATAGATTACAACATCTAATAGTTCCACACATAAGCTAGGATCTATATGTTGGATTGAAGAAGATGATAAAAAATTCTATTTTGGTGTTGATGACTTACTTTTTTAGTAAAAAAAGGAGAATATCTAAACACTAGAATTAAAATATTAAAAAATATATATTTTTGAAAACTATACTTATAAGTCTATAAAAGTGCATTTTTTGATTTTTTAAATGTTTATACATGAGTAGGAGTTACGAGAATATTTAAAAAATTGATTTTTTTTAGTAAATTGATGCCAAAGTGATGCTACATATATATGTATCTAGTGGACACTTCTAGCTAGAAAATTTGTGGCCTGGATCAAATTTAGCTAGAATGAATCCAACTAAAATATATTTTTTACCAAAACTAACCTTTAGCTATAAATGCTTAAATTTAATTATGTTGATAAGTTATCTTGAAGTGGGACATATATTTGAAATTTCAACCTTAAGTTCTCTTCTAAGTACTATCCATAAGAAATGGTGTGTCTATATCCACTAATAAAAACCACTTTGATAAAAATAATTTTGGATAAAATACAAGAGACTTGCACATCTTGTTGAATTTTTTTTGTGGTTAGTAAAACAAACATTAAAGATACTTTAAGAACATATTATTATCACCTTGTTTATGGAAAAGACCCCATTTTTCTAGTAAATTTGAAGATCCCTAACATCTAGCTAATGAAGACTACCAATAGATTGATGATAAGATAGATTCTAGGTTATTAAATCTATTATAATTGGAATAAAATTAAGATGCTACCTTATAGCACTTTAGGAAACATAGAATCATAAAATAATAGTTTCAAAAAAGGAAAAGAGTAAAATACTTTTAATTTGTAAACCTCGTATTTCTATGGGACAAAGCACATGAGAAGAAAGGAGCCCATGGGAAGTTTGGCATCCTTTGGCTCAATCAAATATCCAAAATATTAGGAGACGACATGCTTTGAGATTGTATGCCTTGGCGGTGAGGAAGCCCTATTACTAGTGAACATGGTGGCACCAACCTCTATATTTACAAAATGTTCTTCCTTTATTACATGATGTTATACTATTTACTGATTATTGATTAGAGATATCTTACACTTTAGTGTATCATTCATTTATGGCTAAGGTTCATTTTGAGCATTAGGATTAATGGTTTTGATGTTATTTTAATGAATTTCAAGGCTTCAATGTACTATGTATAAATACCTTGTATGATATAATGTTTCTTAATTCTAATGAGTCATACTATATGATGGAACCCTTGAATATTATTTTTGGTTACATTTATCCTCTTGCAATTTTTTTGTTGAATCCATTCTAGGGGCTTAGGGTTTTGTTTATCATCATTGTTTTAGGGTTTTAAATTACCTAAGATCCTTCCTAAATAACCCTCAAGCTTGCATCCTTTCCAAAGCTCTAATTCATCGTTGACCTTCTATTGCCCTTACTCAGCCATCCTAAAAAATTTTGTCATTAGAGCTCATGGAGTAACTCGCCCCTCATGCCTAGGTCCAAAATTCTTGTATTTTATAAGGCTGAGAAATTGACCGTATTTGGCCTTTACATGGAATTTGAAATAATATGCTTTAAAATCCTTTGAGGCCTTGTCATGTATGTCGTCCTAGATGGTCCCCTTTCTTAAAACAACCTACGAGCATGTGCTAAATTTCTTCACTTAAGTACAGTTTATTGTTTCCATTTATCACTCATCATGAATAACTTTATGAATGTTAATTTACATCAGCGATGTGCGATGAACGGTATTTATTTTATTTCACGCATCGTGGATAGGTTTCGAATGTTTAGTGTTGTATTAGCGATGCATAATACATCTTTTTTGTGTGTTATCAGTGGAATCTCCTTTGTCGATAATTGCTCATGAGTTTTATAATATGAATTAGTGATGCATGATGACCCTCGGTGCTCTTTGTATCTTCTCCTATCACTCATCGAGGATTCATTCCAAGATTTGAGTTTCGAAATAGCGATGAGCGATGAGTTCATTTGTTCAAACTTTCTTTTTCTGATTTGAATTGCTCTTGTGAGCGATGTATCTTGTGCCTTTGATTTTCACATAGGTGCACATGTCTTAATATTGTTCTATCACCTTATCAATCGTCGCTGATGTGATCTGGAATTCAAAGCATGAATCAACAATATGTGATGGGAAGGGAACGTGATCAAGGATGGGCCTTAAATTTAATGGCCAAGATCTCATCACATGGATGCTCACATCGCTGATAGGTGTTGAGAAAATGTTGATGTGGCATTGTTGTTATTGATGTCAAAACTTGGGATCTAGAAGGTCATGCTTCAAATGATATACAAAAATGATTTATCCTATAATGTTGTGTAGTATGGATGGTATCCTCAATTTGGATAATAGTAATACTTCTTTTTTGATAGACAGTTAATGTAGAATATTAAAGACTAATCTTTTTCTATAGGTTGCTATATCTAAAGTCTATTATGAGTATCCCTGCTATCCAAACATTGATGTAGCTTACCACAAGTTATGGTATGTTTGACTCCATTTCTCTAGTTGGTACTAAAATTGATGTTGATCAAGATTTGGTCTTGGTTGTGGCGTTCCCATTGAATCTAGAATATATCTCATATAATTCAATGTTAGCTATCTTTTGGTAATAATGCTATATCTTATGTATGAACCATGTATGGGTCTTGATGTAATGTGGTAAGAAGATCCCTTATGTGCAACCTATCTTTTGGGTCTAGTGGTGGCATGTCAAGCCTTATTGAATACTTCAAGGTTGTTCCTCAAGTTGATATGTTTTGCTAGGCCGACTCATTTTGTTCTTTGGGTGTATATATATACATGTATGTGGAACATCTTTAAGAGAATCCGAATACAAGAAGTTAGGAATGTGTGAATAGTAATAAAGGTGCAAAGGATTGTGTGGCAAGGATCAGAGAAGGAAGCAAAGGAAAGTGCCAAGTAGAAGTAATCTATTTTGTAGAAGTAGTGGAAGAAAGGTTGGCATGAAATTCTTAATCGGACCTGTTGCAATCACATGTTGTGCTCTTAACCGAAACTGAATTCATGCATATGTAGATGCAAATTCATCAGTTCATATTTTTTCCATTTTGTAATTAGTGGTTTTTGTATCTTGGGAAGTGAGCCCACCGGCAGTGAGCTACCCAATAGTGAGCCTTACATGCAGTGAGTATTTTGGCAATGAGCCCTTGTAAAAATCACCTTAATTGGTGTCACCTTAACCGATGTTTTATAATTGAGAATTAGCATTCTCTATGGTTTTTCCCATCTTGGGTTTCCACGTAATTTCTATTATTCATTGTGCATGGTGTTGTTTGGTGCTTGCATGTTCATGTCTATTTTAATTAATATATGAATGGTTTATGATTGCTCTAGATTAAGTAAAAAAAGGAAAAATGTTTTGGGATAAGTGATTCATCCCCCCTCTTAGTTATCCAAACTGTTCAATAATTGGTATTAGAGCTTGGTCCCTTGCAAATAAAGCTTAACCGCTTGAGGGAGATCTTGGTAGTTTGAACAGATGGTAGGAGATTACTACTTGTAGGAAGAATTGAAGTCAATATTAAGTGATATGGAAAGTACAAAATCTGAGAATGATGAATTGAAAGAAAACATCAAGGAGACAAATGCTTGTATCTCAAAGCTAAGGGAGAAAATCCAAAAATTCAAAGAAAGACACAGAGAGGTCAGCAAGGAATTAAAGGTGTCAAAGGAAAATGTTGTGAATCTAAAGATTCAGTTAGATGAATTCAAAATGACAAAAGAAAGTCTCAAAGATACCATCAAACAAAAAATAGAAGAATGAAAGAAGACTGAAGAAAACCTCAAAGATACCATCAAACAAAAAGAAGAAGAAAATGAGAAGTTAGATCAAGAGTTAAGGAGGATGAAATCATAAGCTAGTGTGTGAAAGTAGCATGATTCTGGATCAAATTTTGTCCCTACAAAAATGTCACAAGGATAAGGAAGGACTTGGCTTCTTAGGTGAAAACTCAAATCTGAACACTAAGGGTAAAGACTGTTGAACACCCAAGATACTGAGAGGGGGGTGAATCAGTATCTTCTTAAAATTATTGAACACACACCATCCAAATTCTCCAATGCATATAACAGTAAGAATGAGAAAGAGCATTAAGAGAGCATAAAAGCACACAACACATGAACACCAAAAATTTTACATGGAAAACCCAGAATGGGAAAAACCACTGTGAAGATTAGCTCACAATATAATATAACCAGTTATAAGATATTACAAAGGGTGGAACATTTCCAAGAATCACTATCCAAAATGAGAGGCTCACTACCTACAAAGATACAATGGCTTACAACCAAAAAATGAACTGATGAAGTTACACCTAACAAGTGTTGATTCAGTTCCTTTGATGCTCAGTAAACTCGCATACCAACAAACATATATTTTTCTTGATTCATATTCACATTCATTCTATGTATTTCAATGTCAAAACCATCTAATATATAAATCCAACTCATCCGCAAGCATCAATTAGGCTGGCCTAATTAGATGCAACCTTTATTCACCAAAAAGATTAACTGACAGCTTCAAGTTTGTACAAATCTTCTCCAAAAATAATTCAAGTGTGTAGCACACTACAATATGTCAGCATGGACCTAAGATAGGTCAATCATACATCCACAACACAAAATTACTTCATTATACCACCAACTATTTATTAGGTCAGCGAGAGATAGACCTAATAACACAATATAGCAACAGAATGATGCCAACTTGCCATACGAGCACCTGTACATCTGAAATTTTGAATATACAATATTTTGGCAACCGAGAACCATCTCCAAAAACTATAATAAAAGATATTCATCAATAGAGAATCGTGAACCAAAATACCAGAGGACATTTCTATATACCGGTTCAAAATATCGGATCAAGCTTGAGCATATGGTGATGCAGTTATAACTCATATAACATGGTGACATCAATCACAACACAAAAGCTGCATTATGAGATGTTCTTCTTCATTCTTACAACAAACACAATGCAATGGAAGCTAAAGAAAGATCCGGTGTAACAAGAAAAGTTTGAAACTCTAGAAGATCTATAAAAGACCTCCGATGAGGCAACCAGATGCTCAAAGGTACTTATCATTCAATGGTCACTGTTTTCTATGCAAAAAAATTGGACATAAGGCTGTAGAGTGTAGAAGCAAGAAGGAACCCGATATTCAATGCTTTAATTGTCACAAGTTTGGTCACAAAGAAAGTCATTGCAAAAGTCAATTATCTAATCTGGCTAGAAGGAATGAAATGAGAAATCTCTTTTATGGTTATTGCTACTTATGGCATGGTTGTGGTCACAAAGCTAATAAGTGTAGGTTTAGGGTTCACTTAGTCAGGTTAGAACAAAGATGTTACAAGTGCAATGAATCTAAACATTATGCTAAAACATGCATATATGTTGCTTCGAAAAGAAGTGAAGACAAAAAGAAGGTTGCAGAATCAGATGAATCTAAAAGGAAGACCGTCACCGTCTGGAAGAAAAAGGAAATGAGTGTAGAAATACCTTCTATGGTATCAAATCCTGGTACTAGCTCTTCCATAAATTGAGCCAACTACCTTGGCTCAGGGGATTTTTTCAATGCATATCTTGTTGATTCCCCCTCTCTAAAGAAAGATTGATGTGTTTTCGACATGATTAAGCTAGATATGGGCGATGTTGAATAATGGAGGTTAATCCAGCTGATTGAAAAGTGAAGTACGATTGCTGGCATCATCAATACACATTTTGGTAGTGAAGTCATCATGAGCAATTAAGGATAAAAGATAGAGTTTCAAATAATTTCTCATTGCTGCAAGGAAGAAGAGTTTTTTGAGTGATAAAGGATTGAAGAAGCTGAGCGCAATGATGAAATCCATGTTGATTGGCAATGAATCCAGTGGTGGTATTCTGCTGAAGCTGAAGGGAGTTGAGTTGGATGAGTTTGATCATTGAAAGATGAAGGAAATAGAGCTAGGGTTGAAGACTGGTAAATTGCAGAATGTGAGTGTCATAGGCATGGATTTGTGGGGAGAATTCCCCTGGTTTACCGAAAAGGAGTCTATTTTGTTCCTGTTGAGTTGTTTCAAGGATGAAAACATTATTTTGGACAAACCCTATCAGGTCACGAAGGAATCCATTGAAGCATTTACTGGGTTTTGTAGTGTTGGTGACCTCCCCGGGAAGAAAAATGTGAAAGACAAAGACATGGAGGAACTTACTGGTATTGGCAAAGACCCTCGAGCTCTACTAATAAATACCATTTCCAATACTACAGTAAGGTATGTTGCTTATGGTATCTCATACAAAATCTACTTCCAAAATCGTGAAGGTTCTACATCTGCTATTGTTGTGTTTCTTGCACATAAGATGGTGAAAGAAAATCAACAGTTTGATCTATGTAGCCTAGTAATGGAAAACCTAATTGAGAATGTTAGAATTTTTTTAGTTGAGATTTATCCCTTCAGGTTTGGGTCTCTACTCATGTGCTTAATGTTCTACTTCCTAAATTCATTACCGTCAAAGGAGAATGTTAAGTGGAAGTCTGATATCCCTATCGGAAAGAAAGTTCACAGATATCTGGAATGTTTAGAAGATAAAGTAAGTGTATGTAAAGCTTATTTCTCATCCTTGTAGTTGAATCTGTGCTCTGGTGTGATAGTGTCTAGTGCTATACCTATCAGTCAATTTGAGGAGGGTTCATCCTCTAGTAAGAGGGAATTAGAGGTTGTTATTGGTGGTTCCCCTCCGAAACATAAAAGGAGGAAAATTACCACAAAATATATCATCACTATCTCATAAGAGATGGAGAAGGAAGAAGAGTCTCTACCTGATTTAGATGAAGTTCGATCCATGTTGGATGAAGGTGATATGAAAAAGGTTGGTGAAAAGTGGAATGCCTGCACTTCGATCAGTAGGCCTAGAATTTAAGAAGCCTTGGTGGAGTATCTATTCAAAAAGGCTATTATAGTTTATGCTATTATTGACTCATTACCAGATGATCTGATAGAAGTTGTTGAAGAAAGGTTGTTGCAAGACAAGTCTAAAGGAGACAAATTCCAAGCTATGATTGAAAGAAGGTGTGTCACTAGAAAACAAAAGTTATCCAAACACATTGGTGAGACAAGATAATGCCTTAAGGAGATGTCTGACATCTATAAATACTATCTTCGATGGATCACAACTATTGATAATTTTAGAAGTAGAATTTAAGCTATTGAATCTAAATTAGATGAGACTGGGAAGTGTTTTGACTTCTTCAAAGATAAATATGTAAATAAAGGATAAGAGTTGATGAGATACAAGCTAAGTTGCTATCTACTCAGAGACAGAGAGAAGATGTGGTTAAAACCTTCTAGCTGGTTAAAGAAATTGTTAAGGTCCGGTTGGATCATCTCTTTGGAATAATTTTTGATGCTAAGGATTGTGAATGTCAGTTCCAGTCTTTGGACTAGTCATCTTCTTTTAAGATGTTGATTCTACAGGAGAGTGTGTGTGCAAGAATGGTGTCTACAGTGCAAGCCTAGAAAAAGATTCTTCCAATTGTGAGAGAATGGTATAAGAAAAATTTTCATGTGAAAAGTGTCATCTTTACTTAAGTTTTTGAATACTCTTATTTGGCCCTTTTCCTTTGATGGAAAAAAGGGGGAGAAAAGGAAAGGAAGAGAAAAACAAAATAAAAGGAGAATTTGAATTGCTTGGCTAAGGGGGAGCTCTTGGAGTTTTTGGAGTTTTTGTATTTTGCGTTTTTGTTGTTTTTCCATCAATTCCAAAGGGGGAGCTTATTGAGAAGATGTTGATGTGGCATTGTTGTCATTGATTCCAAAACCTGGGATCTAGAAGGCTGTGCTTTGGATGATATACAAAAATGATCTATCCTATAATGTTGCGTAGTATGGATGGTATCCTCTATCCAGATAATGGTAATACTTCTTTTTTGACAGATAGTTAATGCATAATATTGAAGACTAATCTTTTGCTATAGGTTGTTGTATCTAAAGCCTATTCCGAGTATCCCTGCTATTTGGACATTCATGTAGCTTGCCACAAGTTTTGGTATCTCTGATTGTATTTCTCCGATTGGTACTGAAATTGATGTTGATCAAGATTTGGTCTTGGTTGTGGCATTCCCATCAAATGAATGTTGATTGAGATTTGGTCTTGGTTGTGGCATTCCCATCAAATCCATAATATATCTCATATAATTCAATGTTATCTATCTTCTGGTAATAATGCTATATCTTATGTATGACCCATGTATGGGTCCCGATATAATGTGGTAAGAAGATACCTTACATGTGTGACCTATCTTTTGGGTCTAGTACTAGCGTGTCAAGCCTTATTGAATACTTCAAGGTTGTTCCTCAAGTTGACATGTTTTGCTAGGTTGAATCATTTTGTTCTCCAGGTGTATATATACATGTATGTGGAACATCTTAAAGAGCATTTGAATACAAGAAGTGAGGAATGTGTGAACAATGATAAAGGTGCGAAGGATTGTGTGATAAGGATCAAAGAAGGAAGTGAAGGAAAGTTCCAAGTAGAAGTAATTCATTTTGTAGAAGTAGTGGAAGCAAGGTTGGCAGAAGATTCTTAATCGGATTTGTTGCAATCACATGTTGTGCTCTTAACCGAAACTGAATTCATGCATATGTAGATGCAACTTCATTAGTTCATATTTTGTCCATTTTGTAATAAGTGGTTTTTATATCTTGGGCAGTGAGCCCACTAGAAGTGAGCCACCCAGCAGTGAGCCTTACTTGTAGTGAGCATTTTGGTAGTGAGCCCTTGTAAAAATCACCTTAACCGATGTCACCCTAACTAGTGTTTTATAATTGAGAATTAGCATTCTCTGTGGTTTTTCCCATCTTGGGTTTCCACACAATTTTTGGTGTTCATTGTGCATGGTGTCGTTTGGTGCTTGCATGTTCATGTATGTTTTAATTAATATATGAATGGTTTATGATTGCTCTGAATTAAGTAAAAAAAAGAAAAGTGTTTTGGGATAATTGATTCACCCCCCTCTCAGTTATCCAAACTATTCAACAATTGGTATTAGAGCTTGGTCCCTTGTAGATAAAGCTTAACCACTTGAGGGAGATCTTGGTAGTTTGAACATATGGCATGAGATTACTACTTGGAGGAAGAAATGAAGTCAATATTAATTGATATGGAAAGTACAAAATCTAAGAATGAGGAACTAAAAGAAAACATCGAGGCAAATGCTTGTATCTCAAAGCTAATGGAGCAAATCTAGAAATTAAAAGCAATACACAAAGAGGTCAATGAGGAATTAAAGGATTCAAAGGAAAATGCTGTGAATCTAAAGATTCGGTTAGATGAATGCAAAATTATAGAAGAAAGTCTCAAAGATACCATCAAACAAAAAATAGAAGAATGGAAGAAGACTAAAGAAAACCTCAAAGATACCATCAAATGAAAAGAAGAAGAAAATGAGAAGTTAGATCAAGAGTTAAGGATGATGAAATGAAAAGCTAGTGTGTGGTAAAGTAGCATGATTATGGATCAAATTTTTTCCCTACAGAAATCTTACAAGGATAAGGAAGGACTTGGCTTCTCAGGTGAAAACTCAAATCTAAACACTAAGGGTAAAGATAATGCGGTGGAAGTTGAAGTAAGATTTGGTGTAATAAGTAAAGTCCAAAACTCTAGAAGATCTACAAAAAGACCTCTAGTGAGGCAACCAAATGCTTAAAGGTACTTATCATTCAACGGTCACTTTTTTCTATGCAAAATTTTTGGACATAAGGCTATAAAGTGTAGAAGCAGAAAGGAAACAGATATTCAGTGCTTTAATTGTCACAAGTTTGGTCACAAAGCAAGTCATTGCAGAAGTCAATTATCTAATCTGGCTAGAAAGAATGCAATGAACAATATCTTTTATGGTTAGTACTACTTATGCAAATTTTTGTTCACTCGGGTAAGCAAATTGTTGTATCTCTTCCAGTCAAAAGTACTAAATTGTGCTATTCTAAATAATAGTATGGAATTTGGGAGATAAATTGCTTACAATTTATTCATTTGAGCATCCTCAATTGGGGTGATAAATACCATGTAAGGTTTGGGAGTATTTTATTTTGTAAATTATGTCTTGGGTTTTAAAAAATTGGGTGGGCCTTTCAATTAAGAAAATTGTAAACCCTAGTCCTACCACATTGAAAATATAAGCAAACTAGAACCTAGTGAATCCAAAATTAGGCCAGAGAGAAAACCAAAGAAAAAAAGACTTAAAAGGCTCAAAACCTCGGATGTTTCATTCGTGGTTAAGCCAGAGCCACCTACAATGCCAAACCCTATGCCAAGTACCCCTGTGGTATCCATAATGTCAAGGAGTGCAAAGAAAACTCAAGAGAGATCCATGGAAGTTGTCTCCGAGAATATAAAAGAGGGTGGGTCAAAAATTGGCAAGAGACCTATAGGCCAAGTTGTTGTCATGAGAAGATTAATTGATGATGCTGGTAAAATTGGAGAGTTGGCTTAGCCTCAGAGTGGATGGCAGTTGCTCTTATATACTTTTAACAGGAGGCATTCTAAGAAGTCGACATGTTACTTATGGGGGCTCAACCTTGGGATGCTGGTGGTACCTAATGTATTTGTGGAGGTGGATGTAATAATGGAGTTAGCCAAGAATTATGATCCTACAGACAAAAAAATCAAGAATGAAAATGGAAATGTGGTCCTTAAGGTGACAAGGGATAAGATTGTGGAGATATTTGGGTTGAATCCCAATCGCACTATAAAAATCAAGCGTATGGATCTATATGGTGAATATGAGCATAACAAATTTGCATACAAAAGTAGATTGCTTGTTTGAAATAGAAAGAGAAAGGAAATATTTATCCCTAAAGATATTGAGCCCTTTGAATGTGAACAATTTGTGGATTATTTCAAGAACACATATTATTGCTTGAATAAAGTTATGGCTCATATTTTTGAGGCAAGGATAGCCCCTGACCTATTGGTAATGGTAGCGTATATACAGGGCCATTATCGTAACATTGGTTTTGATTATGTTGCTTTTGTTGTAGATTAAATGCATCAAGATTTCATCAATTTGAAGGAGGTTCTCCCTCTATGTTTTCCACATTATTCTCTATTAATTCATATGCTTCTATTTATAGGTGATCATAACTAGAAAAGGAAGCTGCAATTGAGATTGAGGGACAATGAGAATAATGCTTTACTAGCTCAAATGTGGACACATATTTGGGACCAGGATTGTCCCAATTCCAATTATTTGGTGTTTGCTAATGTTATCAAGTTTGGTATCTTAGATATTTTGGGTGTGGCACCTATTCATAGGCTTTCTCCAACAATCAGAAACATTATGCACCCAAAGGAGGTGGCAAAGTTACATAAACAACATAATTGGGTAGATTGGTTACTATACTTAGAGTATACTCTAATCAAGGCTTATGGATCTAAGGTAGCACCACACTGCTTGCCCCTGTAAGTCTCTGACCAATTGGCATTCATGGAGTTGATGTGGAAGATTGATTTTATGGATTTTGAAATGTTCAGAAAGCCTAGGAAGGGTACTTTGGTAAATCCCCAATGTTCTTTTTCTTACTTTAAAGTTACTACCCCTGAAGGGTATGAAAAATTTGGAACCATGGTGAACAACCTCAGGCTACCTATTGATAAGGTTAGGGTTTTTGACTCAGAGGGTTTTTTTCATGCAAAGAGAAGGGAGAAAAAATTATCAGGGATCTATCACTAATTCTTGTATACAAATGATATGTTGAGGAATTTAACTAGTGATGAGGATGTTATATCTAGAAAGAGGGAATGGAAATCCATAATGGACATTGAAGAGAACATTATGAAGAAGAATGATTTCAATGTAAGTCCCTATGATATAATTGAAAATCCTTTTGAAAGAGATTTTGCAAAGCTAAGGGATTACCAAAATGGTGATTAAGGCAAAGGAAAAGGAGACTATTGAGAGAGAACAAGCTCTCTAGAGAAACAACCTCAGGCTATGGATATTCTAGAGTAGGCTACAGATGTGCAAGAAGAGGGTGTCCAAGTAATTGAGGTAGAACAAATGGTTGAACATGTGCCTAATGATGGGGGGTGGAGAATAAATTCCCTCCCCCTAATATTGAAGACACTCTTCATTCAGAAGTTCCTCAAGATAGGATTATCCAATGGTAGTATGATGAAAAGAATGATGATGATCCTAGGATCAAGGATTGTAGTGAATTCCTTATAGATAATAAGTTTGTGTAGTCTAAGGAATTCAAGGAATTTATGGTTCAACAAAGAAGAAAATAAATAATGGAGAGGCTTGAACAAGCATGAGTAAGTGTTGAACCTTCTCAACAAGAAGAGGCAGAGAAGGCAGAGGAAGAAAGTATTATGGTTGAGATTGTAGCTATCACTCCTGTTGAGGCTAGGAAAATTATCACAGATAGTGGAATGATGCTATTAGTACTAGGGTGGACTATCACCTCAGTTTTTTCACTTGATGGAATAAGAAGGGACTCTCAGGCTTGAATATATGAGTAGAAAATTGAAGACAGGTTGTTTGGATTTAGATATAGTTAAAAGTTACATACTCTTGCAATCTAGTCTATGACACCCAATACTGGGAAGCATGAGGTCACTAGGCCTATTGAAGAGGTTATGGGTTCCTTGGTGGTGAAGAGGGCCACAGATATAAGACCTATCCAAGAAGTTCAATTAACTACTCATGTTGCAATGCTTAGTGTAGACACAACACAAAATTCTTAGAAGAAGTATGATTCCTTGGTGAAGGAATATAATAAGGCCTTGGATTAAATAAACAATATGAGAGCCACCAATCAGGCTAGCCAATCAGTGAGGACAATCTTTTTTCCATCATCTTCTTCTTCAGACTTGTCTACACAAGACAAATAGACCTTGTCCTTGAGGATCATTGATTTGAATAATCAGTTAAGGAAAAAAAGGGAAAATGTCAAGAAAGCCAAAACTGAAACTGTTAAGGTGGCGAATGACATTTTTGAGGATGTATTGAAAGATAGAGTGACCAAATTGGTCAATAGAACTAATGATGTATGGGATACCTATAAGATCATCCATGAAGCAAACATAAGGTATTCGTAGGTTCAGGAAGCCTTCAAGAATGAATGGAGAAAATGGAGTACTAGAGTAGGTTCTTTAAAAGAAATGATGCCTAAAATGAAAGAATATCCTAAGGCACCTAAAAACATCCCTGAAATATCAGAAGTTATTGAACTAGTGAATGAGATAAAAAAAATTCATGGGAAGCTAGGGATGTAGCTCTAGAATAGGCTAAAAGTATTCAAAGAAATGAAGGATTGTAGTATGTCTATGATATTGAATCACAAAGGTGAGTTAAAGAAGTTTGATGCATGGAGGAATGATTTAGGAGAGCTTCTCACATCGGCTAGGATGACATTGATTGTAATTGATTATGCCATGTTGAATCCAAATGTTGATACAATGATGAGATTGAAACGAGAATGGATAATTTTGTCAAAGAGGCCAGAACCTTGATTGATGCTAGATACACTCAGAATAATGTAAAAGTGTAGAAGATATTGGATGCAAAGTGGCCCACTGAAGATGAGTATAACACCTAGTTGGAAAAGTTTATTGAGTAGGAATGTATATGGATATGGTGAATAACAGATAGGAGAGAGACAATGCATAGCCTGAAAATAGTATTGCAAAAGATGTTTCTCTCTCCTCAACATGAAAAATGGTGGCATAAATGCTGATGTGGATGAATCGATTTTGTATCTTTATTTTCTTTTCATTCTTTTTAAATTTTGTTGACTGGGTTTGCTTGTGGAAAATAATTTTTGAGCCTATGGAAGATATTTTGAAGTTGTTGTAACAAACAAATGATGCCTTTTGAAGGTGGGACCATATCTCCAACAATGAATGAAGACTAATTTTGTCTCATGTTTGTTCTCACGATATGAAGAGCTCATAAATAACTGAAAAGTGAATATATGTTACAACGGTCCAATAGAATAGTGACATGTGTACTTTCTAGCCTGAAGCTTATTTTCACTCTTTCGTTTCTATAAGAAGGAATTCAAGGCCATAAAGTGGGGTTCGTTGTATTGCAATTGACACAGTAAATTTTAGGAAGAGTGCTGAGCATATTTTGAGTTTTGTCTTAAGTTTTGATTTTGTAGTTACATATAAAATTTTGATAACACTTGGTAGCAAATATAATACAGAATAGTGCTAATTTTATGGCCATTTTCTCTCCTTTGTCTGTATTATATGAGTTATGAATAATATAATCAAGGATTGTTTTGTTCATCTCCATTATTTTTCAATGGATGTATGATTTCATTCTTGCTAATTAATTCAAGGAATTAGTGTAAATGCTTGAGTGAAGTTGTTAATTCATATGAATTGTGTGCTAGGATATCTATAAGAAGTGGTGGCTGAGAAAGTAATATGGAAATGTTGTAATGCATTGTTTTTTGAAGCTTATATGTTTCTATGTGAATAATTGTTATTAGGATGCATAGGTTAATATTGACTCTATGTTTAGGATAAGGCACTTGTTTGAGTAAACTATTTGTAATACAATTTTTGGGTCAGTTCATAAGAAAATCACTCTTTATTTAAAAAAATTTCAAACGAGTTACCATTTTAGTTATGTTCTATTGAACTTCATTATTCTTGTTATCTCCTAAAGTTGCACCCAGGTTAAGTTATTAAACTTAACACTTTAGAGACACATGGGGAATTTTCCAGGCTATGGGTCACTTATAATGGAAAAGAACCTCTAGAGAAGGTTGGCTTGCTTTTGGTATCACCTGATCTAATGATTTACTAGGAAAAGGGGTAAGAAAGCGTACTGAAACTAAAAAAAAACTACTCCTAAAGTGATACATCAAACTAAACTTGAACATAAATCTCAGATTGTAAACACTTTTTCATAGTGATATAAATTTAACTTGCACAACTTACTCATGTGTGTCTCTGCATAAATATTTCACCACAAGGTCCTAGAGCTCCAAAAATTTTAGTAGGAAGGTTTTTCATAGCTAAATGTTATTTCACATTTCAAGACACAAGTCATAACCTGCATTGACACACCTTTTGTATAAAAGTATCAAGAATCATGAGACAAAGTTAAAAGTAAATGATTAATACCTCACAATTAACTTGATCAATCATTTAAGAACATAATAACACAATGAATAAGTAGGAAAAATATCAAATCAATTGCATCCAAGTTTTATCTATATTTCATATCCAAAAAAGAAATTTGAGTTACAAAGCATGCCCTTTTTCTATCAATGGACTGCAAGAGTCACTGTCTCCAAAAGCTGCATGAATAGAACTCACTCAATAATGAGTAACCAAAGTGACTAAGTACAAAATCTCCACCAAACAAGGAGTTTTCAACCTCCTTGGGTCGGAAGCAACCATAAATCCATAAATCTAGCCCCTAAATCTTATCCACAAAAGCTCCAAAAGGTTGAAAAGGTCAAGTTTGACCATGTCAAAGATAAAAGCATCATAAAACACCCCCTAGATGCTCTCAATTCCTCATCAAGGCAAATAAAAGCTCGAAAATGTCCACATGTTTGTAAATTGAAAATAACCTCCTCCATTATGCTTGCATGGACATAAATCTTCAACTATATCTCCAACATAACTTGGTCAAATATTGAAAACTACATCTTTTACATCTAATTTCACATAAAAATAACATTTGTTCCTAAGTGATTTATAAAATATCACCTAAGGAAAATGTTTTATATTTCAAATAGAAAGCAAAATTAAATGAAGTTGTTTGACTTGGTCATAGGAAACAACTCAAAGCATAAGTCAAAAAGACTTATCACTACAAATCCTAAGGGATGAATAAATTTAAAACTTCTAAGGAAAAAGAAACCCCCACAGGCTTCATAAATTTACAAATTGTTTAAAACAAAAAGGTAAAAAATGCCACTAAGGCATTGGCATATGCTAGGGTAAAACCCTAAGTAACAAAATGAGGGAAAAATTGAAAGCATCATTCCATTTGTTACTGAAGCTTCTAGATGAAGCTAAGAGCGTCACCCTAGGATTTCATTGAAGTTTATGGAAGGATTCTTAGTGCTGCCAAAGGTTTGTGGAAGCACGAACTGAGGATTTCATGGCAGATTTTAACAGATTTTAAGGCAAAACAAGAAAATAAATCTTGAAGTGAGCTTTGTTGTAGGTATCTTCAACCATTTTAATTTCATTTCTCCTTCATTTAAAGTTGCAGCCCCTCCCTTGTTCTTTCTCTCATTTCATTTTATGTTGTTGTTGGATGCCACCATGATTGGATAGAGCTAATTTGAAAACTCCTATGCTTGTCTTTCTCTGGTAAATACTCTTGATTGCAACCTAAACCATAACAAAAATGATCACTGGATGGCTTGCATTCCAGACAAAATTTATTCTTCTCTGTTGCTTAATGAACAC
Organism: Sequoiadendron giganteum; assembly: GCA_007115665.2. NCBI lineage: Eukaryota > Viridiplantae > Streptophyta > Pinopsida > Cupressales > Cupressaceae > Sequoiadendron > Sequoiadendron giganteum. The sequence goes on from CM021101.1 coordinate 770,383,269, forward strand.
AACAAATTTCATCAGAAGTTTTCTTTGTGAAAGTTGAATCTAGTGTTATTTTTACGAGTGAAATCCAATGAAAGCTACCTTAATTATGCTACAAGATCTGCAACACCACAATAGAACACTCCAACTGTTTTATTTGGGTGATTCATAGCAACACCCTTGAACACCTTTCTCCAATTTGATTTGGAAAAATGTGGTTTTTACTCTTGTGCCTGATACAATATCTACTCCACTTGTTTCTCATTGAGGGATTCATCATAAAACACATAGCTTCACAAATTTCATTTCTATTGTTTTTGTGGTGATCATAAGTCATATTCAATAATTAAGGAGCATTTATCAAAACTGCTGAAACTTGAACTAATACTCCATATAAATATATAGTCCTTTTAATGATGCTCGCTATCCTATTCACACACCTTGCACTCTTATTACATGACTAGGATGAACAAGCTTTTCTTTGTTAATTGAAATCCCTTTGGATGGCTCAACACATCATCAACATTCCATACCATTGTATGCATATATTCTGAGTTGAGCTTCGTAGTGCTTGCACTTTGACCTTCGCGCACTCCTTATTGCTGCTCTTCAGGAAATATGAACTAGGTACCTACTTGATTTAATAGGATCATAAGAAAGATCCAAGCATATGTTAGCTCTTTTTTAGTGCTTAAGATTTCCTTTTTTACCTAAGGAAATGATGAAATTGTATGATTAGAGAACTACTCTTAGCTGTTGATGTATCTCTAGTTTTCCTCTTGCAATGTTTCAGTGACAAATTGTATCATTGTGTTTTGAGTGATGGATCTCTTGTCATGTATCAATGTTACTTGAAAGAATATCAATATAAACATTCATTTTCATTCTTGGAATCCATCTATTGTGCTATCCTTTCACTTGAATCTTCTTGTATAAATACCTATGTTTTCATGTACAGGCTCACTTTCAGTATGAAACTTGTTTTCGTTCCTTCATTAAAAATCCCTTTACCGAGACTTCTTTAGAGCATCCCATCTAATTTGGAATATGGCATTGTAGCTTTTAATGGCACTGCTAGATTTGTGATAGGAACTGTTATGTCATTGCACTCCCCTATCAAAAGACTGTGGCAGTCTTAGGCTATCCTTATATCTCACTTGAAGTAACTCTATTGTTCATAATCTCCTAATAGTCATTGTGACTGTCCTCTTGACTTTAAATGTGACATCACTTGGATTCTTAACTATTTTAGTAAGATGATTTCTATTACTTCTTATTCAATGTCATTTTTATCCCTATGACCATGCTATATATCATTGTTGCTATAATATCCATTATGACAATCCCATCATTTTACCTTGCTCTTAAGACTATGATCTCTTTTTCCTACATAATTGACATGTATTGCTACTCTTATGTTATCCTTTGCCCCAATATTAGACCAAAACTTGATATATCTTGATGGAGTCCTCAAGAAACAATGATAATTATCTTAGACAAAGGAATATTCATTTTTGTATCTTGAAACCTATCAAGACATACAAAAGGTTGAGGGTTAAGGGTAGATGGTTTAAGGGTTTAGGGTTTAAGGGTTAAGGGTTGAGGGTAGAGGGTAGAGGGTAGAGGGTTGGCGGTTGAGGGTAAAGGGTAGAGGGTAGAGGGTAGAGGGTAGAGGGTTTAAGGGTTTTGTTTTAAGGGTTTAGGGTTGAGGTTTTAGGTCTCCCATCCCTCTATCTCCCACTCCCTCTCTCTCCCACTCCCTCTCTTAGGTCTTCCCCCCACCATAACTAAATAACTCTCTCTCCCTTTCAAGTCTCTCTCTCTCTCTCTCAGGTCTTACTCCATCCCATGCTACCTAGACTAATCTGTCTCACTCCAAACCCCTGTCTCACACTCCCTCTCTATCAAGTCTCATGTACTTCCCACCCTACCTAGACAAATATATTTCACTCCAACCCCCTCTCCCACACTCCCTCTCTCTCTCCCCCTTTGGTATTTTTGTATCTCTTAGATCTCATCCCTCCCAATCCCTCTCCTATTGTCAATTATTTCACCCACCCTAACTGGACATCTCTTTATCCCTCTCAAGTCTCTATCGCTCTCAGGTCTTAGTCCCTACCATGCTACCTAGACTAATCTCTCTCACTCCTATCCCATCTCTCTCTATCTCAAGTCCCAGTCCCTTCCTCTCTATATTTGGAAAAAAATTCAAAGTAAAAGATTTGGCACTCATCAAATTTGGTGAGTGCCAAATGTGTTTTATATTGAAATGGTAAAAAAGGGGTTGACCCCGTGATTCAGGCCCACATACTTTTGCATTTGTCTGGTTTAGCACTTTATCTAACTCAGAAATGGCTTTTTTATGCACTTGACTCCCTGTTGTACCAATCTATGCCTGATCCATCACCTTTTTACCACCAAATTGCATGCTAGGCAATGTAGAAGAAGACATTTTGAATTTTCTACATCATTTTACATTATCTCAGGTAATATATTCATTTTGGTAATATTTAAATGTTTATATTTAGTATATTTGTTTTTTCTTGACAATATAAACTAAATTCCTTTAATGATTTTATTGATCATAAAAATTGGAGATAGAATTCAATATTGACTTAGATGGGAGTTGCATAAAAATTTTGTTTTTTATGAGTTTGAAGAAAAAAATGAAAAACATGACATAATTTAGATGAATTCATGTTTAAACTTAGAGAAACAACATCAAATTAACACAAAATTTCTTTTGAATTCTATTATCATTCCTTATAGTATTCCATTTCCAGCATGGCTAGTGGAATTCACTCTATTTCATTTCAGGTAGATGTTTATATTGAGTTTTTATGTTTTGTTTTGATAATTTATAGACCATTCATTTGATGATTTTATTAATTTTCATTGTTACACATAGAATTCAACATTAAATTAGATGGATGCTACATGTAAAAGTTTAATTTTTGGGAGCTTGAAGATATAAAATGGAAAATATGACATAATAGATTCAAATTCATTATTAGTGATGGTTGTGGGAAAGCTTTTATTTTCAACTAATTTGGAAAACCTAATAGCTTTCATCAATGTTAATGCAAGTTTCCTTTAATTTTTTTGTGCCATAAAAAAATCACCTTCATCATGTTCTTAGATAAATTCAAGTGGCTTGACATAGTTGTCAATGCAAGTTTCCATTCATTCATACCATTTAGATGTAAAAAAAATTCATGCCTACAACATTCAAGCATACAATTTACACAATACGCATGATAACATCATTCAAGAATGGCAGTATAAAAATAATATTTTCTTTAATCAAAAAGCGATAAGGCTATACAATGATATATTGATAAAAGTATATATAATATATCCAAAAAAGCCATACAAGCTTAGTACAAAAGAGCAATATGGAAATAAAATTTTACATATATATATCGATAGTACAAAAGTTGTGTTTCAAAATGCCACATAGGCATACAACAAACGACCCTAATACATATTCATTTCCCTCTAGGGGAAGGAAAAATATCTTGTGTTGCCTTTGAAAGTTGACTGGATGGAGTACCTGTTGGTTCTCTTGTCTTTTAAAAATGCTCACTAGTCCTCCTCTCTTCACTTTGGACCTTCAACTAATACAATAAAAATTAAAGATGTTAATACATAGAAATTGAATTGTGGAATGGAATATAAAAAAATATAATCACTTACCGCATACATATAGTCATCATGCATATTTACAACATTACCACATATGCGATCTAGACTGACAACACCTATAGCAACCATCAAGATAGAAATTAAACTACATAAAAGTATCATGAAAATTTTCTATAATAGACCATAAAAAAGAAAATATAATTTGTCAAATCGACTAATCTGTTGCATACCTCTTTCAATGGATCAGAGTTGGCTATTGTTGTAGCAACTCCATGGTCCATCGTGCCAGCAACATCATCAGGGTTGTCTGATGTCAATAATTTCAAATGAAACAACATATGTAACAGTAATATAAAGAAGTTTAGGTAGTCCCTTTATAACTATCATAAATGAAAGAGTAAATGGTTGGCCTCAATTGAGACTACAATATAGTGCTTATAGATCACATAACGGTGAAAGTACTAAGTCCACTAGGATAGTCCAAACCCTTGCAAATACCAAAGTTCAGTGCTCATTGAGATTCATATTGCATATGTTAATGAACTAATATTAATTAGGGAATATTTTCAACATAGTGATAATGCCACAATGAAGTTCACATGAATGAAGTGATGATTACTATGTTACTAGTAGCTTTCAAAGGGATAATGGAACATATGATGAATTAGGACGTGTCTAGGGTTTTACTATAGCACATGAAGTTGGTTGTTGAGGTGTGCAACAGTAATGGAGAAGATAAATTTGGTCAATAATGAGTAGAAGGAAATAATTCTTCTAACGTTGTATAGGATAAAATTTGGATGGAGGTGCTATATGATGTAGGGGCATCCAGAAGATTCAAAGAACATTCACTTACAGAGGTTTTCAGCGATTCAGTGAAGTTCAGTATGATGGCTAGCTTAGTATATTGAGGATGAGAATTTGCGGATTAAAGGGTTTGTTGTCGGGTATATCTAGTTTAACCACTGGAAGTTTCAGAGGTTCGCATGAAGATTTGATCAAGTTATGAGTATCTATGCTCTAACAGTTGTTCAGTTGCTTTAGTTGGTGTTCCTAAAGGAAGTTGATGTGATTCTAGTAATTTGAGTTGTTGTGGATGTTTCAGTGATGATTCGTACATATTTCTAGATTGTGATTTGTATGTGTTGTTGGTTCGCATTGATTGTTGTGCTCGCAATTGGTGATTTTTCTGAGAGTTCATGTTTTCATGTTCTTGGTCGACAAGGTGGTTGTAGCATGTTGTGGATATTTGAGGCTAATTGCTTAAGATGTTTCGTGTTCGAGGCGTGTTTTTTTGGGTCCCTACTGTGTTTGGGCCGACATTGGTTGATTCACATTGATAATTATTTATTGATTTGGGCCGATATTTTGTACACCTTTTATATTTTGTTGGGTCAACATGTAGTTGATGTTATCCTTAGATGCAAATATATATGATTGATTGTTTGAAGGAGATTGAAAAAAAAGGAAGAAGGCATATGAGCAAGATGTGTGAGTTCTATGTGCGAACAATGTTCTAATATTTTTAAGGAATAAATAAAGTGTGAAGAAGAGTAGTCATGAAGCACGATGATGAGATGTTTTGATTTGGAAAGATCAGCAGAGCAGAGAAATCTAGGAGTAGAAGGAAGAAGCGATGGAAGATTGTTATTATATGAATTGTTTGTAATTCCTAGGCTATGGCCTAGCATCTGTAACTCCTGAGTGGCATGTGTAATGTGTTTTGGAGATCATAATATAATGATTGAACTTTGAAGGTTGGGTTTTTCCCTTTGAGGGTTTTCTAAAGATAATTTTTGTGTCATGTTTTCTTGTATATTTGTTATCTTTATGTTGAGTATCTGTTAGCTTTTGTTGCATACTTATAAAATTTGAGTGTTATTTGTTTAAGCTGTGAGGTGGGACAGTCCCTCATCGAACCCTCCTACCTTGGTCTACATCACTATAGCATAGAAGGAATAAAGAGACAAGACCAACATGGGATAATGGAACATATGGTGAAATAATAGAGGGTACAATGGGATGAGAGTTGAATGTGATAATGGAACATGGGATGGGCTAGGATGGGATAACTAAATATAGCATGAACTATTAGAGTTTAATGGGATGGGATTAGGAGGGAATAAAGGAACATAGGTCGAATTAGGGAAAGATAGTGGGACAAGACCAAGAGGGGATAATGGAACATAAGGTTAAATAAGAGAGGGTAATGGGATGGGAATAGAAGGGGTTAATGGAACATAGGATGGACTAGTATAGATTGATGGAATGGGCTAGGATGGGATAAAAAAATATAGAGTGGACAATTAGAGGTTAATGGGATGCGATTAGTAGGGAATAATGCAACATAGCCTAGTGAATTAGGAGGTGACTAGGGTTTGACTATAGTATATGAAGTGAAAACTTGACCTATGTGTATTAATAATAGAGAAGAGTTATCTAGGATGAAATGTGGATAAATATGGTATAACATATAATGGATAAAGGAACATAGGGTGGAACATAGGGGATCATGAAACATCTAGGGTGAAATAATAATGGGTACAATAAGATGGGAGTAGAAGGGCATAATGACACATAGGATGGACTAGAAGATATTAGTGGGATGGGCTAGGAGGGGATCATGGAAAATAGGGTGAACTATTAAATGTTAATAGGATGGGATTAGGAAGGAATAAAGGAACAAAAAGTGAATTAGGAGAAGATAATGTGACATGATCAAGAGGGGATGATGGAACATAGAATGGAGTAATAGAGATTAATTGGATGAGATAGGATGTGATAATAAAATATTTTTAAGGTGAACTAAACTAGAGGTTAATGGGAAGTAATTAGGAGGGAATATTAGACCATAAAGTTGTTGGAATTATATCCTATATTTTCATTGATGTCACCATGTTGGTTCAGTACCTTGTACTGGTGTGTAGATCAAGCTTATCCCATCCGGTATTTGATCCATTATTTTGGTCTACATATTCACTTTGGTAATCAGTATGATCTAAGGTTTTGGGAAAAGGCTTATGATTGTTGGAATCATGAATGTATTTACTCTCATATGTTCATATGTTTGGGTGATACGTTGGCATCAATTTCTATGATTTCATTTTAGTATTAGGTTTATCATGGCTGACCTAATATTCAGTCTATAGCTCAACACAATTTTTTATTATATGTGAGACCTGGATTTGGTTCCAATTGACATGATGTTGCATGACACAGGTGAATTACTTTCAAAAAATATTTATATGAAGCTGACAAGTTATCATTTTGAATATATGAATTGCATCCAATTAGGCTGACCTAATTGATGCATGTGGGTATATATATGCAAGATGGTTAGAAGAAGAGAATATGTGTATCAATGTGAATGCAAAGAGAATAAAAATGTGTGTATGTGTATAAGCAAAGTGTGTGAATAGATGGTTGAAGATTATTTTGTTATCATGCAAGTGAATACTCTGAGCATCAAAGGAACTGAATCTGCACTTGTGGTGTAACTTCATCGATTCAACTTTGGCAGTTAGCCATTTTGTTTACACAATTTTTGTAGGTAGTGAGCCTCCATGTTTGGATAGTGAGTCCTTATAAGTAGTGAGATTTTTGTATCTAGCAGTGAGCCTTCTTGTAACTAGTATTGGAATAACTATATATATTTTGAGCTAATCCTACCCGTGATTTTTCCCTCATTGGGTTTTCCACGTAAAATCTAGTGTTCTTGTGTTATGGAAATTCATGTTCTGTTATTGCTCTTATCTATTCTATGTTGTAAGGTAATTAAAGGTGTGTGTTCAATAAGTTTGTGTGGATACTGATTCACCCGCCCTCTCAGTATCCAAATTATTCAACAATTGGTATCAGAGCTCTGGTTCCTCTGAAGAAGTCTAACAGCTTGAGGGAGATCTTGCAGATTAAACAAATGGATAAAGAAGAGCTCCAGACTACCCTTGAACATCTTGACAAAACTGAAATTGAAAACAGAGATCTAAAAGAAAATATTGATGAAGCAAATGAATGCATCCGAAAATTGAAAGAGTAGATAAAGAAATTCAAAGAAAGATATAGAGAAGTGATTGAGGAATTGAAACAAGAAAATGAAGAGAATACCAGACTAAGGTTGAAAATAGATGAAAAGAAGAGATTTGAAGAGTGTCTAAAAACAGTAATACAAAGCAAGGCTGATGTTTTCTCTAGACTTGAACAGGAAGTGGTGAATCTAAAAGAAGAACATGAGAAATAAAAACTCTGTGAAGATGACTTTAAGACAAGCTCCACCAAGCTTGATGGATTAATAGCAGGAAAGAAACCTTCTAAAGAAAAATGTGGATTAGGTAATGAAGTTGGTGAGAAAATGCAAAACTCAAATCTAGTAATCAATTAGAAGACTCAAGATAAAGGAAAGAAGAAAATAAACTCTAGAAGGAGATCACCTATCAAACAACCAAATGCACAAAGGTACTCATCATTCAATGGTGTTTTTTTGTCATGTAATAATTTTTTCATAAGGAAAATGAGTGTAGGAGTAGGATGAATAAGTGTATTGGTCCTTTCTCCAAACAATTTTATACATGCAAGAAGATCAGGCATAAAGCCACTGAGTGCAGATCTTCGATAAGGATGAATAGGTTCAATGGAAAAATGATTAATCAATCATTTGATGGCTATTTCTATACTTGTAACATTTTTGGACATAAATAAAATCAATGCAAAATAGGGATTAATGGAACTCATACAAGACCGAGAAATATTGTCTGTTACTATTACAAGAAATTGGGACATATTTCAAAAGTGTGCAGAAGCAAAAAGGGAAAGTAGCCTACTCCAGTGGAAGATTATAAACCAATGAAAAAGATTGATAAGGAAGAGGTTAAGTAGGAAATGAGTAAGATATGGAAAATAAAGAAGAATCAGAGACTGCTGATGCATTTGTACCCCCATCTGGTGTAGATGAATCCTCCGGGATTTAGACCTAGCATGGTCTTAGGGGGATCTTTATCAGAAAATCAATTAAACCCCTGAAAGTATAGTGTGTCAAGTGTTGGAAAGTGGATATGTTTTGAGGTATGATAGAACATAGGTGATGTAAAAGAAACTGGAAGAAAAAGAGTGAGCATGTTCTTTTGCAGAGTAAATTAGGGTTTCTCAGTATAGTGGAAGAAAAGTTTTGTCAACTTTTTGCAATTAATGTGAGAGGGGAAAATGATGGTGTATAAAGGAAATTTCATAAATCATTTTGATCATAAAATAAATTTGAAGGATTTGTAGAGAGACTTGAAACCCTCTTGAAGCATTTCTGAAGCGATTTGGAGCCCCTCGAGAGATCTTTATGGATATTCAAAAGCAAGCGATGGAAGTTTCTCTCTCTCGCAATTACAGAGGAAGGTAATAGAAGAAATCCTTGTTGAATTTTAAGAAGTTAAAAGCCTTAATGGAACCTTGTAATAGAGAATCAAGTAGAAATATCCCACTGAAATTAAAAGGAGTCGATCTGGATGAATTCGATCATCGCAGAATAAAGAAGATGGAATTAGGGTCAGAATTGAGTGACTTACAGAACTTACAAACCCTAGGTTTGGATTTATGGGGAGTATTCCCTTGGATTGATGACAAAGAACTTATCGTGTTCCTTTTAAGAAAATTCAAGGATGGTAGTATTGTATTGGATAAATTCTATCCTATTATGAAGGAAGCAATCGAAGCAGTTACCAGATTGCGCAACATTGGAGAACTTCCTGGACAAAAGACTATAAAATACAAGGAAGTAGAGGAAATGATGGGAATGGACAAAGATCCCTAAGCACTGTTGATTGAAACTATTGTTGATTCCTCAGTTAGTTATGTTGTGTATGGAATTTCTTATAAAATCTATTTCAAAAATTGAGAAAGCTCTACTTCAGCTATTATTGTGTATTTCGCACATAAAATGATGAAAGAGAACAAGAAATTTGATTTGTGTAGACTAATTCTTGAAAATCTCACTGAGAACATACTAATGTCACTGGAAGAAGGATACCCTTTCCATTTTGGGTCTTTTCTTTCATGCTTGGTACTCTATTTTTTGAACTTGCTACCGAGAAAGAAAGATGTTAAGTGGAATTCAGCATTCTCATTGCAAGACAAATATGTAGACACTTGGAATGTTTAGAAGATAAAGTAAGTGTGTGTAAAAAAAAATTCTTATCCTTCCAGAAAGTAATGAGCTCTAATGAAGTTATGTTGAGTCAATTTGAGGAAGGTTCTTCCTTCAAAAAAAAATAATTGGAAGTAGTCACTAGTGATTCCCCTCCAAAATCGAAGAAAAGAAAAGTTATGTCTAAGAACATCATTGTTATTTCAGAAGAGAAAGGAGAAGAAGGAGAATCTCTAGCTGGATCCAAATCTTCCAATCCAATTGACATCCGATCTATGTTAATAAAAGGTAAAATGAATAAAATTGGTGATTTATGGAGTATAGCCTCTCTTGTTGACAGACTCAAAATTGATGATGCCTTTGTTGAATATCTACTTCGTAAAGGTATTGATGTATCCATCATTTTGGATTCCTTACATAAAAATTTAGCTGAAATAGTTGAAGAGAGAATGTTGCTTGAAGGTCTAGACGGATGCAAGTTGGAAGCCTTGGTTGAGAAGAGATGTTCTAAAGAAAAGAAGAGGTTATCTGAACTGATCATGGAGATGAAGAAGTGCATAAAGGAAATGTCAAACATATACAAGTATTGGTATCAGGACATAATAACCCGGCCAAAATAACCCTGAAAAAAATAACCCAACCAAAATAACCCAAGGACAAAATAACCCAGGGTCATAATAACCCATGGACAGAATAACCCGTGGTCAAAATAACCCATGGAAAAATAACCCATGGTCATTTTAGATCAAGCTAGTAAACTAGAATATTAAAAATTGATTTTCATCATGACTATCATGAAAAAAAAACTTTTCCCCTCTATTGGTAATTGTATATTCAACTGGTTTACTAGCTTGATCTAAAATGACCATAGGTTATTTTTTCCATGGGTTATTTTGACCACGGGTTATTTTTTCCATGGGTTATTATGACCCTGGGTTATTTTGTCCCTGGGTTATTCTGACCAGGTTATTTTTTCTAGGGTTATTTGGCCTGGTTATTATGTCCCGTAACCACAAGTATTGTCTCTAGTGGCTTATTGCAGTTGATAATTTTAGAAGGAAAATTGAAGCAACTGAATCCAAAGTGAATAGCATTGGAAAGAAGTTTGATATTTTTGAAGAAAAAGAGGGAAAGCAAAGGTTGAGAGTTGGCGAACTACAAGCTGAAATGATCATTGTGTAGATAAAAAGGGATGATGTAGTGAAGACCTTCTAGCTTCTTAAGGAAATTGTTGAGGTCTGGTTACACCATCTTTCCGGAATACTCTTTGATGCAGAAGAATTTGAAAGACAATGCTCATCCATTGATTGGTCATCCTCTTTCACATTGTTGGCTCTATTAGAAATTATGTGTACAAGAATGGATTCTGCAATACTTTAATGGAATAAATTATACCTTGTTATCAAAGAAAGGTACAAGAAGGTATTTCAGGTGAAAAGTGTCATTTTGGTTTGAATGAACTTTGAAAGATTGGATGCTTGAAATTTTTGAGGTTTTGAAATCTTGAATGAGTTAGAATTTTTTAATATTGGATGTTACCATGTCTACATTTTTGGCACCCTTTACCATTGATGTCAAAGGGGGAGAGATTTGGAGATTTGGAAGAGAATTTTTGGAGAGATCGATGAAGAGTTTTTGTACATGTTGTCATCAATTCCAAAGGGGGAGATTGCTGGAAGTATGTCCTATATTGTCATTGATGTCACCATGTTGGTCCAATACCTTGTACCGATGTGCAGATCAAGCTTATCCCATCTAGTATTTTGGTTCGCATATTCTCTCTGGTAATCAATATGATCTAAGGTTTTAGGGAAAGGCTTATGATTGTTGGAAGTGTGTATGTATGTATTCTCAGATGTTCATATGTTTGGGTGATGCGTTGGTATCAGATTTTGTGATTGCATTTCAATATTAGGTTAATCATGGTTGACCTAATATTCAGTCTATAGCTCAACACAATTTTTCGTTATATGTGAGACCTAGTTTTGATCCTAGCTGACATGATGTTGCATGACACGGGTGAATTAATTTCACAAAATCTTTATATGAAGCTGACAAGTTATCATTTTGAATATATGAATTGCATCCAATTAGGCCAACCTAATTGATGCATGAGGGTATATATGCAAGATGGTTAGAAGAAGAGAATGTGTGTGATGTGAATGTGAAGAAAAAAAAAATGTGTGTATGTGTATAAGCGAAGTGTGTGAATAGATGGTTGAACATTATTCTTTTGTCATGCAAGCGAATACTCTGAACATCAAAGGAACTAAATATGCACTTGTGGTGTAACTTCATCAGTTCAACTCTAGCGGTTAGCCATTTTGTTTACACAATTTTTGTAGGCAATGAGCCTACATGTTTGGATAGTGAGTCCTTGTAAGCAGTGAGATTTTTGTATTTGGCAGTGAGCCTCCTTGTAATTGGTATTCGAATAACTATATATATTATGAGCTAATCCTCACCGTGGTTTTTCCCTCATTGGGTTTTCCATGTAAAATCTAGTGTTATTGTGTTGTGTAAATTCATGTTTTGTTATTGCTCTTATTTGTTCTATGTTGTAAGGTAATTAAAGATGTTTGTTCAATAAGTTTATGTGGATACTAATCACCCCCCCTCTTAGTATCTGGATTATTCAACCAAAGTGAATTAGGCAGTGTCTAAGGTTTGAACATAGGACATGAAGTGGGAAATTAAGGTGTGTAGTAATAATGTATTAGAGATTTCATCAATAATGAGCAAAAGGAAAGGTTTCTTGTAATGATATGTGTATAAGATGAAATATGGAGTAAGGTGGTATAATATATAAGGTGTTAAAGATTGGGATATGTGAAATAAAATGGTTAAAATATGTGTGATGAAAGGAACGGAAGAACAAGATGAATGTTGAATGGTAAATATAATTAGGATCTCACAAGACCAACCAATGTTTGTGTTTCTCATCAATTTTTTAGATTTGTATACGCAAATTTAAGAAAACTAGCTAACATTATTTTACAGCACCATTAATGAATAAAGGCTACCTAAGTGAAAGCTTTTTGAGGACATGAATTGCGAGGTGTGGAGATCAAAGGTCCACCAAGAAATTGTTTGACATCCAAAGCAAGTTATGAGACAAACATTCAAATATAACATTCAATTGTTCAAATGCATTAATAATATCTTTAATACTAGTTGCATACCTATGGGCTCATCGTCGAGAATGAATAAGGGTTTGTAGGAATGGAGCACGTCTCATGAACACTCTGACCCTAAAGTTTCATCATATTGATTTTACTAATTTAGTTATTCTTAAATTTAAAAATATAATTTAATAAACAAAATTAAATGAACTTGCTAAATTTTACCTAAGTATCAATGCCAAATGTATTATTCAGCAATTCATTTTTCATAGCCATTACATCTGCAATTGATGTAGGTTGTGTAGCTGCATCCTGAGCACTCTGATAATCATACGTGCAAACAAAACTGCAAGTACCACAATGATGGGGTGGAGCTTGGGGCATACACGTCTCCTCTACATTAGGCTCTACTAGAGGCTTCATACACTATATAATGGTCTAGGTGAGCGAGCTAATCAACTCCAACATGTCCACCTCTACATTGTCCTCAATAATGGAAGGAATGATGACATGCTCCACCATGGGTTTGTCCAAGGGTCTTGGTGCCAACTATGGATTATGTTGTGTAGCAGGTCTGTCATGTGTGGAGCTCCCCCTCTACCCTAAAATTCTAAGATGTCAAAATAATTTGGCATCTTATTGAGGACAAACTCATAATAGAGTTTCCTCAAAAATTATTGTGGTACCTCATGGTTATTGCATGGAGGTTGGTCAAATACCATCCACAACCACTCCCAAAATTTATTTTTAATTAATTCATGGTGGCACCAATGGATGGGGAACCTCCTACATGCATGAGACAAAGGTGTGTTGGTTCTTGGGTTGGTAAATAGGGCACACAAGTTAGCTTTGCTAATTTTTGTTTTTTCACATCTGCATATGACAAATTAATAGCATAAAATTGTCTCATATCATGCCTCTTATTTGACCAAAAAAAAAATTCTCGCTCATTTCTCCTACATGAGATACAATTGACTTCAATGATTCAGCAATCCCTCTCCTATAAGGGTGGGTTTCGACATGCTCAGTTAATCTTCCAATTAATTGTTCAATGTCTCTTTTATTGTTTTCAATTTGATTTAGGATATTTTCTTATGTTTCTTAAGGATGCCTCTAAATTGATGGCAGTGTTTCGGGTTGTTCTTATATAAGAGGCTTTTCATGAGGGGGTGATTTTTAATTCTCAATGTTTAGAGGTGGAGATTCATTCCTTGAGAATTAGAATAATTTTTTATTAAAAAAACCTATTTCAAAATACATTCTAAATTAAATTTGAAATTAAAACAATAAAAATACATACCTCTTCAAAATATTTAACCTCTTTGACATGTTGGCGACATCTTGGTGAAGAATTGCAAGCTAAGAGTGCAAAAAATAGAAGAGATTTGGCGAGTGTGAGTTGCAAAGTTGAAAACCTCCAAGCCAAGCAGTGGGTGAACACAAAATGAAGCTACAAATATTTTTTTTTTGTGTTTTAATACATCTTTTCTATTTGGCACATGCCAAATTTGGTGTGTGCCAAATGCTTTATTTTGATGTTTTTTTTTTTCCAATTTGGAATCAAAACCGTGTCATAGATTGGTGCACTTACCCTTAAATACATTGTAAAGAATACATAATTCTCATATAACCACTCAACAACATAGTGTGTCGAAAAGGTTGGTAGCTCTTTTAGCAATATACTATATTTGGAGTGTGAGAATTGTTAACCCAAATTTCACTAATAGGCTCATTTAGGTAGAGTTTTATTTTTTTTAAAGAAAATGAGGTACATTTTATTAACTTTCCTACATTACATTCAATTGTATAAATAGAAAAATGAGAAAATATTACAATATTATTGTAACAGATCATTGCATTTATACAAGTGCTTGTAATAGAGAAAATATTTACACAAATCTTTCTAAAAAGTAATCTTTATTGAATGTAAGAATGTTCATTGTCTCACACAATCCGTGAGATTGACTTTTTCTTATTCAATACAAATTGAGAAAAGCATATACATGAATAAGTAAAGAAAAAGAAATGAATGTGCAGAGAAGGAGAGTAACCAGTCATTGCCTGAATGGCAGGTTTGTTGTGTTGACTTATTTTGATGTTGCCCAAAGCCACTTGAATCCTCCTAGCTCCTTTTCTCCTAATCCCTACAAAATATATAGCAATGATGTTAGAGAAATGCTCTAAGAAATGACTAATTACAAATGTATACACATTCACCCTATGCATGTATTGACTAATCTCAATGTGTATTAAATGGGAAATGCATACTAGGAAAACCATCTAGGTCATCATACATACCTAAAACATGCATTTTATTTTCTAACATGTTTGCTTCATGTGCAGATATAGGAAAAGTTTGTTGCTATTTTAGGTTATCAGTTTTCAGCATGTGGGTTAAAATGTGGCTCCCACAAGGGTTGATCCCTCTACCCTTAAACCCTTAAACCCTCAACCCTCAACCCTCTACCCTTAACACTTAACACTTAAACCCTAAACCCTTAAACCCTTAAGCCATAAACAATAAACCTTAAACTATAAACCCTAAACCCTAAACCCTTAAACCCTAAACCCTTAAACCATCTACCCTCTACCCTTAACCCTCAACCCTCAACCCTCTACCCTCAACCCTCAACCCTCTACCCTCAACCCTCAACCCTCAAACGTCAACCCTCTACCCTCTACCCTTAACCCTTAAACCCTAAACCCTTAAACCCTCTATACTCTTAAATCATAAACCATAAAACCTAAAACCCTCTATTCTCTACCCTTAGCCCTCTACCCTCTACCCTCAACCAACCTTCTCTCTCTCTCTTATTTAGTTAGGGTGGGGGTAAGGCCTGAGAGAGGGAGTGGGAGAGAGAGGGAGTGGGAGATAGAGGGATGGGAGACCTAAAACCTCAACCTTAAACACTTAAAACCAAACCCTTAAACCCTCTACCCTCAACCCTTGATCCTTAAACCCTAAACCCTCAACCCTTAAATCCTCTACCCTCTACCCTCAACTCAATACCATATACCCTCAACCCTTAAACTCTTAAACCCTCAACCCTTAAACCCTAAAACATCAACCCTCAACCCTTAAACCCTCTACCCTCTACCTTTAGCCTAATACCCTCTACCCTCAACCCTTAAACCCTTTTAAACCCAACTAAAATATCTACCCTAATCCCTCAACCCTCAACCCTGAATCCCTCAACCCTTAAACCCTAAACCATATACCATATACCCTCAACCCTCTACCCTCTACCCTTAACCCTTTACATTAAACCCTTTACCCTTAAACCATAAATTGTAAACTATAAACCCTAAACCCTAAACCCTTAAACCATCTACCCTCTACTCTTAATAATCTACCCTCTACCCTCAACCCTATCTCTCTCTCTCTCTCTCTCCACATCTCCCTCCATCTATTCCTCCCTCTCTACCTTAATCCCTTAACTCTATACCCTCAAACCTTAAACCCTTAAACACTCAACCCTAAACTCTCAACCCTTAAACCCTAAAACCTTAAAACCTCTACCCTCTACCCTCAACCCTATACCCTCAATCATTAAACCCAACTAAACTCTACCCTAATCCCTCAACCCTCAACCCTTAATCCCTTAACCCTTAAACCCTCAACCCTCAACCCTTAAACCCTAAACCCTAAAACCTAAACCCTCTACCCTCTACCCTTAACCCTTAAACCCTTAAAATTTCTACCCTGTACCTTGTACCCTCAGTCCTCTCTCTCTCTCTCAAGTCTCTCCCTCCCATCCCTTCTCCCACTCTTAGGTCTCTCTCTCACTCACTCCCTCTATTGATCTCCCCTCTACCCTTAACCCTTAAACCCTCTACCCTCAACCCTTAAACACTCAACACTCAACACTCAACACTCAACCCTCTTTCTCTCTCTCACTCCATCTATCTCTCTCTCTCTCTCTCTCTCTCTCTCTCTCTCTCTCATTCCCTCTCACTCTCTCTCAAGTCTCTCCCTCCTACCTAAGAGAGGGGGAGAGAGAGAGGGAGAGAGAGGGAGGGAGGCAGTAGAAAGGGAGTGAGAGAGAGAGAGGAATGGGGAGAGATAGAGGGAGTCAGTGAGAAAGAGCGAGAGAGAGAGATGAGAGAGGGAGAGGGGGCAGGAGGGAGAAGGGATGTGAGGGAGAGGGAGAGATGGTGGGATGGAGATACCTAAGAGAGAGGAAGAGAGAGAGGGAGGGGGTGGGAGGGAGATACCTAAGAGAGAGGGAGAGAGAGAGATAGAGAGAGAGAGAGAGAGAGAGAGATGGAGGGACGAGGTAGGAAGGAGCGACTTGAGAGAGAGAGGGAG
>CM021101.1:770400547-770481906 GCA_007115665.2 Sequoiadendron giganteum
CTCTCTCTCTCTCTCTCTCTCTCTCTCTCTCATTCCCTCTCACTCTCTCTCAAGTCTCTCCCTCCTACCTAAGAGAGGGGGAGAGAGAGAGGGAGAGAGATGGAGGGAGGGGGGAGAGATGGAGTGGGAGATAGAGGGATGAGAGGGAGATAAAGGTAGTGAGAGAGTTAGTGGGAGAGATAAAGGGAGTGATAGAGAGAGATGGAGTGGGGGAGAGATAGAGGGAGTCAGTGAGAAAGAGCGAGAGAGAGAGATGAGAGAGGGAGAGGGGGCAGGAGGGAGAAGGGATGTGAGGGAGAGGGAGAGATGGTGGGATGGAGATACCTAAGAGAGAGGAAGAGAGAGAGGGAGGGGGTGGGAGGGAGATACCTAAGAGAGAGGAGAGACATATATAGAGATATAGAGGAGGAGAGAGAGAGAGGGAGAGAGAGTGAGAGAGAGGGGGGGGGTGGGAGGGAGAAACTTAAAAGATACGAAGAGGGAGAGGGAAACAAAGTGGGAGAGAGGGGGTAGGAGGGAGAGACCTAAGAGAGTAGGAGAGAGATGAAGTGGGAGATAGAGGGGTGGGAGAGAGATATAGGGAGTGAGAGAGAGACTTGAGAGAGGGAGAGGGGGTGGGAGGGAGAGGGAGTTCTTGAGACAGAGAGATGGCTGAGAGATGGAGGGAGTGAGAGAGAGATATAGAGAGATAGAGAGAGGGGGGTGGGTGGAGATTCCTGAGAGAGAGGAGAGAAAGAGAGAGGGAGAGAGATATAAGGAGTGAGAGAGAGAGAGGGTGTTAGAGAGAGATAGAGGGAGTGAGAGAGAGATAGAGAGAGAAATAAGAGAGGGAGAGGGGGTAGGAGGGAGAGAGTTGAGAGAGAGAGGGAGGGAGAGGGGGTGGAAGAGAGACCAGAGAGAGAGGGAGAGGGAGAGAGAGTGGGAGAGAGATATAGGGCATGAGAGAGAGAGGGACTTGAGAGAGAGAGAGGTAGTGGGAGGGAGATACTTGAGAGAGAGGGAGAGAGATAGAGGGGAGAGAGGGAGGGAGTGGGAGAGAGATAGAGGGAGTTACTGTGAGAGGGAGAGGGGTTAGGAGGGGGAGACTTGATAAAGAGAGAGATGGAGAGGGGGTAGGAGGGAGATACTTGAGAGTGAGAGGGAGAGGGGGTGGGAGGGAGAGAATTAAGAGAGATGGAGAGAGACAAAGTGGGAGAGAGATAGAGGAAGTGAGAGAGAGAGGGAGTGGGAGAGAGAGGGAGGGAGAGGGGTTGTGAGGGAGATACTTGAGAGAGAGATGGAGAGAGAAAGATAATGACCTAAGTGAGGGAGATGGAGTGAGAGAGACAAAAAGAATAGAGGGGGAGAGAGAGGGAGTGTGAAAAACAAGGTTGTAGTGAGATTTATCTAAGTAGGGTGGGAGGGAATGAGACCTAAGAGAGGGGATTGGAGTGAGAGAGAGTAGTCTAGGTAGTGTGGGAGGGAGTGAGACTTAAGAGGGATATAGAGTTATCTAGTTAGGGTAATGAGGTAGAGAGCATATGAAAGGTAAAACCTCAACTATCCATCTATGATCATAAACCGTGCACTCTCGACATTATCAAAGTGGTTGACCAAAGAGAGGGGAAATATTTTGTTCAAAGCAAGCCATTTGGCGAGCACCAAATTTGTCACTCACCAAATGGCCTGCTTTGGATGAGTGAATTGATAGCATTTACCAAATTTCATCAAATTTTCATCTATGCTCACCGTCACATTTTCACGTCTTTCAATGCAAGTTTATAAGAAAATCATGATGGCGTTAACCTCTCTCTTAGCTATCTAAATATATAATTACTTTTTCATTTTGATTTAGTTAATGTTTTGATCTATGACTTCTATTGTAAATACCCCGTTTTTGGTCAAAAACCAACATGTGCTAGTTTTAGAATAAATTTTTATTTGTTCATCGAAACATGAAACAAATTAAATTTTTTAAAACTAGAATCCATTCTACACATGATGAAAAAAGTTTCAAGTTTTGATTAGTTTTCAAAAAAAATAGTGGGGAGCACACTCAAATTTCATCTTTCCAGCATGTGTCCACTTTCAAATTTCATAAAATATTATATATTCATTAAAAAATTATCTGAAAGAATGAGGATAAATTACATGGTGTTAGCTAATTTCTCACCATTCATATTTTTGAAATTCTAAAAAAAAATTAATCAAAAAGGGGGGAGCCTCAGGCGCTATGCTATTTTTTTTGATAAAAACAGGACCTGTTTTGGGCCCCCCTTTTTGAGACCCTTAATATTAATTGTTAGCAATTAGATATGCACCCCGTTAGATTTGCAAAAATTAGACTATCTGTTGCAACATTGAAAGTCTTTCCAGACGTGGGTGGTCTATAAGGAAAGAGAATCTCCAGAGTGAGTTGGTTCTCCGTATAATGATCTTATTCTAAAATATTCTTGGGAAAAGGATAGAGAGAAAACATAAACTTAAAACTTCTGACTTTGAATTGATTTTTTTAATATTGGATGATGAACTAAAGACTATTCTGGATTTTCCTCACAAACAGTGCTCAAAAACCAACAAAACTTCACAACCTCTTAAGAACAATTTCTTACATAAGTACTTTGCATGAAGGTTTGTTCAAAACACAACATGCAACCTATATTTTTGTACTTTTCTGCATCAACTACAGCCTAGGACATAACAAGGATTTCTTAAACTGAAAATCACAAGAATAACATCAACTGAACTATAAATGGAAACAAAATGATAGGTAGGAATGCTGCTCTTTATTCATTGTACGAGTATGCCAAAAATAATCCAATTGAGTACAAAATAGTTTCAGCTCAAAAATGTGTAAGAGCCAAAACAGACTGAACTAGAAAACCCTAAGTTTTCTCCAAAGATATATGTTTCAAACCCTGATCCGAGCTCTTGAAAAAATCTCAAGGAAAAAGTCCCAAAAAATGTGCAACAAGTACACATAAAAGTGGAAAGTCACACTTTTTGCATGCATCAACTATCAGGCTTCTAAAAAAAGCAAAAAACTGCTTTCAAAGCAATAAAAACACCTTATCTCCTCAATTGAAAACTCAAATTCAACCAAGGAAAAAGTCAATGCTTAACTACTAAAAATAGCAAGAAAACAAAGCAATTTATAAAGCATTGCTTTGCTTCTGCTTTACATGATGCAATTTTACAATTATTCCATTTTACAATTAAAGATTTTAAAAAAATCTTCTGCATATAACACCTTATATCTCCTTTACAAAGTTTGATTTTTCTCATAAAAAATCATAAAAAATGATAATACTCCCTCTTACATATTTTCATTGTTTTCTCCAAAAACAATAAAAAAAAAAAACCCTAGGTCTTTTTTTAATCCTAAGGCATATTATTTTCTCAATCTCCTAATATGGCTTATCTTTGTGCTTAAAATAATTTTCCCCTCTTGACTAAGGCAACCACTAAAGGCCTAAAGTCTTCAAATAATTCATTAAATAAACAAGACTTAGGAAAAATTTCATCACTTAGAACTCCACATTGTTCGACCTAAACCAAGAATAATCGGCCATTCAAAACTTTGCATAAAGTTTGATAAAGAATGATAAGTCCCTATTTTGAATTAGGGCAACATAGCAAAAAAAAGGTGAAACCCTAATCCTCCACCATTTTTGCACTTTTCAATTGGATACTTTGAGCTCTGTTGGGAAGGAAGATGTCGCCATGCTTATGCTTGACCCTTAGCTTTTGTGAAGGATTTTAATGTTCAAACCTCTCCCTTCTGCTCGACTTGTATTTTGAAACTACATGGTAAGTTGTTTCTTTCTTGTATTTGATGGCTTCTCCATTGTTTTGAAAGCAAAAATAGGCCATAAGGTTGCTGCTTCTCCTCTACTCTTCTCTGATTTCCTTTGCATTTTTTCATTGTGCTTTGCTATCTCCACCTTGGGCACCATGAGAGGGCTCGACCCAAGCATTGTGAGCTCCAAAATGAACTAGGTGCGGCCTGTGAGTTTCTTGAACAACAAACATAAGGGTAAGTTCTCCTTTCAAAAATCTTTCTCTGTATTTTATCTCTCCATTAAAGCTCATGAACTTTATCTTCTGCAAAACAAATGTCATTTCCTAGACAAATGCAGACCCATTGAGTGGCCACGCCATGAGTTCTTGTGTTGAAGCTTATTTGTTGTGAAATTTTTGTGCATTATCTCCTTAACAGGCCTCGGCATATCATAGTTTACTAACGGCTTTTTTATGAAGAAACTCTCACTCTACAATTTTTTCTTGATTCTGTTCTCCTATGCAGTGAAACTTGAAGAACTCTCCTCATTCTTCCCTGAACAGTAACAAAAAATCACACTGGGCTCGACCCATGCATTATCAGACATTTCCATTTAAAAAATGTAGAAACCCCATATGGGTATTCTACAAACTACACTGTTTTGCTTTATTTTTTAAAACCCCCACATGGGTAACTGAAAAAGATGGTAAATCTGCATTCCTATTGAAAACCCCATGTGGGTATTTATGAATATGAATAAAATCTATTCCTTAGAAAAAATTTGTATGTGGGTTTTTGTCATTTGTAAAGAAAATACCTTTCTGAACATATTTTTTCCCTTTTTATGTGAACTCGACCATGGAAACACTGTGAATTCTATTTTTAAATGAAACCCCAATGTGGGTATTTTCAAAATTTCAAAGAAATCTGTGTTTTAACCTGCCTTTTCTATTATATTTGAGCTTGAACATGAGAGCACTGTATAAAATCTTGCTTTCTGACAAACCTCCACCTAGGTGTATAACATTCTAAGAACACATATTTACCTTTTGTGTAACTGTTGAAAACCCTCACACGGCTTCGTGAGATTTCTGAAAACGTATCCTTTGTTTATATTTTAAATTATCCTTTCCATGCTATTTCTTCCTTGCACACATAAATATTCTTGATCTAAACTCTAAATTACTTGTTTAGTTTGTCTCTTATGCACTCCAAACCCTCATTCATACCATGTCCAAGTATACATGTTGTTTGTTCTAAAAGTAATCCTCATGTATGTGAATCCTCGAAAACCTGCTTGATAATTGTAAACTTTTGAAGATAAAGTCTAAGTGACAAAACAATTAATAGATAGAACACAGATGTCTAAAACAGTAAATTTTGATGGCGCTCTTTTCAAAACAGTGAGGCATTTTACATTGTTAGTCAAACAAAAACTAACTATTTGTTAGTCATTTTCATTCTGGCAACAAACTCTTCATGTATTTACCTGTTCTTCAAATAACCCCATAACTTGCACTACTCACTATCATTGTTTAAAAGATAGAGCACTGCTGTTCCGAAACAGAAAATATGAAACAACACTACATAGTGAACAGTCTTAAAACAACAAAATAGTATTTAAAACAACTAAAAAACATGACAACTTGGTAGTTTCAGCCAAAACAAGCTATCCAATTAGCATTCATTTACAATTTTCACCTCTATATGTTGATCTGATTGTTATAAATGTATGGTAGTTCACTCACTTGTTCAGTTGTAAAGCTCAGAAGAGCATGATGATTGCATCTTCCTTTCTCGGCCCTCTTGTAACATACAGGGGTAGCATGTCGGGCTCTACCCTTGTGGGAGCCCATTTTTCCCCACATGCTTGGTCTTTAGAATATAAACAACTACATGGCTTTTCCTATACCTGCACAAGGAAACAAACAATGTTAGCATAAAAAACAATATATCATGTTTGTGTTGATGTTTCTCCTCCAGCTCATGTCTCTGCACTTTCCTTGATTGTTTTAATGCATGATTAGTAGCATACTACATTATCATTGATGGTTCATGTAGGTATATTCATAGTCGGAGCCTTTGACATCCCTCTCTTCTTTCCTACAGGTCAACGGAGCTTGAAGAAGACAAATGGTGCACCACTTCTACGTCGATCATCAACTAATCAGGCAATGATGATTATGTTTGTCTTTATGTGATTTTTCCTTTATGCATCCTCCATAGTGTAGTGTGATGCCTATGATGCACTGTCATAGTTACATCCACGACTTGTGTGGATATTTGATTTCATTCTTTTTGCTTTTCATTTGGAAAAGGAAAAAATGCATCTCAATGCAAATTTGTACTAGCATTTGTATTCTCGCAATCAAATGAAATGTTGTAAATATGAATCACTTTGTGAAATAAATGAAAGCATTTGAAAAGATTTATTGTTTAACACTCAATCTTGTACTTCATTTGACTATAAATCATTGAAAAGAAACTTCTAAAACTCTGATTCCTCTTTTCAAAGTATAACTGTCAGTTAATGAACTAAAACGAAGTGCAAAATAACACTCAAGCATACTAAAAAATAACTGCATTTCACTTTTAAATATAACAACATTTAAAATAGCTCCACCATTTGAGCTGTGGCAAAAAAATTGTAATATTTTGGCAATTTCCACTAGATGCTTGGCAGCTAAGTATAGATCAGTTTCCTTAAAAAAAACTCCATTAGGCACGAAGTGAAAACTGCCCCTTCATGAACTCAGAAAAATTGAAATAGTAACTCCAAAACAACAACAAAACAAAACAAACAAAGCTGAAAGAAAACTAATAGGCCTTGATGGCGAACAAAAACAATGCGCAACAATGCTTAGGGAAAGAAAACTATTGAAAAGAAATGTGTGTAACACACTTATTTGTAACAAATACTCTATTTATGTACAAGATATAACTTATCTCAAAGGCAATGTTTGAGGTGGATCCTGTTAACTGGGATAGACAACACCTCTCCAGTCAGCTTTGAAAGATGGAAAGCGTTGTGCTCTTTACACTCCGTGATCACATAAGGCCCATCCCAAATTGCATCGAACTTGGAATGTTGTCCAGGTCTGCTCTTGTATTCATTCCACTTGAAGACCAGATCACCAATGATAAACTCTTATGGTCTTTCCTTCTTATCAAAAGATATCTTCATCCGAGCTTGATGTATTTCAAGCTATTTTAAAGCTTCTCTTCTAGTTTCCTCAAGCTCTACCAGCTATGCAAAATGCACCTTAAGAGGCTGCTCATTCAATAATTCCAGTTCTTTCACATAACTTAAAGTTGATAGCTCAATAGAAATGGGTAACTTAGCTTCTTTACCATAAGCAAGTACATAAGGAGAAAAACTAATGGCCCTTTTTGGTGTCACTCTGTCAGCCAAAAGGGCTAACTTAAGCTTTCCGTGCCATGTTCATTGATTTTCCTCGACAGTCTTCTTGATTATCCGGATCAGAGTCTTATTTGTAGATTTTGCCTGCCTATTTCCTTACGGATAATAGTTAGAAGATGTATTCAAATATATGTTATTTCTAAGAGACCAATTAGAAATTCTTAAACCAATGAAGGCCAAACCATTGTTAGAAATTATGGAATCCGAAGTACCAAATCTTGACACTAAGTCTTGATAAAAATTAAGCACAAAAGTCTCATTTGCTTCTTTCAAAGCAACTGCCTCGGTCCATTTAGTAAAATAATATGTGGTGGTCAGTATCCACTTATGACCCGAACTTGAAGGTGGGTTGATTGGCCCTATAAAATCTAAGCCCCACTTAGCAAAGGGCTGCTTCACTTGAATCAAATCTAGAGGTAAAGTTGCAAGCTTTTGTTTTCCTGAAAACAAAGCACATTTTTCACATTTTCGGACCCAAGCAATGACATCTTTGAACAAATTTGGCCAATAATAATTAGCCTGCATAATTTTTAGGGTTGTTCTTATAGCAAAGTGGCCTCCTGAAGGCCCATCATGAAATTCTGCTAAAAGCTTATCAACCCGGTCAGGTTCAATGCATCGTAACAAAACACCTTGAAAATCTCTTCTATATAGATTGGCATTAATAATTGCGAAAGTAATAGACTGTAATCTGTAATACCTCCTTTTTGCTCTGTCTAGACCTTCGAGACACTCGCCAGTTTGCAAATAAAGCATCATTTGCTGCACCCAGGTAGTAGCAGGAACTGGAACAAGAGGTGCATCATCATTGTTTAGCACTATCCCAACTTTTTCAGTCTCCTCTATGCTGCTGCCCACTGTGTTTTCTACAATCTGTTTACACAAACCATTACTTCTGACGAGTTTGGTTATTTTAATATCTATGTCAAACTCCATGACCTTGGTTATCCAACCAACATGCTTATCATTAATTTCACGGTTCAACAAGAAATCTTTAACAGTCGAATGTGCAACCAACAAATGAATCTTGCTGTTTGACAGCATATGTCTGAATTTTTTAAAACTTCTTACAACAGAAAACACATGATTCTCAACAAAGGAATAATTTACCTCATAATCATGAAGTACCAGGCTGAAAAAGGCCACTGGTTGCTCCAAACCTTCATCGTTTTGCTGGCAAAGCATAGCAGAAATAGTATCAAGCCCTCCAAATGTGTAAAGAATGAAATCTCTGTCGTACTTTGGATTAATGAGGGTAGGGGCAGCTACAAGAGCATCTTTGATCTGATCAAATCTCCTTTTACCTTTCTTGGTCCAGGCGAAAGGTATATTCTTTTTCAGCATAAGAGTGAGAGGTTGTAACAAAGCTATGATATTTGGTATGAACCTCCTCACAAAGTTTATTCTTCCAAGAAAGCTTTGCAAGCCTTTCTTGTGAGCTAGCAATGGCAATTCGAGAATTGCATAAATCCTTTCAGAATCTATGGAAATACCATGTTTTGAAATAATGTGTCCAAGGAGTTTACCTTTGTGTATAGAAAAAATACACTTCTTCAGATTGAGAGACACTCCGAACTCCTTGCATCTCTAAAAAATCTGTTCTAAATGATCAAGATGTTCAGTAGCATTTCTAGAAAAAATAGTAATATCATCTAAATAAACCAGAATGATCTTGTTCATGAGGCCGTGGAAGGCCATATCCATCACTCGCTGAAAAGTTGCTCCAGCGTTGGATAAGCCGAAAGGCATCCTTTTGTAGGCCATCGTGCCCCACTTAGTTGTGAATGTTGTTTTGAATTGATCCTGCTCCTTAACCAGAATCTGGTTGTAACCTGAATAACCATCTAGCAAAGAAAATTTGTTAGAATCGGAAACCACCTACAAAATTTTCTCCATGAAAGGGAGTGGGTAGTGGTCTTTCAATGACGCTCTATTTATATCTCAAAAATCAACACATAATATGATCTCCCCACTTTTTTTTCTAACTAGAACTAGGTTCGAGACCCAAGATGCATGCTTGATGGGAAATATGATACCACTTTCAACTAATTTACTCAGCTTGGCTTTCATAAGGTGTTCTAACTTGGGTTTGAGGGGCCTCTATTTCTGCCTTATTGGTTTTGCAGTAGGCTCTAATTCAATAGTATGTTGGGCTAATTCTGGGTCAAACCCCTTCAAATCCTTATACTCCCAAGCAAAAATATCACTAAATTTCTAACATAACAAAATAAACTCCTATTGTTCCTCTTTATTACATACCTTTCCCAGCTTGAGAAGCTTACCTTTGAAGATTTCGACTGCTTCATAGTGTTCCTCTTTAACAATCAGGCTGCATTTGTCTCTCCTCATCTGGTCATTTGAGTTGAACGTAGATTCCAAAGTCACCAAACCCCTTGGTAGCTTGTTAGTCCTCAAATATACAATCTAATTGTCATACTGCTGCTACCACTTTTGTTGGTTTCCATCTGCAAACTCAACTTCAACAATTAAAAGGTTTACAATTTTCTCATCGTTGTCAAAAACCTGCCAACTCACATTATTTTCAGGAACATAAGGTCTGACGACTATCTTTACATATTGGCATGCTTCTATTTTATGAATTTCGTTTGGAATATCAAACTGAGCCACCATAGCAGCAAGCCTATCTGCATGCTTATTTTCATTTCTAGGAATTGAACATATATTAAAAGCATCAAGATCCTCTATTAAATCCCATACATGATGCTTATATCTCTTAAGCAAATCATTCTTTGTAGCATTTAGATTTCTGACCTGATTTATGATTAACTCAAAATCACCATAAACACGCAAATATTTAATACCTCTTCTTCGGGCCCATTCTAGGCCACGTACAAGTGCTTCGTATTCAGCTGTATTATTTGTACAGCTAAACGCAAATCTGAAAGATGAATTATAATTTTCTTCCTCTAGTGAAATCAGCATGGCCCCACCACCAACACCTACACTGCTCCTCGAACCATCAAAATAGAGTTTCCAAAGTTCATTTTCTTGCCCTGCAAGTTGTACTTCCCTTTTGATTAGGTTAGGCATATCAAAATCAGGTTCACGAATCATGTAAACCCCTAATCCTATCTCATTTGTATGCTGTAAGGGATCAAGCTCGTGATCTTCGTCTGCCCATTCATCTAGATTTATACTTTCTACATGGGTGTTGTGATCTGATGTCATGGTTTGTTCTTCCAGTATAGGGGTGACGTAGAGGTTAGAGTTTATAGGGCTTGGAATGTATGGTTCGATGTGGTCTTTGGCTAAAGGCTCAGACTTTATGGTTACCTTTGTACCATACCTTGTTCTAAAAAATAGATGAGACCAGTTAGATGACAAGAAACCCCCCAACTCTGCTATAAAATCCCTTGATAAGCAAATGGCAAAGTGTGGTGGCAAATCAATTACATGTATGTCTTGATGAATTGCAAAACTAGGGGATGTGTGCAAAGTAAGGGATATTTTTTTTTACTATACCAGCAGTTCTAACAACAAACCCATCTAACTGAACTACACCCTTCTACGGGTTGGGTTCGTAGACAAGACTTAAAGCATCAACTAATTTTTTAGGTATGATAGAGCTACTTGTGCCAGAATCAACCATGCAATTATGCACTAATTTATCCCCAATGATCAAAGTCAAATAAAATGGAGGAGGCTTTACCTCCTTACCTTTTTTCTCGCCTTTACTTTTCGAACTGTTAGTGAACACCGCTTTGGTAGCACCTTGATTAGTATCATCAGAAATGGACAACTCAACTAAAGCATCTTGCAACAAACTTTTCTGACTTGGGATGTGCAAAGGATCTAATACAGACATGCTAATAGTAGTCTTTTTGAGATGTTCAACAATATTAAAATAAGTGGCATTTACCTTTTGCTGGTTTTTTGAAATAGCAGCATCATTCTACTTCTGCAAGGGCTGCAAATGTGTCTTTGACTACTCTTTGCCAGGTATCTCTTGGACCTTTTGTAGAAACTGCACCTTGGATTGTATTGCAGTATTAGTATTGGATGTAGAAACAAGTTGCTTATCTTTCGTAGGCTGCTGCTGTGAACTTCCAGCTTGCTGTCCTAGATCCATTGCTCTTTTTTTCGATCTTATGTTGGCTATGACAGGAGAAACTTGTTGATCTTGTCCATTCACACCACATAACTCAAAACTCTACCAATTTGGCAAAGCGACCTCAAAACCTTCTTTCTATTCCAAGTTTTGATTTGAAATGCTTTCTGAACTTGCATAACCATTTTGAACCATTAAAGCTTGATTCCTCATGCCATTATCACACGTTGATTGGTTATGGGGCTAGTTGCATGAATAACACCAATCACAATCTTGGGCGATATTATTCTGAGGTACGAGTTCCTTTGATGAACTGGTTGTGTTTGGGTTGTATGGCTGGAAGGGTCTTGGGTTAAAATTTATCTTCTGGCCCTGGTAATCAATCTAAAAAGCAGGCCTATTAGGCTAGTTCTACTGATAAGTGGCTTGATAGGGTTTATGTTCATGACCTACTTGCTTCTTAATACTCACAAGGTCATTCCTAAAGGTCTTGAGTATACTTTTAATCTCCTAGATTTCTTGGTTTTGGGCTAGAGCAACAATTTGCTGTGTTGCGGTCTGATAACCTATTGCTGAGACAATGAGAACATTAGCTAAGTGGGGTAAAGTAGTAGGGGTAGGTGGCTGTATCTCAGGAAACAACAGTATAGGAGGTCTAGGAGCTATATCTCCAGCCTGAATAAGACAATTTTTGGCTCTAATAGCGATATCGTAAGGATCAGGGAGCGTATGCCCACCCATAGATTGGGTCATAACATAAATCTTATAGTTCAAAGCTTTTAATTAAAATAGAAAAGTGTGAGCTGGTAGAGGCCTTACCATTGCAGGAATCCTGGCCCAAGTCCTCTAAAAACGGTGATTGAAATCTGCCAAATTTTTGTGCGGTGCTCTCTGAATTGTGCTCAGTTGTTCTAATAGGGACAAATTGTCAGATTTATCAACAAAAAATTGGTACAGACCATTACCTAGTGCATCCCATGTTGCAATAGAGTTTGTTGCGAGGCCTTTGAACCATTGTAATGCTTTACCCTTGAGTGATGTAGCCAAGAGACTCAACGCAACATTCTCTTACGTAATGTTGTGAACTGAACATAAGGTGGACACATCACGAATGTGCTCCATCGGTGTTGTGTGATCTTCTCTAGTGAAGTATGGCAGGCTTCTAAGGGCTACAACTAGGATGTCATCATGTTCAACAATGTCTAATTAACTACCTCCATTAAAAGGTGTGAACAGATGTGGCCTTGGCGCTACCATCGGTGTTATATGTGATATTGGAACTTGTACTCCTAGTGGTAAAACCAAAGAGCTGAAAATAGGAGGTGTTGATTTTGACCTCACTGGCGCTTCAAACAACATCCTTGTTGTTATGCCAACTCTTCATGGTGGGGACAACTGTCGATATCAGAAAGGTGCAACACTTGATCTGGTTTGTACCTTTCTCATGAGTGGGCTGCACTATATCTGCATGTAAAAAATCAAAAGTTGGAGTTGCCAGGTATATTTGAACAAGCCTCCAAAAGGCTGAGAAACCTACTCCATACACCAAATAGAAAATTTTGGAAATTAAATTCTCTGAAAATGATTTTTAGACTGTCCCACTGGGCATACCAAAAACTATTAGCAATCAAATATGCACCCCGTCAGATTTGCAAAAAATAGACTATCTGTTGCAATATTGAAACTCTTTCCAAATGTGGGTGGTCTATAAGGAAAGAGAATCTCTAGAGTGATTCGGTTCTCTGTATAATGATCCTATTCTAAAATCTTCTTGGGAAAGGATAGAGAGAAAACATAAACTTAAAACTTCTGACTTTGAATTGATTTTTTTAATATTGGATGATGAACTTAAGACTATTCTGGATTTTCCTCACAAACAATGTTCAAAAACCAACAAAACTTCACAACCTCTCAAGAAATTTTTTTTACATAAGTACTTTGCATGAATGTTTATTCAAAACACAACATGCAACCTATATTTTTGCACTTTTCTACATCAAACTATAGCCTAGGACATAACAAGGATTTCTTAAACTGAAAATCACAAGAATAACATCAACTGAACTGTAAATGGACACAAAATGATAGGTAGGAATGCTGCTCTTTATTCACTATAGGAGTATGCCAAAAATAATCCAACTGAGTACAAAACAGTTTCAGCTCAAAAATGTGTAAGAGATAAAACAAATTGAACTAGAAAACCCTAAGTTTTCTCGAAAGATATATGTTTCAAACCCTAATACGAGCTCTTGAAAAAATCTCAAGGAAAAGGTCCCAAAAATTGTGCAACAAGTCAGCATAAAAGTGGAAAGTCATAGTTTTTGCATGCATCAACTGTCAGGCTTCTAAAAAAAGCAAAAAACTGCTTTTAAAGCAAGAAAAACACCCTATCTCCTCAACTAAAAACTCCAATCTGACCAAGGAAAAAGTCAATGCTTAACTGCTAAACATAGCAAGAAAACAAAGCAATTTATAAAGCATCACTTTGCTTCTACTTTACATGATGCAGTTTTACAATGATTCCATTTTACAATTAAAGATTTTAAAAAAATCTTCTGCATATAACACCTTATATCTCCTTTACAAAGTTTGATTTTTCTCATAAAAAATCATAAAAAATGATAATACTCCCTCTTACATATTTTCATTGTTTTCTCCAAAAACAATAAAAATAAAAAAAAACCCTAGGTCTATTTTGAATCCTAAGGCATATTATTTTCTCAATCTCCTAATATGGCTTATCTTTGTGCTTAAAATAATTTTCCCCTTTTGACTAAGGCAACCACTAAAGGCCTAAAGTCTTCAAATAATTCATTAAATAAACAAGACTTAGGCAAAATTTCATCACTTAGAACTCCACATGGTTCGACCTAAACCAAGAATAATCGGCCATTCAAAACTTTGCATAAAGTTTGATAAAGAATGATAAGTCCCTATTTCGAATTAGGGCAACATAGCAAAAACAAGGTGAAACCCTAATCCTCCATCATTTTCGCACTTTTCAATTGGAGACTTTGAGCTCTATTGGGAAGGAATGTGTCGCCCTGCTTATGCTTGACCCTTAGCTTTTGTGAAGGCTTTGAATCTTCAGACCTCTCCCTTCTACTTGACTTGTATTCTAAAACTACATGGTAAGTTGTTTCTTTCTTGTATTTGACGACTTCTCCATTGTTTTGAAAGCAAAAACAGGCCATAAGGCCACAACTTCTCCTCTACTCTTCTCTGATTTCCTTTGCATTTTTCCACTGTGCTTTGCTATCTCCACATTGGGCACCATGAGAGGGCTTGACCCAAGAATTGTGAGCTCCAAAATGAACTAGGCGCGACCTCTGAGTTTCTTGAACAACAAACATAAGGGTATGTTCTCCTTTCAAAACTCTTTCTCTTTATTTTATCTCTCGATTAAAGCTCATGAACATTGTCTTCTGCAAAACAAATGTCATTTCCTAGACAAATACAGGCCCATTGAGTGGCCACGCTATGATTTCTTGTGTTGAAGCTTATTCATTGTGAAATTTTTGTGCATTATCTCCTTAATAGGCCGTGACATATCATAGTTGATTGATGGCTTTTTTATGAAGAAAATCGCACTCTACAATTTTTTCTTGATTCTGTTCTGCTATGCAGTGAATCTTGAAGAACTCTCCTCATTCTTCCCTAAAGAGTAACTGAAAATCACACTGGGCTTGACCCATGCATTATCAGGCATTTCCATTTGAAAAGATGTAGAAATCCCATATGGGTATTCTAGAAACTACATTGTTTTTCTTTATTTTTTAAAACCCCCATATGGGTAACTGAAAAAGATGGTAAATCCGCATTCCTGTTGAAAACCCCATGTGGGTATTTATGAATATGAATAAAATCTGTTCCTTAGCAAAAATCTATATGTGGGTTTTTGTCATTTGTGAAGAAAATACCTTTCTGAATGTATTTTTTCCTTTCTTATGTCAACTCGACCATGGCAACACTGTGAATTATGTTTTTAAATGAAACCCCAATGTGGGTATTTTCAAAATTTTGAAGAAATTTGTGTTTTAACCTGCATTTTCTGTTATATTTGAGCTCAAACATGAGAGTATTGTATAAAATCTTGCTTTCTGACAATACTCCACCTGGGTGTATAACATTCTAAGAACACATATTTACCTTTTGTGTAAGTGTTGAAAACCCTCACATGGCTTCATGAGATTTTTGAAAACGTATCCTTTGTTTATATTTTAAATTGTCCTCTCTGTGTTGTTTCTTCCTTGCAAAAAAAATATTCTTGATCTAAACTCTAAATTACTTGTTCAATTTTTCTCTTATGCACCCCAAACCCTCATTCATACCATGTCCAAGTATACATGTTGTTTGTTCTAAAAGTAATCCTCACGTATGTGAATCCTCGAAAACTTGCCTGATAATTGTAAGCTTTTGAAGATAAAGTTTGAGTGACAAAACAATTAATAGATAGAACAACATAGATGTCTAAAATAGTAAATTTTGATGGTCCTCTTTTCAAAATAGTGAGGCATTTTACATTCTCAGCCAAACAGAAAATGATTGTTTGTTAGTCATTTTCATTATGGGAACAAACTCTTCATGTATTTACCTGTTCTTGACATAACCCCATAACTTGCACTGCTCACTATCATTGTTTAAAAGATAGAGCACTGCTGTTCCAAAACAAGAAATATGAAACAACACTACACAGTGAACAGTCTTAAAACAACAAAACAATATTTAAAATAGCAGCTAAAAAACATGACAGCTTAGTAGTTTCAGCCAAAACAAGATATCCAATTAGCATTCATTTACAATTTTCATGTCTATATGTTGATCTGATTGTTATAAATTTATGGTAGTTTGCTTACTTGTTCAGTTGTAAAGCTCAGAAGAGCATGATGGCCTCTGACATCCCTCTCTTCTTTCCTACAGGTCAATGGAGCTCGAAGAAGACAAATGGTGCACCACTTATATGACAATCATCAACCAATTAGGCAATGATGATTATGTTTGTACTTCTGTGATTTTTCCTTTATGCATCCTCCATAGTGTAGTGTGATGCCTATGATGCACTGTCACAGTTACATCCACGACTTCTGTGTATATTTGATTTCATTCTTTCTTCTTTTCATTTGGAAAAGGAAAAAACGCATCTCAATGCAAATTTGTACTAGCATTTGTATTCTCGCAATCAAATGAAATGTTGTAAATATGAATCACTTTGTGAAATAAATGAAATCATTTAAAAAGCTTTATTGTTTAATGCTCAATATTGTACTTCATTTGACTATAAAGCATTGAGAAGCAACTTCTGAAACTCTGATTCCTCTTTTCAAAGTATAACTGTCACTTAATGAACTAAAATGAAGTGCAAAACAACACTCAAGCATACTCAGAAATAACTGCATTTCACTTTTAAATATAACAACATTTAAAACAGCTCCACCATTTGAGCTGTAGTGAAAAATTGGTAACATTAATTAATTTTAAAAAGAATTAGTAGCTTAGAAACTAGATTCGGAGCATTTCAAATCTTATTTTTGCTGCATCTTGAAATTTTGAGCATAACTATCTTGATTTTCTCGTGCAAATTAGATTTTGCTGATTTGAAAAAAAAAAAAAGTGGCATCTTAAGAGCCAAAATTGTGTCACAAATCCATGCACTTACCTTTAAATATTCATCATGTAAATTCTTGAGTATACATTATGGGATCACCCTCCCATGTTTCACAGAGCCCAAAGTGTAGGAGTGAAAGTTTTGCAGCTTTTACTCGTTCATTGGCCAGTCCCTTTAGATTGCTAAATATTGGAAATGGAAAAGTCCATAGGTAATTCTTAAGATGAGCTTGGTTCTTAAAAAACAACCAAAAAATTGGTGACTCTGCTGGGGACTGCTAAGTCCATAGTCTCTAGTTAAGATCTGGTACAGTCAAATTTGAGTACTTTCTTGTTCTTCACTATTTGAAGAATAGCTAGTTTAAAATTTTAGTACATTAGTCACGTCCAGTATTATGCATAAGGTTCTAGTAATTTCTTTCACCTTATGTTGGGTTATGTTCAGAGTCTTGTTTAAGGTTACAAGTACCTAGTTAAAATACAATCAATTTCTATTTCCCAACATTTTGGGTTGCGAATCTAAAGTCTCATTTAGTAGTGAAAAGATAAACTCTCAAAGAGAATGGGAGAGGAAGGATTTTGACATATTCGACACCATGAAGAAGAACAAAAGCTACAAAAAGAAGCATCTCGAGAAAAAGCTGGAGTCTAAGCTCACAAAAGATAAGCAATCCCCTTGCATTAAGAAATGCACTAAATCAAGTAAGTTTTTTGAATCCCTTGCTAATGCGTCTCCTACTTTTAATAATGAAATAAGTAGTACAAATATCCAAGAAGAGACACATGAAGTTGAAGTATCTAATGTAGATCTATGAAGCTTTCCTATTGAGAAAGTATTTGATAATGAAGTTGATGTCTCAAGAGAAGAGGATAGGTGGGGATTTTAGGATACGAACAAGACATTCTCAGAACCTTTACTACTTGGAGTTGGATCTATTTTTAATGGAGGAAATTTCAA
This sequence comes from Sequoiadendron giganteum, assembly GCA_007115665.2. Taxonomy (NCBI): domain Eukaryota; kingdom Viridiplantae; phylum Streptophyta; class Pinopsida; order Cupressales; family Cupressaceae; genus Sequoiadendron; species Sequoiadendron giganteum. The sequence continues at coordinate 770,418,360 of CM021101.1, forward strand.
GCCAAGAGGAAAATCTCCTAATGTAGAAGTGCACCTTTCCCTTGAGGAGGACCCAATTGATCAAACCTACTATACTCCTATGCCTAGTGAGGCTAGACATATCTTAGAAGATGAGGAAGACATAGACAAAGATATGCAAGCCTTAGAGGAGGAAGAGCTTAGGATTAAGGAAGAGGATGAGCATAGGCTCAAGGATTTAAAAGGAAAGGAAGATAGAATTAATGCTAAGATGCAAGAAAGAGATGCTAAGAGGGAAATGATAGAAAAGATGAAGGAAGAAGTGAAGCTAAAAGCCTTTGGGGAAAATGTTTCTAAATTTTCTACTAAGACAATCCCTAACCCACCTCAGGTGATCGTTCAAATGGGAACCTCTATTGCAAATACCTATACTATTTTTTTTGCAACTTACAAAACCATAGATCCTTCTGCTACTACCAAGAAATCACAGCCTATAGATCATGGGAAGAAGCCCATTGATCAACCGAAGAAAACTACCTTTAATACTACCAACACCAACAACAATACAATTACTTCACCCTTTAACACCCCCACCAAGAATGTTAATATTGATCCTACTCCATCCACTGCACCCCCAAATACTAAGATCTTGAAGTTATAGTTAGAAAATGATAAATTACAAGAAGAGTTGAAGAAAGTAGAAATAGAAGTTGCTAATGCTGAGATAGCTAGAAATATCTTCTTTCTTAAGACTTCCATACCAACTCTAGAGGCTTCAAGATATGGACATACTGATAGTGAATCACACAAGAAGTCTGCAGGACATATTGCTAGTGGAAATGGTGGTAGTGATCAAGATGGTGGAGGTGGAGGAAATGAAAAAAGTGAGAATTCTTATTCTAAAGATGATGAGCGAGAAAAGGAAGGAGGTGGTAGAAATATTGGAGATGGAAAAGGTAAGGATAAGACTCAGTCTGATGAAAAAAAGATGATGAGCCTAGAAATTCTCATAGAGATTGACATACTAGAAGACCACTCCAAGTAGAGATATATCCTAACCCATTTCTTGAAGATTTCAGGCCTGCTCTAGTCAGATTTTCTTGAAATAATGTTGTGAGTGGTGAAGATCATATCAAAGCTTTCGATAATGTCATGGATGATTTTTAGGTAGAAGTAGAGGATGTAATGATGAAATTATTTATGCAATCATTCATTGAAGATGCCTAAGAATGGTACAAAATTTTAGGTCTGCTGCAAGTATTGGCTCTTGGGAAGAACTTGAAAGGCTCTTTAGAGAGAAATATGGTGATAAAAATTATTCAAGGTATTTTTTGAATTAATTTAATAATATTTCTAAAGGTTCAAATGTGTCTGCCATTGATTTTAATACGAGGTTCCAAAAGGCTATGAAAATATTGCCTCCCCATTTACAATTGAATTATAATGTGTGCTTGGTGAACTACTACAATGCCTTTGATGCAAAGATGAGCTACTGCCTACTGGATAAGAATCCTCAAACATTGAGAGAGGCTTACAAGGTGGATGTCCATATTGATAACATCAATAGAGCAATTGGTAAAGTTAGGAGAAGAGATGATATAGAGATCCTTAGAAATCCAAAAAAGGAGGATAAAAACTCTGGTACTAAAGGAGGTACTCTTGAGGATAAGATTGACAATTTCATGAAAAGTATGAATGATAGGATTGCAAAGCAAGATAAGGCTCAGTCAAAAAATTATCATAGGAATGAAAGACCTCCACGACCACAAGATCATCCATATAATACCAACTGGCATATTGGGAAGCCCATCCCTACCAACCAGAGAAATACTCAGAATAAGGTTCCTTCAAATCCTTTGCAGAAGAATTAAGGTAATTTTACTGATGAAAATCCTTGGTTTATGGTTTGTCAAATGCCACATTCTCCCATCAATGTGTAGTCACACAGATGGTTGAAGTTGATAAGGATATTGATATACTTATGATTATGGATGATTCTAATTTTTTTGACAACGAATTCCCATCAAATATAGAGTCTTATGAAATGTATGTAGATGACCAAAGGAAAATTGCCAGTACACATCACTAGCAAGTTCTCTCAGATGAGGATGTTGACAGTGATAATGAAGTATATAATTTGGAAGCAATTGAATATGGTGTGTCCTTGACAAGACCTTTAGATGAAGAGATTACAAGATATATAGTGGCTTTGGCTACTCAAGCCGAAAGCTCATATCACCTAAGGAATAGAATAGTTGGTGGTGAACGAGGTAGTCCCATTGGTCTTTTCATTAAGGAGAGAAATATCATAGGCAAAGAGAAAAAGTTTGATGGTAAATTAGTAGCAGTCAAAGTTAAGGAGGGCAAGGGAGATAAGATTTGGGATAAAAGGTTGATAAACCAAAAATAGAGGGAGAGTTCAAGACCCCTACTATTAATACAAAGGCATAGAGGTAGAATCATGAAGCTATGAGAAAAGATGTCAAGCCTAAAGCTGAGATAATTGGAAATAAATAGAAAGAAAGTAGCACAAAACAAGGTATGCTCCCGATTGAATTACCTAAGTACACACCTATCGATATGTTTCAATTACTTAGCCAAGTATAGGCATTTGTTCCTTTCCTCGAGATAATGAGGATTGATGAACACAAACAAAAGGCAGTAGCCTTTATCACTGGTGCTACTACAACCTGTGCTGAATTAGTGGTCCCCACTCCACCCAAAGTGAGTGAAAAGGAAAAGAAAGATAAAGAAGTAGAGGGAGTAAGTACTAAAATCCATCATATCTTTCTAGGAAATTTAGTAACAACTTTCCCTGGGAAGATAGGCCCATTCTTCCTCAAATTGATTGCCGAGGGAAATTTAAAAAACAATGTATTATTGATTCTGGAGTGTCCAACAATATTATACCAACCAAGATCATGGAGGCATTGAGACTGAAATTTGACAACACTCATGGTAAGTGCTACACTATGGATTCAAGAGAAGTCCTTGTTACCAATTTAATTAATGAGCTCCCTTACAAATTGGCAACATATCCAAATAAATAGTTTAAGATGAGTGTGGTCGTAGTAGATATCCCACCTAATTATGGAATGCTACTATCTAGAAAAATGAGTGCTTCCATGGGAGGTAGTATATAGTGTGACATGTCTCATGCTACCTTTCCTATTGATGGTAAGGATGTTCAAGTGGTATGAGAACCAAAGGTGCCACATATGCTGGAGAATGCTCCTGAAGGTGATACAATTCTTTTTATAGATACTGATATTCGTGACTTCAAGGTTGAATAAGTACCAAGAGAAACTGATAGGTACCCTGCACCTATAGATAATGAAGTTACAAGGTTATCTACCAAGGATGGATTATGGAAAATGTATTTGGATGGTGCAAGTTCCAAAGAAGGATTTGGTGCAGGAATACTATTGGTATCACCAAGTGGCAACACATACAAATTTTCTTTCAGTTTATCTTTTGTCTGCACAAATAATGTGGAAAAATATGAAGCACTGGTAATGGGATTAAGGTTGGTTGAGAAGCATGGGATAAAAATGTTGATGTTAATTGGTGATTCCTAGCTAGTGATATCCCAAGTAAGAGCCAGATATGCTTGCAAAATAAAAATACTGAAACATTATAGAATTGTTGCCTGAGATTCCTTTGAGTAGTTTGATTCTTTTAGAATTGACTTGATTGAGAGAGGACAAAACAGAGTGGCAGATTTACTTGCTAATATTGCATTAAGACTAGATGATATAAATTTTACAAGTATCTATAAGGTGGAGATACAAGCAAGGCCATCATTTCTTGAAAATGTGCATAATTGGTAGATCTTCAATGATGATGAAGATATTCTAAATTTTTTGAGGTGTGTAGATGAATATGAAGGTCAGGAGATTGATTTTGGGGCTTTTGTGGAAAGTATAGATGATGAGGATACAATTTTTAGTAAAGAGGTAATTCAATTGAAGACAAACAAAATCCCGAAGGGCCTTGTAGCACTAGAAAGGGTATTTGATAGCCAAGATAAGAGCAAGGTTAAAACAACTGCCTCCCATCCAAAGGATCTGGAAGAGGTGAATTTGGAGACTGAAAATGAACCTAAGAAAGCATGTGTGGGAAAGAAAATGAAACCCAAGGTTAAGGAAATGTTGGTTGCCTTACTAAGAAAATATAGACATGTCTTTGCCTAGTCATATGATAACCTAAAAGCATATAGATAGGAATTATTTTAGCATGATATTCCTCTGAAAGAAGATGCAAAGACCAATTAATCCTACCTTAGCTCCTCAGATGCAGGAAGAATTGATGAAGCTAAGGGATGCTGGTATCATAAAACCTATTGGGCATTCTTCATGGGTGTCTAATTCGGTGCCAGTTAGAAAAAAAATGGTGATATGAAGTTGTGTGGATTTTAGAAATCTAAACATATCATCATTAAACGACAACTATCATCTACCAAATATGGAAGCCATGTTGCAGAAGTTGATTGGCTTTGAGCTACTTTCCGTGATGGATGGTTTTTCTAGATACAACCAAGTGAAAGTAAAAGAGTCTGAGTAGTAAAAGATTGCATTCACTATGAGACCTAGGGAACTTATGTGTATGTGAGGATGCCATTTGGCTTAACAAATTCAAGTGCCGATTTCCAAAGGGATATGGACGTAGCCTTTTTTGATTTTGTAGATTTGTTCATGGCTATATATCAAGATGACTTGACACCTACTCCAAGAATGAGGAATATCATTGCACACACTTGGAGAGGGTATTTATTAGGGCTTTAGAGTATAGGATCTCATTGAATTTGAAAAAAATGTGCCTTTAGGGTTACTAAAGGAAAATTGCTAGGGAAAATTATGTCCAAAGGAGTGAGGATTGACCTTGAAAGGGTAGCAACCATAGATAAGATCCCTCAACCAAAGAAAGTTAAAGGCATTCAATCATTCTTTGGAAAAATCAACTTCTTGAAGAGATTTGTAACCAACTTTGTAGAAATCACAAGACCCATCTCTAAGATGCTAAGGAAGGGAGAAAAGGTGGTTTGGAGTGAGGATCCTAGTTAGGCATTCAAGAGTATAAAACAGGCTATCAAGGAGGCTCTAGTTTTAAAGTATCCTGAATTTTCTAAGCCAATGCATATTTTCTTGTTTACTTCTTTCCATACTATTGCTAATGTCTTACTATATAAAAATGATGAGGGCTTTTAACAACCCATTGCATTCTTTAGAAAATCTTTGTAGGCCACAAAGCTCAAGTATGATATGATTGAAAAGCAAGCATATGATCTGGTCACGACTATGAGAAATTTAAGAACTTACTTAGTGGGAGCTACTGTTATAGCTTTTGTACCAAGTGTTGCTATGAAAGATATCTACACTCAGAAAGAAACTACAAGCAGAAGGTGTAGATGGATCAACATGATCCAAGAATTCAATATTGATGTCCATATCACCATGTTTGTTAGGGGACAAGGCCTAGCTAAATTGATGGTAGAGACTAATTTGGAAGCTAATCAAATAAACCAAACAAATACTATTGATGTTGCACCTATCTATAATATGCAACAATGTGGGTGGTATAGAAAGACTGCCCATTATTTAAATACTTTATAATGTACTGTAGATATGCTTGATAACAAAAATAGAATGTTAAAATTGCATGCCATTAAGTATGTGATTATTGAAAATGAACTATGGTAGAGAGGCTTGGATGGTGTATTTCTTAAATGTGTAGATGTCAAGTAGGCTTTAGAACTTTTGAAAGAAATGCACAATGGAGTGTGTGGTGGTCACTATATGGCAAGGACCACTACTCATAAAATCTTAAGAGTAGGATTCTGGTGGCCCACTATTTTTAAGGATGGCCACACATTTGTTAATACTTGTGATGCTTTCCAAAGATTTGTAGGAAAATTGAAGTTTTTAGGGAATTTTCCACTTAGACCCATCTTTGTTTAGGCTCCTTTCCAACAATGGGGAATTGATTTTATTGGTGAAATACCAAAGAAGTCTAGTGGAGGGAATTCATGGATCCTTGTTGCCATTGACTATTTCATGAAATGGATTGAATCAATACCCACAAGGAAGGAAACAAGTAAAGTGGTAATAGATTTCCTATTGAACAATATTCTAATCTAGTTTGGAGTCCTAGAGAAGATAATCTCAGATAATACTATGTATTTTAGATCAGAGGAGTTCAAAGATTTTTTTGATAAACATGGCATACATATTTCTTATTCTTCACCTTATCATCCTCAAGGAAATGGTCAGGCTGAGTCCAGTAATAAGAGCTTAATGAAAATCATCAAAATGGTGATAGAATAGAACAAGAAAGCTTGGGACTCAAAGCTCAAGCTTGCACTATGTGAAGATAGGGTTACTATGAAGAAGGCTACTGGGTATTCACCATTTGGTTTGGTGTATGGTTTGGATGTTAGGTTACCAAAAAATAACTTGCTAAAAATGTATAAGTTTGTGTAGGAATATGATGAGGATGTTTGTGATGATATGCAATACAAAATTTATAATATGATGAAAATAGATGAAACTAGAAGAGAAGCTCATGCCAAGAATCCAAAGGTGTAGTTGTAGGTTAAACACTTGTATGAAAAGAGAGCTTCTCCTAGAAAATTTGAAGTGAATAGTATGGTACTAGTCTGAAATGTGAGGGCTAAGGATAAGGGTAGTCATGGAAAGTTTGAAGCATTATGGTTATGCCCTTATCTAATAGCCAGTACACATGGGGAGGATTCCTACTTCCTCCAAAGCTTGACAGATAAATTTATTGAACTGCTAGTACATGAACAATTCTTGAAGCCATGCTTCTACTAAGTATGTTTTGCTCCATTTACATTGTAGGTTTTGTATATTTTGTATATAGGTGTGTTTGCTTTGGTCGTTTCTGGTTTGGTCTTACTACCTGGTCTAGGTAGTTGCTTGCATTTTTAGTTCACTATGTTTTGGTTGGTCTGCTTCAATCTGAGATTCTAAGATCTCGTCATGTTTACGAGAGGCATGCATCCCTAGTCGGAGCCACTAATGGAACCCCTGAATATTGTTTTGATTTGATTTATCATCCAACAATTTTTTTTCTAAATCCATCCTAGGGGCTTAGGGTTTTGTTTATTTTCACTGTTTTAGGGTTTTACGTTACCTAAGATCCTTCCTAAATAACCCTCAAGCTTGCATCTAATCCAAAGCTCTAATTCTTCGTTGAACTTCTATTGCTTGTCCCTTGTCATCCTATAACATTTTATGTCATTGGAGCTCATGGAGTAACCGACCCCTCATGCCTAGGTCTAAAATTCTTGTATTTTATAAGGTTGAGAAATTGACCTTATTTGGCCTTTACAACCTTTAAAATAATATGCTTTAAAATCCTTTGAGGCCTTGTCATATGTCATACTAGATGGTCCCCTTTCTTAAAACAACTTATGCACACGTGCTAAATTACTTCACTTAAAACTCGTTTACCCCTTCCATTTATCGCTCATCGCGGATAGCTTTATGAATGAAAATTTACATCAACGATGTGCGATGAGTGATATTTATTTTGTTTCATGCATCGTAGATAGGTTTTGAATGTTTGGTGTTATATTAATGATGTGTGATACATCCATTTTGTGTGTTATCACTGCCATCTCCTTTATCACTAATTGCTCATGAGTTTTATAATATGAATTAGTGATGTGCGAAAAACCTTGGTGCTCTTTGTATCTTCTCATATCACTCATCCAAGATTTGAGTTAAAAAATAGCGATGAGAAATGAGGTCATTTGTTCAAACTTTCTTTCACTGATTTGAACTGCTCTTGTGAGCGATGTATCTCATGCCTTTTATTTTCACGTAAGTGCATGTGTCTTAATCCTGTTCTATCGCCTTATCTCTTGTCACTGATGTGATCTAGAATTTGAAGCATGAATCAGTGATACACAATGGGAATAGAACGTGATCAAGGATGTCGTTTAAGTTCAATGGCCAAGATCTCATCGTCTGGATGCTCACATCACTGATAGGACTTGCAAAAGGTGAAATGTATCAGTGATGAGTGATGGCTTCTAGATGAGAGACAACATGGTAGCATCTTGAGGACATCGTTTAAGGAAAAAAATAAAGTAGCATGGTGAAAGGAGAACTGTTGATGTGGTTTTAAAGTGAGATGATCAATGACCAGGTTTTAAACAAGAATGGCTAAGTGTCAGTTTGCTTGCACAAGGTTTTTATCAAACATTAATGGTGATGCATTCTATTTCTTGATTATAAAGAAGATGAATAGCTTATTTCCTACATATCTGGAACTGCTTAGGAGCGAAGAAGAAAACCAAAAGCTAAAGAAATGGTGTGGAGAACTACAACAAGGAATTATATTAGCATTAGTATCAATTGTTCAGTTGGGTAAGCAAATTGTTGTATCTCTTCCTATCAAAAGTACTAAATTGTGCTATTCTAAATAATAGTATGGATTTGGGATATAACTTGCTTATAGTTTATTCATTTGAGCATCCTCAATTGGGGTGATAAATACTGTGCAAGGTTTGGGAGTATTTTGTTCTATAAATTGTGTCTTGGTTTTTAAAAAACTAGGTAGGTCTTTTCGATTAAGAAAATTGTAAACCCTAGTCCTACCACATTGAAAATATGAGAAAAATAGAGCCTAGTGAATCCAACATTATGCTAGAGAGAAAAACAAAGTAGAAAAGAGTTAAAAGGCTGAAAAACCTAGGATGTTTAATTCGCGGTTAAGATGAAGCCACCTGCAATGTCAAAACCTATTCCAAGTACCCCTACGGTATCAATAGTGTCAAGGAGTGCAAAGAAAACTCAAGAGAGATTTATGGAAGGTGCCTTCGAGAATATAAAAGAGGGTGGGACAAAAATTGGCAAGAGACCTATAGGCCAAGTTGGTGCGATGAGAAGATTAATTGATGATGCTGGTGAAATTGGAGAGTTGGCTCAGCCTCAGAGTGGGTGGCAGTTGTTCTTATATTCTTTTAACAAGAGACATTCTAAGAAGCTGACATGTTACTTAAGGGGGCTCAAGCTTGGGATGCTAGTGGTACCTAATGTGTTGGTGGAGGTGGATGTAATGATGGAGTTAGCCAAGCATTATGATCATGTAGACAAAAAAATCAAGAATGAAAATGGAAATGTGGTCCTTGAGGTGACAAGGGATAAGATTGTGGAGATATTTGGGTTGAATCCCAATTGCACTGTAAAAATCAATCATACAGATCTATATGGTGAATATGAGCATAATATATTTGCATACAAAAGTAGACTGCTTGTTCAACATAGAAAGAGAAAGGAAAGACTTCTCCCTAAATATATTGAGACCTTTGAATGTGAAGAATTTGTGGATTATTTCAAGAACACATATTATTGCTTGAATAAAGTTATGGCTCATAGTTTTGAGGCATGGATAGCCCCTAACCTATTGGTAATGAGAACAGATATATAGGGCCATAATCGAAACATTGGTTTTGATTATATTGCTTTTGTTGCAGAAAAAATGCATCAGGATTTCATCAAAATGAAGGAGATTTTACCTCTACATTTTCCACATTATTCTTTGATAATGCATATGCCTCTATTTGAAGGTGATTGTAACTGGAAAATGAAGCTGAAATTGAGATTGAGGGACAATGAGAATAATTTTTAACTAGTTCAAATGTGGACACATATTTGGGACCAGGATTTGTTGGAATTGTCTGCCTCAATCCCACTAGCCTAAACCCGTGAGAGAGCAATGTCAATGTGTCCATTGAGATGTCTGGACGATCTACTTAAGTGATCTTGAACTGTCTGTTAGATTGGTGTGATCGTTGAGCTGTTTGGTTGATCTGAGTTCTCCATGTGAAGCTTCTTCATGATCATATCAATGTGACCTTTGGTATGTCCTGGCAATGAGGGTTGATCGACCTAACTTGAACGATCAGCAAAATATCTTCCTCTCTTGTTTGATGGTTGAAGTTAGACCAATGAGTGATGATCAACGAGAGTCTGACCGGTGGTTCTCTATCGGGCTAACCTTGGTGCTCGGTGAGGCCTAGAAATGTTGGACCGATGGGTCTGGATCAACAAAAGTCCTACTGATGAATGACATCGGTGGAACATGGGTTATCGGCCGAGATTTTGGTGTCTTGTTTCGACTGTGTTAGTTAGACCGATGGGTTTGTGTTCGGCATGTGTCTTATCGATGAGATCACATGTAGGAAATTTACATCGGTGGAACACGAACTGTTGGAGAAGCTTTGAAGAACTTCTTCCAAGGTAGGTTGTTAGCTTGATGGTCTCCATCGATGTGACTCTCACTGACAAGGTTATAAGCATAAGAACATCGGTATGACCTCTAGGCTTGGTAGGACCTTTTGGACTATCACCAATAGCGTTGGTCTTGTGGTCGGGGAGACTTCATCAATGTCTAAGCGATGGATCATTTGAAGATTGTAGTGAGCGATTGCCATATGATCATTTTGGCATCAGTGAGACATGGTCTAGTGTCTCATCGAAACGCAATAAAAATTGAAGATTTTTAACCAAAGGACTGTCCTACGTGGTTGGTTGTGGACCAATGGGAGAAGCATAATGTAAACCATTGGCAGTTGGACTGTTGTGACCATTGGAATATCAACAAACCATTTGAGAGTGTGAACATAATGGAACTCTTTGTAATGATCGATGAGACTAATATGTTGTGAAGGTAAAAAGAGAATGATGTTTTGAAGAAGGTGAATCCTCTCTCTGTGTGTGGATTGAATGTGAAACTTCTCTCTATGTGAATCTTCTCTGTATTTTGTGAGAGAGTGTTGTAACAGAGTGAGGTTTTATAAACACTCGAGTGATTGATCAGAGGTCCATGAGAGATAGTATCTACAATGTATGTTGTATGACAATATTGTAACAGTTTGAAGATCATATGAGGGGTTATGCTGTCCAGTTTATCTCCAGAATGAAACAAGATGTAATATTTGTAAGGGCTTAGTGCCTGAGTTGTATTTGTAACTGTTTTGTTGCATGAATAATACAATGGCGATCTAGGCTTTTGAAGTGTGGGGTTTTTTACCCGAAAGGGTTTTCCCCACATAAATCTGTGTGTTCTATCTCATGTTTCATGTTTCTTGGTTAGAATCTATTAATGTTTGTTGTTGAAATTGAATTTACATAAGTTTCTCTCAGAAGGATTAATGTGGGAAATGAACTATGATTGATTTCACTTTGTGACATAGTTGTACATGTTTTTGAGGAAATTTAATTGAAATTAAAGTTATCGAAGGCACTACTGTTCTTGGATGCTTATCTAAGATGACCAATATTTCCCAATAGGATTGTCCCAATTCCAATTATTGGGTGTTTTCTAATGTTATTAGGTTTGGTATCTTGGAGATTTTGGGTGTGGCACCTATTCAGAAGCTTTCTCTAGCAATTAGAAACATTATGTACCCAAAGGAGGTAGCAGAGTTACATAAATAACATAACTGGGTAGATTGGTCTCTACAACTCAGAGTGTACTCTGATCAGGGCTTATGGATCTAAGGTAGCACCACACTACTTTCCCCTATATGTCTTTGACCAATTTTCATTCATGGAGTTGATGTGGTAGATTGATTTTATAGATTTCAAAATGTTTAGAAAGCCTAGGATGGGTACTATGGTAAATCCCCAGTGTTCTTTTCCTTATTTTAAAGTTATTGCCCCTGAAGGGTATGAAAAATTTGGAATCATGGTGAACAACCTTAGGTTACCTCTTGATGATATTAGAGTTTTTGACTTAGAGGGTTTTGTCCATGCAAAGAGAAGGGAGAAAATTTTATCAGGGATCTATCACTAGTTCTTGTACACAAACGATATGTTGAGGAATTTAACTAGTGATGATGCTATTATATCTAGAAAGAGGGAATGAACATCCATAATGGACATTGAAGAGAACATTATGAAGAGGAATTATTTCTATGTAAGTCCCTATGATATAATTGAAAATCCTTTTGAAAGAGATTTTGCAAAGCTAAGGGATTACCAAAATGGTGATTTCAAGGCAAAGGAAAAGGCGGTTGTTAAGAGAGCACAAGCTCTCTTAGAGAAACAACCTCAGGCTATGGATATTCTAGAGCAGCCTACAAATGTGAAAGAAGAGGGTGTCCAAGTAATTGAGGGTGGCCCACTGAAGATGAGTATAACTCTTGGTTGGAAAATTTTACTGAGTAGGCCTTATATGGATATGGTGAATAACAAATAGGAGAGAGGCAATGTATAACTTGAAAATAGTACAAATTAGGCTTTTGTTAAAGTATTGCAAAAGATCTTTCTCTCTCCTCAACATGAAAAATGGTGGCATAAATGTTGATGTGGATAAATCTGTTTTGTATCTTTATTTTCTTTTCATGCTTTTTAAATTTTGTTGGTTGGGTTTTCTCGTGGAAAAAACTTTTTGAGCACATGGAAGATATTTTGAAGTTGTTTTAATGAACAAATGATTCCTTTTGAAGGTGGGATTGGATCTCCAACAAAAAATGAAGATTACTTTTGTCTCATGTTTGTTCCCACCATCTGAAGAGTTCAAAAGTAACTAAAAAGGGAATATATGTTACAGTAGTCCAATAGACTAGTGACATGTGTACCTTTTGGCCCGAAGCTTGTTTTTCTCCTTTGTTTCTATAAGAAGGAATTCAAGTCTAGAATGCAGGGTTCATTGTATTGTAATTGATATAGTGAATTATAGGAAGAGTAATAAGCATATTTTGAGTTTTGTCTTAAGTTCTGAGTTTGTAGTTACGTATGAAATTTTGCTAACAAGGTAGCAAATATAATACAAAATGATGCTAATTTCATGGAAATTTTCTCTCCTTTGTACATATTCTATGAGTTATGAATAATATAATCAAGGATTATTTTGTTCATCTCCATTTTTTTCTAGTGGGTGTATGATTTCATTCTTAATAATTAATTCAAGGAATTAGTGTAAATGCTTGAGTGAAGTTGTTAATTCATATGAATTGTGTGCTAGGATATCTATAAGAAGTGGTGGCCGAGAAAGTAATATGGAAATGTTGTAATGCAATTTTTTTTGAAGCTTATATGTTTCTATGTGAAGAATTGTTATTAGGTTGCATAGCTAAAAATTGACTCTATGTTTAGGATAAGGCACTAGTTTGAGTAAACTATTCGTAATATAGTTTCTGAGTTAGTTCATCAGCAAAGCACTCTTTATTTACAAATATTTCAAATGAGTTACCATTTTAGTTGTGTTATGTTGAGTTTCATTATTCTCCTGCTCCAAGTGCAGTATATTGCAAAAAGAGTTGCCAACCTTTTTGATACACTATGTTGTTGAGTGGTTATATGAGAATTATCTGTTGTTTACAATGTAATTAAATATTAGTCACATAAATCCTTGAGTATAATTTGTGGGATCACCCTCCCGAGTTTCATAGAGGCCAAAGTGCAAGAGTGAAATTTTTGCAGCTCTTTTACTCATTCATTGGCCAATCCCTTTAGATTGCTAAATATTGGAAATGACAAAGTCCATAGGTAATTTTTAAGATCAGCTTGGTTCTTAAAAACAACCAACACTATATCAAATTTAATTTTATTAGGGTTTAACACTCCTTGTGCTTGTGGAACCTCAATGACTATGCATGCATTATTTATGGTTTTTTTCTTATAAACATGCAGTGTTATATTTGAGGGTTATATACACAAGTACTTAAGAATATATTTGACATATTTATAATCTAGATAATCTCCTTAGGCCATTGATTCTCTCAGTGATGAAAGTTGGATTTGCTAGTGCTATTTTTGACTATGCCCTAGGAACCCTATTTTTAGGTTTTCTCCAATATCTAATGGAAATGAAAAATAAATGGTAGGATTTGGTGTATTTATTTGATCCTTGGTAGTGTGGTTTTAACTATGGTGGTATTTAGGGGAATGAAACATGTTACAAGTAACATTCAGTTGTGCATTAAGATAAAATAGAGTATGATTTTACTCTCATGTGAATTATTCTAGGTTTATAATATTTTTATCATAGATATGGGTTGGATATGGCTTGATATGGTATTTGCATGGTGTACACATATCTCTTGTGTTGTTGAATGCTTGAGAATCCATCCTAACATGATGCACATATATTATTATTGATAATCTACATATAGTACCAATAATGATGACACATTGACATGTTTTTTGATAGAAGTAGATGCTATTTTATTTATCATAGCCCTTATTTTATAAAGAATAAATTTATGATGCATTTGATCACAAGTGAAATTATTTGTATTGGTTATTTAACATGATTTATTTATTTTTATATTTATCACTTTGGGCAATCCTATCACATGATTTTTTCATGTTCTATGATTCTTTTCCCATTCTTACATGATACATCAACACTTACATTGTTCACATCCTCTAAGACATAAATTATCATGATTATCATTACTTATATTTATATGTTTTTCTTAGGATATCCTCATTACTTGGCTTAACCCTAAGGAATTTTGATCCTTTTCTTCTAAATAATCCTAAATGCCTCTCATACATACCATTTAGTGGTATATTTGTATGATGTTATCGCTAATAATTATTACATTCCCCTTGCATCTTCTATGATATCATATCTTGATCCACAATGTATGTACCTTACATGATGTTATTGATTGATGATTATAATACTTTTTTATGTTTTTACATGATTATTATCTATATATCCTTGTCTTTTGATTTTTCTTTAACAAGGAAGATTATTAATCATTCTTCAATGAATCTTAGCCTACATTCTTAGATGGTTATCATATGATGGTATCATTTTACTAATATATTAGCTATTTTATCATTCTTATTTATATTTTTATAACATGCCTATTATTCTACATAGTAAATTTCCTAAGTTTAACCTCAAGTAAATAGTTTAAGCATCTAAACAATATGAGCAATACAAATTTTCTTTCCAAAACTATAAAGATAGCATGCATATTTGAAATAAATATCTTTTTAAACTTTTCCATTGCATTATATCAAAGTATTACAACTTTCAAAAGTATTGATTACATCTCCTACATGTTAACATGATACATTTCTCTTTTACAATATTTCTACAGTAATGGATAAAAAATACACAAACAAGGCTTCGTAGAGCTTATTGGAAATAGATGTATGAATGGTCCAAACCTGCCCTCCATCAAACCTCGATCACCTACTGATCAGGAGAAGCATCACTCAAGCACTTTTCTACCAACCTTGGACTAATTGTGATCCCCTACACATCTACCAAAGTGATAGATGGCCCTACCCTTCGATGAAGAGATTGGTTTAGTATCATCATAATAAAAATTGACCTTTTTTGAGCATGTTGTTGTGTCCTACATATCTAGATCTGTCACACAATGGATATAACCTACACATATGACATTCCCCTACCTAGTATGTAAACCTGGATCATAGTGAATGTACAACATAAACAGTGGCAACTTACACTACTTTGGCCAAAGAATTCATCACCCAAGATTTAGAGTGGACATCATAAAACTTTATGCACCATCCCAATGAGATTTTTATTGACCATTTATAACCTATGCATAAGCTATTCCCTTACACCATGGAGTAACCTTAACCCCAAGAATAACCTATAACCTCTATGTTAATTAAGACACTTCTACTAAGGAAATCAAATTAACTCTAAGTCTCAACTAGATTAACCATTAGTTATATAAGCTATACCCACAATATAGTATTTATCTCCACTATGACCACCTATTTCTTAATATGGAATATTTACAAACACTTCAAACAAAATTGATCCTTACATTAAGTACAACAGGAAATCTTTCACTTTCACATAAGCCGAAAATAACTTTTCCCTAATAAGCAATTGATCTAATTTTCCAAACAAGACAATCAATGTCACACAATCTTTGATAACATAAAAGTATGAAAGAGTAGAAATAAACATGCTTGTTAATACAATTCCCGAATTGATCGAACTGGATTTAGGAATCTCTGCCTTCCCTTAAATCAATATGCAATCTCCCCAAATAATACTTCCCACTTTCCACCAAATCCCACTCTCAAATTCCTCTCACATATCTCAAAATATTACCCAACTCAGAAAAATCACAACAAGAATACATATATGCATCCCTATTGAGGTAGATAGCTCCTTTATTTATAAACAAAGGTTAGCAACTAAAGGCTAGAAATATTGTATCAAGAATGAAACTTCTCAAATCAAATGGTTTGACTCAACAAGGTTAAGAAAAGGTGGCAGCTATAATCATTGTTCAATAAACACATACACAACCATGGTGAATGAGTCACTTTTCTCAAATGAACAACAAATATGATAATAAAAAATGCAAGATAATTATCTTCTACATGTCAACTTACTTGGCCAACTGCACACTTGACCATTTCCCTTATTTCATAATGCTTCATATTCTGGTATTCATATTGCAAAATAAACTTCTAAATGATTCATGCTTCTAACAAGTTGGTACGACATTGTTTCCTACATGCCCTATTTATTTGGTTATTGTTTGTAATGATTGGGTCAAAGTTTCCTATGCATGGCTATTCATTTTTTCCCCTACATTGACTTAGTCTATGGAAGTTTGCTTACATGTTGGTTGATATAAGAAACAATGCACTATTACATGACATTGCTTTTATTCATATTACTTATCATTTTAAATGCTTTAAGCATTATCTATGGTTATGCGTTACCTTCACTTCATGCACTATTCCCTTTAATTATTTTTTGTGTGCATTACTTATCATTTGCTATGTTTAATAATTCTATGCGCTTTAATACTTTAGTGCTAAAGAAATCATTATCATTTATATTATATATATAATATATGTATATATACATAACATAATATGTTATATGTATATATATATCACAATTCATAAGGTTATAAAATACATTAATCGATATATGAATATATTAATATATTCTCATAATTCACATATTGATGCATGTGTATGTATACATATATATATGGGTGATCCCACAATAGTGGTTTACAATTTTTGGCCAAACTGGACACTGAAATTATTATTTTTAACTAAATCTTCACATTCGGTCACCTATAGCGGTTGAACCGTGAGGAATTCGGAGATGATGCAAACTAGAGTCTCATCAAATTTTGTCTGTAGATTCTAAAAATATTTTTTTCAATTTTTTTGGAATAATATTGCACTTCTTTTTCCATCTCCCACGAAAATTGGTTTTTTCTAGAAAACAACATTTTTAAAATGTGACGCTCACTGTATACAACCTAATTTTTTTTGTATGAAGGATAAAATTCTAATTTTTTCAAATTTAGATTTTTAACTATGATATCTAGCAGTTTCATTTGGTCTCATAGTTTTTTATTGAATATTTTTTCCTTAATAGAGTTTGGAAGTCAAACCAACTGCAATTTAGACATAGGCGGACTGTATACAACATAACTTTTTCTGTATGTATCGAAATTCAATTATTTTTTTTTTAATGGATCAAGGACATCAATACCCAGCACAAAAATATTTTTAAAAAAAATAATTTTGATAATTTTCTATTTTTCCACATGTGCAAAACAGAGAGCTTGATTTTCGGCGATAAACCTATGTTTAATAAAACTAAAAAAACACATACATAATAAAACCAAAAAATATTAAAATTATATTCATGGGATAGCTCATTTAGAGGACTACCATAATCATTTGAAATAAATTTTAAATGAATTCATTTGATCCCCCAAAAGGTAAATCAAAAGTGATTTTTTATCAGCATTTTGATAGGTGTAAAGGAGATTCATTTATAGGTATGGTTTAAAATTAGTGAGGTTCTATCCAAGGGAGTTTTATCTAAGGTGGTTTGTTTAAACCCTCTTCAATTGGAATCCTTAAAATGGAACTTTTAAAGGCTTAAATCATTATATTTTCTAAAAATATGTGATTTTAGCAAAAATCAGTTCCTCTCAGAAATTGTAAACCAGCTTTGTGGGATCACCCATATGTATATATGTATATATATTAATATTCATGTAATGGATGTATCCTTTTCATCAATACATACATGTATGTTAATATATATGTATATACTCATATACTATATGTTAGAACCAAAATTTTCCATTAAAATCCTAAATTATTTTTCCATTTAATTCCTAATATTTCACTATCCTTTACTTAAAAAATTCGTTTTTCCTATCCATAATGTTTAAATACCTTTACCGCCATTCAAAAAGGCCAAAAATTGACTTATACCTTATACCGTTAAATTTTTTCTCAAGCCAACACCTTTTACCACTATACCACGGCCCCTTTCAGGGTGGCTCAGGGTATGGCGGTGGCGGTTAAAGAACAGTCATACAGGCGGTTACCGCACAACCGTAGACAGACGAAGAGGAACCCACGGTGGCATGGTGAACGAGACCAAGCGATGGAAAGAGCCTACCACAGTACCACTGACAGTCAAGCCAGTGACCATGGTAGTGTGGTAGTGTGGGGAAGGTGGTCAGTGATTGGTCACCATGTTACCGTTGGAGGGAGGAACGAAGACTGCAGTGACACGATGAACAAAGTTAAACAACAAGAAGTGGTCATGCAAGTGGTTACCGTGATACCGCGGGCTGAGGAGACAGAGACTGTGGTAGTGCGGTGGACAGAGTTGATGACAATAATTGTTACAGTGGATGAATAAGACAATGACCGCGGTAAGGTGGTAAGCAATGAAGATACGATGGAGGAGGCAGTCAAAGGGGCTACTACGATACCGCGGGGGGTTCAAAAGGAGACCACGGTAACGCGATAACAGTGAAGTTGATAGTGAAATCCGGTCATCGCACAACCACGGGTGGTAGAAGGAGCAACGATGGTTGAGCGGTAATGGGTTGACAGTGACGTCAAAGTCAAACACCGCAGTATTGCCAGAAGACAAAATGTGAACCGTAGTGGGGCGGTAGAAATAATAAAGCATAGGGAATAAAATATTGAAGAGCAGATAAAAAAAATAAAATGTACGAAGCAAGAAATGTAAAATGTAAAATCAAAGGAAGAACTATTGTAAAAAATATTTAACTTGCCGAGAGGCAACACAATTAAATATTTTAATTGTTGTCATGAAATAACAAAAGGTTTTACTAGGAAGGTGAAGGGTCGTGACTCTTCATATATGATTTATAAATATTTTGAAAAATCAGTTGCAGAAAAGGTAGAGAAATAGATAAAGTAGTAGTTAAATTTTTCCAGAAAATGGAATTGGGAATGTAAATAATGACAGACCTTTTTTGAAGCAGAGAAATGGATAAATTATTTTTGAATTGGTGAAACCTTTACTGTGTTCAGTTGTTGTGTTACAATCATTTATATTTCTTATCTAGTTGTCTCCAACTTGAAGTCCTCTAATCATTTAAAGCAATGTATCAAGCATATGTGTGATTTATCAAGGTGCATTTTCCCACTTTGTGTGATTTTTATTTGTTGGTGTCTGCAAGTCATAATTAAATTCCTTCAAGTAAGTCATAGTGACTTAGGATTTCTTTTGGATTGTTGAAGTAGAATTTGGTAAGAAAACATTCCAGCCTTATTTATGCAAGTCATAAATAAATGAAATTATATGCCAACTTCATAAGATTTTATTTTACAAAGTGCCTAACAACTTGAATTAAACCAGAGAAGGAAACACACATAATTCTTAATTTTTGACTCCATTGCCCATGTGGATGGAAGGCACTGATTTGCCACAACCCAAAGAATTAATTTTATATACAAAAAACATTTTCAAATCCTTTATGTTGTGTAGTAGGAGTAGGAGTAGTTATAGTGATTTTGTCTATCCACTTCCACTTGCTATTGTGGGTAGATTGTTTCATCGGGAAGTACATTTCAATCTGCATCATTCATATAGGTTCACCCACCTTGGTCTAGTAGAACCTAAAGAGAAGAAGGTTCAATTGCATCAATTGGCCTTGTACGTTGGCCAAAAGAGTTGTGAGAGCTTGGCAACCTCTCGTGGTTCAAACTTGCATTTTTGAGACCCAACAGTTTGGCGACTCTACTGGGGACTAACTTAGAGAAAAATATGGTGGCAGGAAGCCTTTCCATATAGAGTCATTGAGGAGAAATTCATAGTTAAGAAGTTTGATGAAAATTGAATCCGTTGGGTGAATCAAGATCAATTTCATTTTCTCACTTTTAAGAAAGTGAGTGGTGACTCTGATAAAGAACCTAATGAAGAATACTTGGAACAATACAATTCCTAATCAAAATGGGATGTCTTCAAAGTATAAAAGGCCATGTTTTCCCAACCCACCCACCTCAATACCCTGCACACCACAGTCCAACTTATATTCATTATCATCAATTTGCACCTGATGTGGAACCTTCTATCTATCTTCAAAAGATAAGCCAAAGTCTTCTAAAAAGGTTTTATGGCATAAAGTGACACAAAAGAGAATCTGGACGCTCTCTCTTTAACAAAGTGGAAAATATCTGTGTGCAAATACCTATTAATCACAGGCCCAACACATCCATGTTTATTGAGTAGTTCATAAAAGTATGTTGACCTGATTCAATTCATTGGCCTGGGTTAGTAAAACCAGTCACTTTTGACCAAGTAGATGTGCTAATTGATATCATTGATAAGGAGATGTATGAGGATGGTGGCAATCATAGCAGTGGTAGAATTGATCAATCAATTAAAATAAACATAGACTCTCTTGAAAATACATGTCAGAATCAGCAACTTGAGGAGAAAGAGGATGAATATGCACATACTCAAAGCCAAGACTCCATCATAGAATCAGAATGTGGAGTTTCCCCCTTAGGTACATTTTTTGATATAAGGAGACATGAAGGACACTTCGTTGAGTAGTTCATGAGGGTATATGAGCCTATCTCCATTCATTGGCCTGAGTCATTGAAGCTAGTTACTCTAGACTAGATGAATAAGTTAATTTGTATCATAGATGAGAAAAGGCATAAAAATGGTGAAATCACTGATAAGTATGGAGAAACCAATCAAGCAACATAGCTAGAAGATGAGACATGGGAAAGTCAAAATAATTCCTATAACAACATGCATGAGGAGGATGAAGATATAGAAGACATCTCTTGCATAAAAAATTGTGTAGTGTATGTTATGAGGGATCCATTGAATACTCAAATTGCGAGGATGAAGTTATGGATGTTGATCTACAACATGATGATTATCAAGAGGTTGGAGACAAGATAGAAGATATGGAAGCAGAGACCTGTTCACTCAGCAGTGAGAAAGTTTTAGATTTACTAACTCTTGAATACCATAAGAGTTTTTGTTCCAGCCTATATATGCTTTGACAGTGAAGATACTATGTGTAACAATTCATATAACCTCATGTGAATCTCTCACATTTATGAAGAAATCATTGAAGCTGATCATGGATCTATTTATGTCCAAGAAGAGATATGTGACTTGAATGATTTTTTCTTACAAGAAAAAGATGCTGGTTTGCATGTTATTGATGATGAGTATCCAACATTTGTTGATTCAAATATGTATAAGGATGGTTATATGGATCAGAGGTATATGTCAATGCCAACTGGTGATAGAAAATAAATGGAAAACAATTTTGATTTTATTATTTCAGAAGATGTTGATGAGATAGAATTTGTAGATTCTCATGTGAAGCATTCAGGTTTTCAGGTCCTAGTACATCTGCTTGATCATTCAACAACATATGACAGTGAGCATGCCTATGAATGTTTTGTTGAATGTGAATACACTTTGTATGCTAAGGGTGATAAATAATTTTCATATGATAAAAGAATGATGAAATTCAGAGTGACGAAATGAATATGAATCAAGTTGAATACAATGATTTCCTGAAGGTTTTCAATGGCAGTGCATGTTGCAGGGTAGGTGGAATGGATAGTTTCAAAAGAAACCTAATGAGCTTTAATCAGAACAAGGTCTATGACAGAGGAAAGTGCAAGTTCTTCTTTTGGGGTGGCCTGGGGCCATCCCTTATGGTTTGATTTTTGAACCATAGCATATATAGAGGATTAGGGATTGCCAGTGCATGGACAATTCCTAACAAACCTCTTTAATCATTCTCTTCCATGCATAGTAGTTTTTGAAGGGTCTGGGTTTTCCAGTACATGGACATTCCCAGAGGTGCCCTTGTTGAAAGTGTTTCCTTTCCTTTCCATGTACAATAATGTAGGTTTTTCCATTCTCCATTTTCTCCTTTTTCATATCATTTATCTATTCATTCCCCCCATCTGCCATTCCCTTCATTTTTCATGTCCTTTACTCGGTCTGCTCTACTAGTAGATATTTTGTATTCTTGCAGTGATTTGCAAAACCACTCATCCCCAACAGGAGCCACTGTTAGAACCAAAATTTTCCATTAAAATCCTAAATGATTTTTCCATTTGATTCCTAATATTTCACTATCCTTTCCTTAAAAAAATTGTTTTTCCCATCCATAATATTTAAATACCTTTACCACCATTCAAAAAGGCCAAAATTTGACCTATACCTTATACCGCTAATTTTTTTCTCAAGCCAACACCTTTTACCGCTATATCGTGGACCCTTTTAGGGTGGTTCATGTTATGGAAGTGGCGGTTGAAGAATAGTCATCCAGGCGGTTACCGTGCAACTGCAAACAGATGGAGAGGAACCCGCGGTGGCATGGTGAACGAGACCAAGCAATTGACAGACCCTACCATGGTACCGCTGGCAGTCAAGCCAGTGACCGTGGTAGCACGATAGTGTGGGGAAGGAGGTCATTGATTGGTCACCGCATTACAACATGACTAAGGGAGGAACAAAGACCGCAGTGATGCAGTGAACAAAGTTAAACAATAGGAAGTGGTCCTGCAAGCGGTTATCATGATACCACAGTGACAGATTTGATGACAATAATTGTTACCATGGATGGATAAGACAATGGCCGTGGTAAGGCGGTAAGAAATGAAGATATGATGGAGGAGGCAATCAAAGGGGCTACCGCGATACTGCAGGGGGTTCAAAAGGAGACTGCGGTAACATGGTAACAGTGAAGTTGACAGTGAAATCCGGTCATCGCACAACCACGGGTGGTAGAAGGAGCAATGATGGTTGAGCGGTAATGAGTTGACAGTGACATAAAATTCAAACACCGCGGTACCGCCAGAAGTCAAAATGTGAACCGTAGTGGGGTGGCAGAAATAATGAAGCACGGGGAATAAAATATTGAAGAGCAGATAAAATAAAATGAAATGTACGGAGTGGGAAATGTAAAATGTAAAATCAAAGGCATAACTATTGTAAAAAATATTTAATTTGCTGAGAGGCAACACAATTAAATATTTTAATTGTTGTCATGAAATAACAAACGGTTTTACCAGGAAGGTGAAGGGTCGTGACTCTTTAGATATGATGTATAAATATTTTTAAAAATCAGTTGTAGAAAAGGTAGAGCAGTAGATAGAGTAGTAGTTAGATTTTTCTAGAAAATCGAACTGGGAGTGTAAATAATGACAGACCTTTTTTGAAGAAGAGCAATGGATAAATTATTTTTGAATCGGTGAAACCTTTACTATGTTCAGTTGTTGTGTTACAATCATTTATATTTCTTATCTAGTTGTCTCCAACTTGAAGTCCTCTGATCATTTAAATCAATGTATCAAGCATATGTGTGATTTATCAAGGTGCATTTTCCCACTTTGTGTGATTTTTATTTGTTGGTGTCTGCAAGTCAGAATTAAATTCCTTCAAGTCACAGTGACTTAGGGTTTCTTTTGGATTGTTGAAGTAGAATTTGGTAAGAAAACATTCCAGCCTTGTTTATGCAAGTCATAAATAAATGAAATTATATGCGAGTCATAAGATTTTATTTTACAAAGTGCCTAACAACTTGAATTAAACCAACAAAGGAAACACACATAATTCTTAATTTTTGACTCCATTGCCCATGTGGATAGAAGGCACTAATCTACCACAACCCAGAGAATTAATTTTATATACAAACAAAATTTTCAAATCCTTTCTTTCATGCAGTAGGAGTAGGAGTAGTTATAGTGATTTTGTCTATCCACTTCCACTTGCCATTGTGGGTAGATTGTTTCACCAAGAAGTACATTTCAATTTGCATCATTCATATAGGTTCATTCGCCTTGGTCTAGCAAAACCTAAAGAGAAGAAGGTTCAATTGCAATAATTGGCCTCGTACGTTGGCCAAAAGTGTTGTGAGAGCTTGGCAACCTCTCATGATTCAAACCTTCATTTTTTAGACCCAACACTATATATATACCATGCCTTGATATTTAAACACATATATTCATAATCATATCGATCGACATATATACATGGAATGTATATATATTTCACCTTGTTTGATCAATATTCCCATGCATATGGGTAATCCATTCATGAGCATGCATAGATACATCTATCTATGTATACTCATGCACATATTTACTCATGTGTATGAGTTTATCATTGACACATACATATATATATATATATATCTATGTATACTCATGCACACATTTACTCATGTGTATTAGTTTATCGTTGACACATACATATATACATATATATAAATTTAATGTATATATACCATTGATTAAATAGAAACATATAAGGATGAACTCACACATTACAAAAAGACTCAAAACTTAAAATTCTAGACATAGACATCACAAACAAACCACAAGCAAGACTAAAGGTAACTTACTATTTCCCAAACTATTATCCCAACTTGAATAACTAGATGTGTGTGTGTGTGAGAGCTCGATATAGGTCTTTATCAGAGGTTACCAAACCAAGTTCTTCTCCATGAGTAATACTTCCCCTCTCTTCAAGAAGCTTGATTTTATTCTTGCATCCTACTTTACAGTTTGCAATAGTAGTTAGCCGAAAATAATATATTCTCTTGCATCATAAATTTCATAATCATAATCATTTCATAACATTAATTTAAATCATTTATTCTTCATATTTTCAAATCTTATAAAGCATAAATACACTCATTTAAATCTTTTTCACCCAACTAGGTAAAAGTAAATAAGTAGTAACACAATGGGGTGTAAAAATTTTATCCTCTTTCCTTCCATCCTAGTATGAAACCAACTAGAAGGTGAGTATTTAATCAATCACATTCTTTATGATTCTAAATATAGTGATGTAGCTATTCAAACTAAAATAATTTCTAGTTGTAATATATTTTTTTATTGTATCCAAATGAAGCAAACTTCCATGTAGCCAAAGATCCTTTATTACACTCTCTTTAAAATTACATCTTCTATTGTATCTAGGTAGAGACCTTTGACACCTCATTCATATCCAAGTGGAGTCATTCTCTAGATTCATCTACATATTCAAATCCCTTGATATTGAGTTGGATCTACAAAGTCTAAAATTTATCTATATAGAGAAGTCTTTTATCACTTTTCATAATATATTGAAACTCTAACCTTACTCTTTTTTCTTTATGGATAATAATTTATCAAGTCATGTCCTATGTTATTTTTAAATACTTAGAAGGTATTCCATCATCTTATGATCATTGCATTCATTTTTTTTCTTGATTTTTTTTTCTAAAAAATATAAATTCAATCTATTAATAGGGGTTTAAAAGAGGATAACATAACACTTAAAATTCAACAAATTCCTTATAAGTGTTTGTAAATATTTTCTATCCATACTAAATTTAGATATCATATTGTGAGGTAAAAAATAGTTTAGGTTGTAAGGGTTTACTAGATCATCTACATTGGAATGAGGTAAAATGCATGAACCTCATAATATTAAACCAAAAATTATACACAACAATAATCCATTTTCAAATTTTTTTTTATAGAATCAAACAAAATCAATTATTACCTCATTCAGTGAGTTATCAAAATCAATCTAAATAGATAGTTGATAATTGCAAGTAGGAACATGGCCTCCATGGTGCACCATAGATATATTTCTTGAACTCTCAATCTCAAAAGGGCATGTGTGTAATGGGGTATCAATATCATGCTCTTATCCTCCTATATATAATAGATATGCATTTAACACTAAGCCAATTTTTAACCCTACACTTCAATGCTTAACATAGGATACTAATATTCATGATGACACTAGATATTTACATGTTTTATGATAGAATTAAATACCACCATATTCATTACAACCCTTATTTTATCAAAGACTATATTGATAATCCATATGTTCGTGATGGATATTATTTTATGAGTTATTTAAAATATTCTATTCATTTTTTATATTTATCACTCTAGGCGATCTCATTACATGATCATTTCATATTGTATGATTTTTTCCCATGCTTACTTAATATGTTGATACTTATATTTCTCACACCCTATAAGACACACTTTACTATACTTACGATGGCTTATTTTTATTTTTATACTACTTGTAATTTCCTTATTACCTTGGGTAACCCAAGGGACATATGTGTCTAAATGCTTCTCTAGAATAGATACCATTTAATGAGAATTTCATCAGGTTATCATTGATTATTATTACATTCTTGATGTATCTTCTATTATATTATCTCTTTATGCACCATACATTATGTGATATGTTAATGATTACATCATATTTATGTGTTTACATGATTATTACATAACTACCATTGTCTTGTGATTTTTATTTGTTAGGGATAACCCATTACATACACCTTAGTGATTACCTTTAGTTTACATGCTTAGAAGGTTATCACATGACAATTTTTTTCCATATTAGATTCTTTATCATGCATATTTACATTTTCTCATCACATCCAATTCCTTGCATCCTAGTGTGAAAGCATTTATAGGACACATGTATTATCACTCACATTCTTCATAGTTTTGATTACATCGATTTAGCTACATGATAATTATAATCATTTTCTAGTACCAAGCTAATATTTATTGTTGTATCTACACGGAGCATAGTTTTTGCATGTAGGGAAAGACCTTTTATTCCACTTTTATAGAATCAATTTGTATTTTGTTTACATATATGCACCTTTGATACCTCATTCATATTGAATTGGAATCATTATTTTACATTCATCTACATAATCAAAGCCCTTACTGTTGTTCTATTTGCAAAGTGCAACCATTATCTACATAGACAAATATTTATCACTTTTTAGAATCACATGACTCACTCTAGTGGATGAATCACTAACTCTAGTAGAATGAATCATATGAACAATAATTAAAAAATATTTCTAAATTCAATTTGTAAAAGGACAATAAAAAAAATTGCATCATCTTATAATCAATGGTGCTTCATTATTGTCATTGATCTTTTTGCTCAAAGTTGTAAAGCTAATCTATTAGGGATTAGATTAAAGAGAACACCATTCTCATGTTTACCAAATGTATATATTAGATAATATGGTGCAACATACTACTATAAAGATTTAGTAGATCATCTTTGCAATTTACAACTTTATAATAACACATAATGTTCAAATTTACATACATAAATTTGCATCGAAACAGATCTACAAACGACATACCCACACTCATAATCACACATAAATAAATACTAAGCCAGCTGAAGAAGTATGATCGCAGCAGCCAGGCGAATTTATTCCACCTTAGTTAATCCTGTTCATGAAAACATGGTCACAGTGAGTGATGATGAAACGAGGGCAGGGAAGGAAAAAAATGGAAGAAGAGAAGATAAAAGGTATTATGAGGAGCAGTTTACTGAAGGGGTGATGGGAAAGCCGATGTTAACCCCGCACTCGCCAGGCAATTGGCCAACCCTGTCCCATTTGAACCCCGGGATACTGCCCGCAATGCTTTTAATGCAGCTGCATGCAATTCGGCGGTCGGGCGTGGTGGCGGCGGCAGCGTTGAGAATGTGGACGCCGTTGTAGCACCCGCCTGATGGCTGCACAGAGCCGCCGGTGACATACGATAGACATGGACTCAAATCTGACATCACCGTTGAGCACGAGATCGCCGGGTTCACTCCGCCGCTTATTATCACTGCAGCGCCAACCACACCCACCATAAACCAAACTCACTTCAACGGATTATTTTGCTTTCCTTCCATTGCCTTTATGAAAAGTTTTAACACCACAGATTTCAGAGTGCCTCCCACGTAGACCCTGGCTTGTAATATATATATATATATATATATATATATATATATGGTCATTGGGGTTCAATTAATGAATTTAAGAGAATATAAAGCAGATATGTGAAATGATTCCTGCTTCCGCTTTTTATCTTGCATAGATTTCTTCATCCGAATCGTGGAAACAAAACGACGTAATTGGGTAAAGATGTCGTCTGCACTCAAAAGAGACGCCTATTAAAATAACATGGTTACCCATTATTATCAAGTTTATTTTTGTGTACATATTACAGCCCATTGATGAACTTTACCCTTAACCATACTGTCTTGCTTTTTGTTGGGTTGTGCAGGGCAAGGTAACAGGGAATCTAAAATTTCATAGAACGAATAACTAGTAGTTTTGGTTGGGCATTTACTAATTAGATCTTAATGCATGTAAGAAAGTTCTAAACCTTGCATGTAAATTCCTTGTATAGAAAGTAGTTATATTTATTTATTATATTTTGATAACTCAAAAACTTTTATTACAAAATAATCAAACAGGTCATTATTATATGATAGTAAAGAATACTTAAATTAGAAAAATGATATTATAAATTAAGAAGAAAAGTATAGGTTCTCAAATGATTCATGATTTGATATTACATCTGAGGGTTGATTTAGATCCAAGAATATTATCCATAATGAAACAACCTCACATGAATTAGGTGAGATTGTCTATTAAGATTCTAGACTAAAGTAAGCATAAATTATTGGATGTCCTCCATAATTCCAAAACTGGCATTCACAAAATTAATAGAAGAAATATGCTCCTCTAAACTTCCATGGCAATGTTAATCTTTCATCCAAATTTGAAAAGGTTATTAGTATTATCCACCAAATCATGTGTAGATGCAACAAGCTGAAGTATTTGTACTTTGAGAATTGGAATTATGTAGATCAAGGATATTTTCAATAATAGGACAAAAACCATTAGAATAACTTGCACAATTATGATTTATCTTAGCTCTTTGATTGCTGAATAATGTGAAAGAATGCAAGCTCAACAATAAAAGGTTTGAGAGAGTCTATCCATGTCATTGTTTGATAAAAGTATTATGACATCACAATAGTTTGATTGTGAAGTGAACTCATAACTCATATTGAAGACTACTAGCTACACAAATAGTTTTATTTCCTCTTTAACAAACAAGTTAAAGAGAGAAGAAAATGGTCTTTTAACTTTGTAAAGAAACATTAGAATTTCCCTTGAGGTCCTAATATGCAATACGAAATTAAAAAACTATGCAATAAGTACAATCAAAGTGAAATCATGTGACATAACCAGCTACTAATTCAAAGAAAAAATGTAGCAAAGAATTCTAGGGTACATATGGGGTCCTTGTGCAAGTAGATTTTATATGTAGGTCTAGCATTGAGAAGCATGGCTAACAAATAATTGAGCCCATTTAACCTATTACAATCAAGACTTAGAAGGATGAAAGAACTAAAATCAATTATTAGAAACTCAACACCTCGAAGGTTGGTAGGAGTCCCTAATTTATCTCCAAGGGCTACCTAATGTCTTTCCTTAAACAAATTTCATTGGAAGAAACCCCTTAGTTGACATATTTTGTGCTAGTGAAGGAAAATTTAGAGCAACATGTTTCATTCATGTATCAAAGAGTCAAGGATCAAGAACAATAAACCTGAGGGATCCCAAACAATTAAGGAGCAATCCTCTAGCTACAATATATTAAATACTAGTATTAATAAATAGACAAAAAAATCATGGGATTGAAGAAAGCATTATCAAGTATGTGATTGAGCACCAAAGGCTATAGTTAGAGACTGTTAATTTGTTCTAAGAAGTCTACTTGGTCAATTCAACTACCATATGTAATAGAAAAAATGTATTTCTTTTGATATTTCTTATTGCATTAAATGAGCTAGGAAGAAAAATGCTAATTTATTGGAATTTAAGTATAGAATTGAAAAAATAAATTTAGAATTGTAAGAAAAATATTAAGAACCTAGAGCTAGACATTGCACATCACTAGCCAAGATGCTAACATGAAAGGATATCATCCATATGTATACTCACTAGAAAACTCACTTTAATCTTGAAAACCCACTCTGCTAAGGAAATTATATGGAGCCTAAAAAAAATAGTATGGAGCCTATAATAGATGAAATTGGACTCTATTAAGGAAATATTAACTTTCCTCTAGAGAAATCTCAACTATCACACTCAAGTTTAAGTTATGTTGAAAAAATCTACTATTTAAATTATAAATTGGTTCTCTTTATAAAGTTTCTAATTCTAAAATCATATCATTCTTTATGAAATCAAGTTGAAATGATGAAGCATAATGAACTAGTAAAAAATATCACACTCAAGTTTAAGTTATGTTGAACCAATCTACTATTTAAATTATAAATTGGTTAACTCTTTATAAAGTTTCTAATTCTAAAATCATATCATTCTTTATGAAATCAAGTTGAAATGATGAAGCATAATGAACAAGTAAAAACAATCATTAGAGAAATGGAAATCATATTTTTGATGTAGAAACAAAAAATAGGAAATGAGGAACTTAAATTTAAAAATTCAAGCTATCTACCATAGAAACTAAAAATATTGGATCTATTGGCTTATATTATATGTATATAAAAAATTAATAATGAATATCATGTTGAGAAAGAATATTTGAATCAACATCATTATTTAAGAAAAATAGAACTACAAATACAAAGGAAGAAATGTACATGAAAAAATTGAATTTTGGATCAATGTGGAAGAGGCTTGAATGCCTCAACACTTTGCATTGTCCTTAAAATAAAAAATAATAATAGAAGAATTATACATGTACATAGATGAATGAAAAAAAAATTTCAACCCCCATTGTATCTATTTTCCTATATGGGTAAAATGGTTCCTCTAGGAGAGGTCAGTAACAAAAATTAATAAATAAAATAATAAGGATCACAAGAAATATACAAATAAAAAAATAGAGGTACATATCTAAGGATCATCCTCATATAGGGAGTCCTCCTCACAATAGATAGATCAAAATGGGATATAGGATGAGCTATAAGAGATAGAATAGTTAGAGCTATACTAGGCATCTCAACTATAACAAAACATAATGAGTTAGCTAAAACCATAGTTCCATCTTCATTGTAATATGAAGTATATGCGAAGATTGATGATAGTGCAAAAATATGGAAGCATAAGGAGATGAATTTGAGAGTCACTATCATGATAAACTACTATCTATAATGGTTTACTACTAATAACCATAATGCAATTAGGAAATACTACAAAAGAAGGTGAATTCTTCACTACTAAGAAAAAAAGAGTGGTCTACAAGTAGAAAATAAGGAAAATTAAGCTTGGTTCTGTGGTTAGAAAAAGATGGATTAAATTATATTTTACACTTGGGTAGATATGGCAAGGGACACTAATATTAATGATGGTGGGAAAAAGGACATTGGGAAAATCCTAGTGTCAAGTGTAGTATAAAGGGACAAGAGAAGCTAGCACAATAAAAGAGATAACATTGGCATTATGCATGTCTATAATATCATAGAAAGGATGCTCACCAAGGGTTTCAAGAAAAGGAGGTCTATTAATGAGGCTAACACTAGCTAAACCTTTTTGAAGGTTCTTCTAAGTCTAGACCTAAGGAGGGATAGAGATAGCCTCATTAGAAGAATTAACAAGGGGAGATGGAGGAGAAGGAGGAATTACCAATTCAAGATATGGATACATGGGAGAGGGAGGCTCAGTATCAAGGACCTCTAAAGTAGCACACTCTCTAGTAGTAGCACACTTATAGTGCTTGTGATATCACACAAGCTAGTTTTGTTAGTGATGGGCTATAGAATAAGTTGGAGGAGGGAGGGAGGGATTACCAACCTAGGATTCTTTCACTCTTTGTTTGGGATATATGGGGAGGGGTAGATGTAATCACTAGGGGTTGAAATATTCTAGGGGGTGGATCACTCACTACTACTCCATAGGCAAATAGTAGGAATAAAAATGATTATTAGAAGGCGAGGAACCATTGAAGAACACAACTTCCATGTTATGTGTTGTATTCCCTTTATTATCACAAGTAAATGTGGATGAATATAAGTATACATGATAGAGTGAGAAACCTAAGTGGGAGGTCTACATAGAAAGGGTGGCTTTGCTCCATTAGCACAAAAGGTAGGGTGAGGAATTTAAGCCACCGCTAGAGGTTGAGAGACAATAAGGGAATGGGAGGGTGCCCCAATTGATCAAAATAATTTATAGAATGATCAAGAAGAGAGTAGAACCAATCCAAAAATGTATCTTAGAGACCATGGGAAATTTTTAGCTAACAATGCATCTTGAAATAAAAATAACTACATAGCATAATAAAGGTGGATAAATGCATATGAGGATCTCCATTTATATTTTTTTTCAAATCTTAGAACCTCAAAACCACTAGGTAGGGGTGTTGAAATAATAATTAATGAGATTAGACTACATCTATATCAAACTCCTTCATTTTATGAATACATAGTAGATGAGGTTGGTGGACATGTTTGTGTATAGTATACACATGCATACATACCCAAGAAGTATTATCTATTGAAATAACTTCATCTAAAGATAATGAAATGAAGGTTGACTCTTTAATTTTTCTTGGTAAATCTTATTCTTCCACCTCCGCAAGACAATTTGCCCATTCCCATCCAGAGTTTATTGACCAATGTGTGCTAGGAAAGTTAGGAACACCCAAAAAAGATAATAAAGTATTATATTCTGGGTAGTCTATCATAGGAAACCCTTTGGACAAAATTTGAAATAAAAAACTCATCTAAATAGTTTTTTCTAGTTGTGCTCCTACCATTATCTTTCCAAATTGAGCTTCGATTGAACCTCCACATTCAACAAGCTTCACCATTCTTTACATATGCTCATCATATTCCAGGGCATGCTTAACATTAAGACCATTATTTTGTTTCCATCTTACTACTAATTTTTCCTTTGTGTCTATGATTTTTTTTTCATAAACTTTATCGATATTATTTTCTTTAGTGTCGTGTTTTAGCTGCAACTTCTTGTCCCTTTTATATTTCCAGCTACAAATATTACACTTGCATTTTGTTGGAGGTTCAACCTTGTTTACATTCTCCACTAGTTCAATTTTAATGGGTACTTTGACACCTAATCAATTTGAAAATTCCTTGTCACACCCACTCACACTCCATTTTTTATTTTCCTCTTCCTTGCAACATCTCTGGTGTCAAAATTATCATCTAGGTTAATTAACTCATTCTAGCTACCCTAGGTATCCCTTGGAACATCTTCTACAAAATTGTAATCCTCATCTGACTCAATTAACTCATTTTGATCTTCCTTTGAGGTATTGACATCTTTGTCAATATTTGGTGCAAGAGTTGATGTAGTTCCATCTTGATCTGATTGATTGAAAATATTGCCAAAGTATGAATTATGGTAGCTTTAATTTTTTGGTGTTTTGATGGCCTCCCTTCACCACCTTGAGGAGTCTTACTCTTGTTCTTGCTTGACATCTCTCACAAAATAAAAACTACCAAAAAATGTCTTCTTTTTTAAGAAGGAATCATAGAATATAGATCTCATTCCCTACTCAATATCATCTTTAAGATTGAAGCAAGCATGGCAAAGAGATAAATAATCTTATAACACTACGAAGAAATGATCACTTACCTTTAGGTTTTCACTAACTCGCTATTCACTAATGTAACAATACCTATAGTTGTAAGTTTGTAATTCACCTATGATCAAGGTTTTGAATTAAGAACTCAAGGGTTCAAAACTAAACAAAATATGTAAAAGTAAATCAAATTTTTTATTGTATTTATGTCAATCCATATTTGGTGAATTCTGCAAGATTTTTAAATGGTATAGTAAAAATTTGGCGAGTCTCACATGATTATACAATGAAATGTTGGGTGAATAAAACCTTGATAGAACACATATGTTGTAAATTTCAAGGCCATTATTAGCCTAGATTAGCATGGAGTTATCATATTATTGGTGAAATGGGTCTTCATACATAATTTTTTTTAATGTAATTAGCGAAATGTGTCCTCAAACCTAATTATTTTTTAATTTTATTAGTGAAATGGGTCCCCATACACAATTATTTGTAAATTCTATTGGAAAAATGGGTCCTCACACACAGTGAAAATTTAATGTTGTTGGTGAAACGTGTCCAAATACACAATGTCATTTTAATAGTATTGGTGAATATATGGGTGATTTAATACATGCTTCCAAGATTTCCAAATGAAAATATTAATTAAACTATTGGAAGCACATAGTTTTTAATGGTGAAATTATTAATTACATATGCCTCATAAAATAAATTGATGGTGAATTGAAATGTATTGGACCAAAAATTCATAAAATTTGGGTGATTTGGCCACCCTGTTGGTGCAATGTATTTGTTAATTTCAAAGTGGCCGATATGAACTATTTACCATTAAAAAATCCATATCCATGAGTGTGAAAGTGATTTAGATCACTTTTTTGCCCAAGGATCTAAATAACACTTTTCAAAAATATAAATTTAAATTAAAAACTTTTTTAGCGTTTTTCATTAACCATTATATGAGAACTAAAGTGCAATTTTACCAATTACAACTTAGGGTGGTCTATTTCAAGATGAACTCTAGTGGAATGAATCACAATAAGAATAATTAGAGAATACATTTAGATTCAATTTGTGAAAGGATAATCACACATCATCCTAGAATTAGTGCATGTTTGCTTATTGTCTTTGATCTTTTTGCTCAAAGTTGTAAAACTAATCTATTGTGGATGGGATTGAAGAGAATATGACCCTTATGATTCAACAAATCTTTGACAAATTTTTTTAAGCATTAGCTATCTATAGAAAATTTAGATATTAGATAATGTGGTGAAACATGTCACTATAAGGATTTCTTAGATCACATCTAGAAGTTACAAGTTTATAACGAAACACTAGGTTCAAATCCACATATGAAGATTGGAATCGGGATAAATTTATGCAACAAAATATAAAATTCTAGAACCCTGATGAATATATTATTGAAAAATCAGAACTAAATAACTACACAATTAGATTATTTAATTTTTCATATTTAATTTAATGTTTATGTTGATAACTTACAAATATCAATCCTAGCTCATTTCATTTAAGTTAATTGAGTGCTATTTGGTCTAGATCATTTTAAGTAGAGATAATTTTTAAAAAAATGACTATCACTTTTCTTCATATTTATAATATTTACTTCTTGAAATACATAAACACAAGCAAGCTTCGCCACCAGCTTTAGCAAGAACTTTGGGTTCCAGAGCTGGTTGCGATATCATAAACTTTTAATTCACATCAATTAGGAGAGACACACAGATCTACCTTTATCTTAGACTAAAAACAATATACCCACACTCATAATCACACACAAAATAGATAGTCTCAGGCAGCTGAAGAAGTATGATAGCAGCAGCCACTCAGATGGATGTCCTCCAGCCTAGTTAATCCTGTTCATGAAAACATGGTCGCAGTGAGTGATGATGAAACGAGGGCAGGGAAGGTAAAAAACATGGAAAAAGAGAAGATAAAAGGTATTACGAGGAGCAGTTTACTGAAGGGGTGATGGGAAAGCCGATGTTAACCCCGCACTTGCTAGGCAATTGGCCAGCCCTGTCCCATTTGAACCCCGGGATACTGCTCGCAATGCTTTTAATGCAGCTGCATGCAGTTCGGCGGTCGGGCGTGGTGGCGGCGGCAGCGTTGAGAGCGCGGACGCCGTTGCAGCACCCGCTTGACGGCTGCGCAGAGCCGCCGGTGACATACGATAGACATGGACTCAAATCTGACGTCACCGTTGAGCACGAGATCGCCGCGTTCACTCCGCTGCTTATTATCACTGCAGCGCCAACCACACTTACCATAAACCAAACTAATTTCATGGGATTATTTTGCTTTCCTTCCATTGCCTTTATGAAAATTTTGACACCACAGGTTTCAGAGTGCCTCTCAGGTAGAGCCTTGCTTGTAATATATATATGGTAATTGGGGTTTAATTGTTGAATTTAAGAAAATATAGAACAGAGGTGAAATTATTCTTGCTTCTGTTTTTATTTCCTGCATGGATTTCTTCATCGGAATCGTGGAAAGAAAACGACGTAGTTTGGTAAAGATGCCCTCTGCACTCAAAAGAGACGCCTATTTATAAAATAATATGATTACCTATTATTATCTCTTTTTTTGTTATTGCAGTCCATTGCTGAACTTTACCCTTAGCCATATTGTCTTGTTTTTTGTTAGGTTATGCATGGCAAGATAACAGTGAGTCTAAACTTTTATGGAACGAATAAGTAGTGGTATAGGCTGGGCATTTACTAATTAGTTAGTAGGGCATGTAAAAAGCTTCATGTATATTTCTTGTATAGAAAGTTGACATATTTATATTTAATTTTAATCTTTTGATAAATTATTATTTTTATTTAAAAATGTTCAAACAAGTCATTATTATATGATAGCAAAAGATATTTAAAGTAGAAAAATAATATTATAAATTAAGTGGAAAAGTGTAGCTTCTTAATGGAGTCATGATTTGATTTTACATCTCAAGGTTGATTTAGAACCAAAACATTGTCTATAATGAGACAACCTCATATGAGTTAGGTGAGATTGTCTATGAAAATTCTACACTAGAATAAACATAAATTCCTAGATGTCCTCCCAATCTCCAAGGTTGGCATTCATAGAATTAATAGAAGAAATATGCTCCTCTATAATGTTATGGTGATATTCATCTTTCATCCAATTTGGAAAAAAGGTTATTAGTATTATCCACCAAATCATGGATAGATGCAATAACCTCAAGTAATTTTTCTTCTATCTTCCTTGTTTACTAAGCACAACCAAATCAATGATATTTTAACTATTAGAATAACTTGCATGATTGTGATTCGTCGTATTTTCTTGATTACCATCCAAGTTGATACCAAGATGAGAGTAGGAAAAACCACAAGGTTTCTTTGAAGGGCTTGTAAGAGAGGGGGACCAACCACGTCAAGGCCCTAGGTCACGAAGGACTGAGAGCAACAAGCCACCCTAACTTACCTCAGCTTCAGGGAATGTTAGGAAAGGCGGGGCGAGAATGATGAGGACTATGAGGTCCTTCGATCACTTTCTAGACCCGAGACTTGAAAGGAGGCTAGGCGAGTCCGTTTTCAGGATCAACTCTGTGTCTCAGATAGCTCTCTGTCAGAGGACAAAACATGGTTCTGGTATGATAGAGTGATGTGTTGGTGTCTCTCAGGTGCGTTGGCATCCGTACGACTAGAGGACCAGAAAGAAAAGCTCTAACCACTAGAAAACAGACTATCGGTCAAGCTAATAGTTTCTAAAGGAACAAAATATCACTATGAAATACGAAACATATAAATAGATATGATAAAACAAGTAGATTAACATAAGAGTGACAAGAAGGATCTCACACAAAAGCTTGTTTGCCAGCTCACTCCAAAATATCTCCACCTACACACAAAAGAGAGAGAAATTGTTGGGGGGCTATATAGGGGTTTTCCTCAGTCAGACCCCTGTTTTGGTGTTTCCACCTCCATGGGCAGCCAATTTTGCAATGATATAGAAATAGTATGATAAAGAAGGAATAAAGAAAAAGAACACTAAAACACTACCAAACAATAATGTGCTAACTCAACCAAGTAATAGAGAAGAGTAGAAAGTTTACCACCTCCACCAAGAGAGCTCAAGGCTAATGGGTGAGAAAATGAGAGGAACTCAAGCCTCTGTTGCAATGGTGTTGATCTACACTTGCTCTATTGAATTGATAGAGTGATGGAATTGCTAATATGGAGTGCAAGAATGTTGCTTGAATTCTTGAAGTTCTTGAATCTGTGGATGGGATTGTGGAAGAAGAGTGTGTAAGAGATGAAAATGAATGAAGGTGAGTGAATTTGAAGGAGAGATGAAGAAAACGGCCATATTTGGGTCGATCAACGGAAGAGGGCATTACAAAGAGACTTTTAATGGGAAGTGTAATGCCTCTACAGGCTCCAGCCACAGGAATCTGCCAAGGACGTAAGTGTGATGCGTAAACATCTGCACACCATGTGGATGTCCCCGACAGTTATTCTCCTACTGATGCTCAAAATAGGTGCCAAGTGAAACAAAGGCAACATGCTTAGGTGGAATTTAGCCTTCGAATTTGGTTTTCTAAACTGAGGAAGGGTAAAAGGGGAATTTGTGTAAGGGGTGAAAATTTGCTCCTATACATTTTCCCCCACTTTATTGAGAATAAATACTGATGAGTGCTTCGATAAAGTAGATCGAAGAAATAGTAGGGCTAGAAATGTATACCTGAATCATCGAGGAAGCAGACCGCAATTTGGTAAACCTGAGAGTGCAGGAAAAGAAAAGGACTTCATAGCTCTACATAACTATTAAGCTGAAGAAAGAAAGTGCCTCACAGGCCCATGGACTTGCAAGGAAGGTATCCTCCAAGAACACTTACATGAACAAAATCGAAAAAAGTGCCATACAGACCCATAGGCCTGCAAGGAAGGTACCCCCCAAGAACTCTCACATGAGGGAAATCGAGAAAAGAAGACTTTGTAGAGTCAAAAAGTGGCTTCACAGGCACACCCATGAAGCAACATGTTTACTCGCAGATAGAACATGTCAAGAAGTGATTGCGCAGGCAAGTAAGCAGACAATCACGCAAACTGTCGCCAAGTTGGAAGACTTTCAAAGGGGTCCCTCGGGAACCCTTCAAAAGGAAGAGGGGTCCACTCAAGGGATGCATTGTTTGAAAAAGTGAGGTCTAGTTAGGCTGCTCTCAAGCTAGACATAAGGATGTGAAGCAGGTCTAGTCGGGTTGCCCCTGGGCTAAACGCAAAGATGTGAAGGGTAAGTGCACCAATCTGTGACACAATTTAGGTGCTAAATTGAAAAAACGATAAAAAAAACCCTGAAATAAGGCCTTTGGTGCACGCCAAATGTCTAAAAATACATTTGGCGTGCGCCAAATGTATTTCTAAACATAAAATGCAAAAGTCGGGTTTGGAACCCTCATTTTGTCTACCCATGGCTTGAGAAGGAATATTTCAAGTTTGCAACTCGCGCTTGCCATAGCTCCTCCATTATTTGCATCCTTAGCTTGCCATTTTCCACAAGAATACCGCCAACACGTCGGAGAGGTCGAAGATTGCAAAGAGGTGTGTATTTTTATTCTATTTATTTCGAATTTGATTTGGAATACAACTTTAAATAGATTTTTATAATAAAACATTGTTCTAATTCTCAGGGAATGAATCTCCACCTCAAAAAATTGAGAATTCACAATCACCCCCTCATCAGGAGCCTCCTATACAAGAACAACCCGAAACCCCTCCATCAATTCATAGGCATCCTCAAGGAACACAAGAAAATATTCAAAATCAAATTGAAAACAATAAAAGAGATATTCAACAATTAATTGCAAGATTAACCAAGCATGCCGAAACCCACCCTTATAGGAGAGGGATCGTTGAATCATTGAAGTCAATTTTAACTCATGTAGGAGAAATGAGCGAGCAAATGAATTTTTGGTCAACTAAGAGAGATGAGATGAGGCAATTTTATGCTAATGGTTTGTCATATGCAGATGTCAAAAAACTAAAAATTAGCAAAGTCGAGTTGTGTGCCCTATTTAAAGACCCAAAAGCCAATGAACCTTTGTCCCATGCATGTAGGAGGTTCCCCATCCATTGGTGCCACCATGATTTAATTAGAAAAAAATTTTGGGAGCGGTGGTGGATGTTATTTGACCAACCTCCATGCAATAACCATGAGGTGCCGCAATAATTTTTGAGGAAACTCTACTGTGAATTTGTCCTCAATAAAATGCCAAACTATTTTGACATCTTAGACTTTCAGTGTAGAGGTGGGGGCTCCACACATGATAGACCTATTGCACGACGTAATCCACAGTTGGCACTGAGAGCCTTGGGCAGATCCATAGTGGAGCATGTCGTTGTTCCTTCCATTGTTAAGGATAGTGTAGATGTGGACACGATGAAGTCGATTGGCTCACTCACCCAAACCATTTTACAGTGTGTGAGTCCTCTAGTATAGCTGGTGTGGAGGAGATGTGTAGTCCCTGAGCTCCACCCCACCATTATGGTGCTTGTGGTGTTGTTTGCACATACGATTATTAGGGTTCTCTTGATGCAGCTACATAGCCTACGTCAGTTGCAGAGGCGATGGCTTTCACAGATGATATTCTGAATGATACATTTGGCATTGACACTCAGGTAAAATTTAGCAAGTTATTTTAATGTTGTTTATTAAAATATATTTTGAAATTTAAGAATAACTAAATTAGTAGAATTTTGATATGATGAAATTTTAGGGTCGCACTGTTCATGAGGGATGCTCTATTCCTACATGCCCTTATATATTCTTGACGACGAGTCCATAGGTATGCAACTAGTATTAAAGATATTATTATTGCATTTGAACAGTTGAATGTTATATTTGAATGTTTGTCTCATAACATGCTTCGGATTTCAAACAGTTTCCTAGTGCACCTTCTTCCTCCACACCTCGTGATTCATATCCTCAAACAACGTACACTTAGGTAGCCTTTATTCATTAATAGGGTTGTAAATCTATGTTAGCTAGTTTTCATAATTTTGCGTATATATAAATCTAAAAAATTGATGAGAAACACAAACATTGCATTCAAGTATTCCTTGATCGTCTCACATTATGTTCTCCTATATCAAGATGATACCTGAGATATTGTTTCATTTGCAGCTGTTGACAAGAGATAGCCCTAATGAGGTTGGTGGCACGATGGACCATGGAGTTGTTGTAGCAATAGCCAGTTTTGATCCATTGAGAGAGGTATGGAATAGATTAGTCGATTTGACATTATATTTTCTCTTTTATGGTCTATTATAGAAAATTTTCACGATAATTTTATGTAGTTTAATTTCTATCTTCATGGTTTCTACAGGTGGTTGTCACTCCAGATCGTGGACATGGTGATGCTTTAAATGTGCATGATGACTATATGTATGCGGTAAGTGATTATATTTTGTTATATGCCATTCCATAATTCAATTTCTATGTTTTAACATCTTTACTTTTAATCGTATCAGTTAAAAGTCTAGAGTGAAGAGAGGAGGAGCAGCGGGCGTGTTTGAAAGATAAGACAAGCAATAGTCACTCCATCCAGCCGAATTTTGAAGGCAGCACGGGATCTATTTCCTTCCCCTAGAGGGAAATGACTATGTATTAGTGTTGTTTGTTGTATGCCTATGTGGAATTTTGGAACATATGTTTTGTACTATTGATATATATACGTGATATTTTGTCCAAATGGCTCCTTTGTACTAAGCCTATATGGTTTTTTTGGATATATTTATATACTTTTATCAATATATATCATTGTATAGCCTTTCGGATTTTTGATTAAAGAAACTCTTATTTTGATATTGCCATTCTTGAATGATGTTATCATGCGTATCATGTAAGTTGTATGCTTGAATGTTGTAGGCATGGATTTTGTTTACATCTAATGCTTAATTAATTACCGTGGAATGCTCAATAAGCCCCATCTAAAGCGTATTGTATAAGTAAGCTCCATTCGTGGTGGTTTGTATCCTCTGGAATGCTTCAATTACTTGTGCCTCACCAATGTAGAGGCAAGGAGGCTCAAACCCAATCAGTCTGACAACCTGCCTTCAAGGGGCTCCTAACAAGATTAATACAACCTATTTTGAGCAATCTACACAACCTCAAAGCCCCATCAAACCAAACTCTCCATTCAACACCTTACCCAACAATCCACCCTTGTAGCACTCTGATGTAGAGCCAATGTGGAGAAGACTCATAACAATGGAAATGTCAATTCTCAATCAAGAACTCTTCTTCATAATGATTCAGCCTACTAGGCATCAACACACCCTCAAGGGTCTCAACTCCTCAACCTTGCAAATGAACAACAAGACTCCACCAAGGCCCTACAAAGACCATTGAAATTCATACAATGACAATTGAATCAATTGACAACAATCCCTAAGTCAGATTCATCAAGGTTTCCAAAACTCACATTTGTGACTGGTTATTCTTGTAGTACTCAAAACTTAGTTTTAGCCAAATTTCTCCCAACCTTTCCAAAACACTAGACAATTACAAGATGGATTGAGATACCCTTTTCAGGGCTACACAACATACCAAAGAATCAGTGGTCTCTCTTTTGGACCGACATAGACTTTCAACACACGTACTTCAATTTTGGCTTCATAATTAGCCCTTTTTTTCCAAAGGGACCACCCTTCCAACTTTAGGTATCTATCCAAATGCCTTGTAAAGTCTTAGGTCATGGTGCCAAACCTCAAATTTTGTCATTAGTTTGTGTCTACAGAGCCTCTAACTCACAAAACCCAAGAAACCCTCCAAAACCTTCACAAAATCAAGGGTTTTAAAGAAACATACAACTCCAGACCTCTCTCAACACTTCCAAAGCCCCAAACACCTCAAAATAATTTTGCAAGGACTCATCAGACCCTCACATAACCCTTACAGGCATTAATTCTTAAAAACCTCTCTTTGGTTCCTCACTTCCATGTTGGAAAACCCTTGTTCAGTCTTAGAACAGTCACAAAAACACCACATAATTATGACTCCTTATTCCAAAATGATTTGAAACACTTATTATAATATTTTTTCAATCATTCCATTGATATATAGTAGCAAAAAATAGGTGGATTGATTGTTACATCACAAATTTCCCCTCAAACCCTTGATTCAGCAACACTGGGACAGTCACTGTTTGTGTTGGTTCTCTCTACAAACAAAGAGTTAAGACACCAAATAAAAAATAAATGACTTAGAAAACATATAGACACATCCTCTAAAATTCTTAGACCATGAAGAACCTGTATGTTCTCGTACAACACTCAAAAAGATCAAAAAAACTATATTTTTCTAGAAAATTGCTCAAAACTGTGGTGTTTATTGTGTAAAATGATTACAAAACTTCTTCCACTCTCTCATTCGAGCCTTGGTAAGGATTTTTAAATAATTTTCCAACAACCATATTCTCCCCAATTCCCATAACCAACCTTGGGATTAGTTGGTCCCTTAATTACATTTGTTTGTGTTAAAGTTGCTTTGTCAACATTTTACAACTTATATGATTTCTAATTGACTTCTAAGACACAAAACACCCTTTATTTGCATTATGTTTGATATCTCAAAGATTATTAGAAAAAATAAAACTAAAGACACTAACATTTCCCTATTGATGTATTCAAATAAAAAAAAATTGATGATGTGGTGTAGGTGCTCCTGCACCAAACTCAAAACCCCATCCAAGCCTGATTTCTCCAAACCTTTCCAAAATACCTGACCATTTAAAGGTGGATTAAGATACCCTTTTCAGGGTTACACAACATATGCCAAAACCAATAGTAACTCTTTTGGACCAACATGAACTTTCAATACACCTCCCTCGCTCTAGGCTTCACAATTAGGCCTAATTTCCAAAGGAACCCCGTCACAAAATCACCTCCAAACCAAGGAAACTTGAAAAAGTCTTAGGGATTCTCACCAAACTCAGGATTCTCTCATTTTAAGAGCCCCAAGAACTTGTTCTATTCCTCTACTCACAAACCATCCTAAACCTTCACAAAAAGAAGGGTTTTAAGGAAACTCATAACTCCATACCTCCCCCAATCCTTCCAAAGGTGCAAACACCCCACAATACCTCTGCCCTAACTTAAAGGACACTCACAATCCCATTCCTTTCAGTATTTCTCAG
This sequence comes from Sequoiadendron giganteum, assembly GCA_007115665.2. Lineage (NCBI taxonomy): Eukaryota > Viridiplantae > Streptophyta > Pinopsida > Cupressales > Cupressaceae > Sequoiadendron > Sequoiadendron giganteum. The sequence goes on from CM021101.1 coordinate 770,462,193, forward strand.
ATTCAATACTTGAGTTCCTTACTTTCATGGTGGAAACACCCCTAAATAGCATTAGAACTTCACACCCCATTGACTTTATTCATTCTCTCAGCCTCCAAAGTATTCATACACCAAACTAATCATGGTACAGGCCAATCCACCGAGCAACAAGGTTAGAACACTAGGTGGATTGGCTAATGTGTCATGGTGTTGCCCTCAAAACCCCTAACACAGAAAACAGAGCAGTAACCAAGTTTTTTGATCCCACACACACCAATGGTGAATTTAAACCTTTAGAACATATGCAATCAAGTATCCAAAGCCTCAAGTCATGATAGACTTGTATGGGCTTGTGCAAGCCAAAGAAAATTCAGGAAAACAAAGAAAACCAGTGATCAGCATTTTCAAGTATATTTTGTTATTAGAAACTGAACAAAATCAACCCTCAACTCGGGGTATTACAACAATATATCTTGATACCACCTTCCAACTACCCCTTGAGCCGATCAACCACCATAAACACCCTTTGTTAGACTTCTAAGATGGCAATTTGCCAATTTTGCTCTTAATTACCGTTCATTCACAACTTGATTTTGCAAATACCACCTAACTGACCTATTAAGCTTTTTAAATACAATTGCAAGGTATTTACATAGCATATAGAAATATAGAGAGAAAATACAATAAATATTTTAACTAGTGAATTGTATAAAATGGACTTTTGTATTTTATATTCATGTCATTGATTACATTGCATTGCACATCTTTCAAAGTCAAAGCATTACTTCACTTTGCATAACTAATAAGTAGATGCTGATAGACGCCGAAAATTTAATTACAATATAGTTTGAACAAAGTCAACCTAAGCAGTTATGCAATTTCTTCACATTGCATAACTAATAATTAGGAGCAGCTACCAATTGCATTTTCTTCTCATGGCATTCTATGAGACCAAATTTCTTTGAGATATTTTTTCAAATAGTTCCCTGCCTTGTCTATGTTACCACATTTTTCATACATGTCTACCAAAGCATCTTCTCAAACAGTTCACTACCTTGTTGCTATGGCTAAAAGCCTAAAACAAGTGATTTTGAACAAGCTATGGATGCTTTGAAAAATATATCAAAAGCATAATAGTAAGCAATAGCATAGAGAAGGCAGTGAACTGTTTGAAAAAATACATCAAAAAAATTGCTTTGAAATGATAAATTTAGTTGTGCTTTCACTTTTCTTTAACATTGTATATCTGCTCCTTTTTATAACAAGAGATAAAAAAATGTGAAAAATTGTATAACAAGAGATAAAAACTATCTTTTTTGAAATCGAAAGGCATTTCCATAGCATAGAGATATAGAGAGAAAATAAAATAAAGAGTTTAACTAATGAAATGTAGAAAATAGATTTTTGTAGGTTTTATTCATGCATTGCACATCTTTCAAACTCAAAGCATCACTTCACATTACATAACGAATAACTAGATGTTGATAGATAACAAAATTTCAATTACAATATAGCTTTTGACAAAGTCAACCTAAGCAGTTATGCAATTACTTCAAATTGCATAACTAATAACTAGGAGCAGCTACCAATTGCTTTAGCTTGTCATGGCATTCCATGAGACCACATTTCTTTGAGGCATTTTTTCAAATAGTTCATTCCCTTGTCTATGCTACGACATTTTTCATATATGTCTACCAAAGAATTTTATTAAATAGTTCATTGCCTTCTTGCTATGGCTAAAAGCCTAAAATAGATGCTTTCAAACAAGCTATGGATGCTTGGAAAAAATCTAGGAAAGCATAATAGTAAGCAATAGCATAGACAAGCCATTGAACTTTTTAAAAAAATGCCTCAAAGAAAAGTGGTCTCATGGTGATGGAATGCCATGACAAGTCATAGACAAGGTAGTGAATTGTTTGATAATATGCCTCAACTACTTGCATTTGACAACTTTTTCCTCAAGTGAAAATTCACCACCATAGGAAAAAGCCTCTGAGATAGCGAAAACCGAGCAAGGTTATTGTAGAGGGGCCCAACATGATCCCATAGGATCAAACGAGAAGTTTCTAAGCATCACGATGTATGATTAATAGCATGTTGAAGTTCACAGCCATTTTGCACTTTGGACCCTTAAGGGATTGATCCGGTTGAACGTAGCTCAGAGCGATTCCACGTGTTTAGGTGCAAAAGAGGACCATTCCTAATGTAAACATACCCACCCGGATGCGTTGGAACAGTCTGTTTGGTCACACAAGCTATAGAACGAAAGTTGCACCACTTTGCAACTTTCAACTACTTGCATTTGACAACTTTTTCATCGAGTGAAAATTCACCACCATAGGAAAAAGCCTCTGAGATAGCAAAAACCGAGCAAGGTTATTGTAGAGGGGCCCAACATGATCCCATAGGATCAAACGAGAAGTTTCTAAGCATCACTATGCCCGAGTAATAGCATGTTGAAGTTCATAGCCATTTTGCACTTTGGACCCTTAAGGGATCGATCCGGTTGAACGTAGCTCGGAGCGATTCCGCATATTTAGGTGAAAAAGAGGACCATTCCTAGCGTAAACATACCCACCCGAATGCGTTGGAACAGTCCGTTTGGTCACACGAGCTGTAGAACGAAAGTTGCACCATTTTGCAACTTTCAACTATTTGCATTTCACAACTTTTTCCTCGAGTGAAAATTCGCCAGCACAGGAAAAAGCCTCCGAGATAGCGAAAATTGAGAGAGGTTATTGTAGATGGGCCCAACATGATCTTGTAGGATCAGATGAGAAGTTTCTAAGCATCATGGTGTCTGAATAATAGCATGCTGAAGTTCACAGCCATTTTGCACTTTGGACCCTTAAGGGATCGATCTGGTTGAACGTAGCTCGAAGCGATTTCGCGTGTTTAGGTGTGACAGAGGACCATTCCTAGCGTAAACATACCACCCAGATGCATTGGAATAGTTTGTTTGGTCACATGAGTTGCAGAACAAAAGTTGCACCACTTTACAACTTTCAACTACTTGCATTTGACAAGTTTTTCCTTGAGTGAAAATTCGCCAGCACAGGAAAAAGCCTCTGAGATAGCGAAAACTGAGAGAGGTTATTATAGATGGTCCCAAAATGAACTCGTAGGTTTAGACAAGAATTTTCTAAGCATCATGGTATCCAAGTAATAGCATACTGAAGTTCGCATCCATTTTAAACTTTGGACCCTTAAGGGATCGATCTGGTTGAACGTAGCTCGGAGCGATTCCGTGTGTTTAGGTGTGAAAGAGGACCATTCCTAACGTAAACATACCCACCCGGATGCATTGGAACAATTTGTTTGGTCACACGAGCTACAGAATGAAAGTTGCACCACTTTGCAACTTTCAACTACTTACATTTGACAACTTTTTCCTCGAGTGAAAATTCACCACCATAGGAAAAAGCCTCCGAGATAGTGAAAACTAAGAAAGGTTATTGTAGAGGGGCCGAACATGAACTCGTAGGTTCAAACAAGAAGTTTCTAAGCGTCATGGTGTCCGAGTAATAGCATGTTGAATTTTGCAGCCATTTTGCACTTTGGACCCTTAAGGGATCGATCCGGTTGAATGTAGCTCGGAGTGATTCCGCATGTTTAGGTGTGACAGAGGATCATTCCTAGAGTAAACATACCCACTTGGACTCGTTGGAATAGTTTGTTTGGTCACACGAGCTGCAGAATGAAAGTTGCACCACTTTGCAACTTTCAACTACTTGCATTTGACAACTTTTTCCTCAAGTGAAAATTCGCCACCATAGGAAAAAGCCTCCGAGATAGCGAAAACTGAGAAAGGTTATTGTAAAGGGGTCCAACATGAACTTGTAGGTTTAGACGAGAAGTTTCTAAGTGTCACGGTGTCCGAGTAATGGTATGCTGAATTTTGTAGCCATTTTGCAGTTTGGACCCTTAAGGGATCAATCCGGTTGAAAGTAGCTTGGAGCGATTCCCCATGTTTAGGTGTGAAAGAGGACCATTCCTAGAGTAAACGTACCCACCCAGATGTGTTGGAATAGTTTGTTTGGTCACACGAGCTGTAGAACGAAAGTTGCACCACTTTGCAACTTTCAACTACTTGCATTTGACAACTTTTTCCTCGAGTGAAAATTCGCCACCGTAGGAAAAAGCCTCCGAGATAGCGAAAACCGAGAAAGGTTATTGTAGAGGGGCCCAACGTGAACTCATAGGTTTAGACGAGAAGTTTCTAAGTGTCATGGTGTCCGAGTAATAGCATGCTGAATTTCGCAGCCATTTTGCACTTTGGACCCTTAAGGGATCAATCCGATTGAACATAGCTTGGAGCGATTCCACATGTTTAGGTGTGAAAGAGGACCACTCCTAGTGTAAACGTACCCACCCAGATGCATTGGAATAGTTTGTTTGGTCACACGAGCTACAGAATGAAAGTTGCACCACTTTGCAACTTTTAACTACTTGCATTTGACAACTTTTTCCTCGAGTGAAAATTCATCACCATAGGAAAAAGCCTCTGAGATAGCGAAAACGGAGGAAGGTTATTGTAGAGGGGCCCAAAATGAACTCATAGGTTTAGACAAGAAGTTTCTAAGCATCATGGTGTTCGAGTAATAGCATGCTGAATTTCACAGTCATTTTGCACTTTTGACCCTTAAGGGATCAATCTGATTGAACGTAGCTCAGAGCGATTCCGCGTGTTTAGGTGTGATAGAGGACCATTCCTAGCATAAACGTACCCACCTAGACACGTTGGAACAGTTTTTTTGGTCACACGAGCTACAGAACAAAAGTTGCACCACTTTGCAACTTTCAACTACTTGCATTTGACAACTTTTTCCTCGAGTGAAAATTCGCCACCATAGGAAAAAGCCTCCGAGATAGCGAAAACCGAGAAAGGTTATTGTAGAGGGTCCCAACGTGAACTCGTAGGTTTAGATAGATATTTCGTAATCAACACGATTTATGAGTAATACCCTGTCAAATATTGTTGCCCTTTTGCACTTTGCACCCTTAAGGGATTGAGTCAGTTGAACCATAGTAGTTGTTTATTTGAATGTCATACCCTAAGGTATGTTAGAGATGACCTAGGTTGCATCGATTTCTCACTAAGAGGCTTAAAATAAAACGTGTAGCATATAACAATCCGATAAATCTAGGAGATGGAAAAGAAAGAGAAGATTGACAACCAGAAAATGCACTAGCAAACGATGTTTCTCATACCACTGAACACTTGCACCAGCAACCGATGTTGTTATTTTCTTATATACTTTGACAAACTTTAGTATTACCTACAGTCACAATTAGAAAAGGATCAACGACAGTCATAAATGCATATGACATCAAACAGTAATCGTGAAAAAGCCTTATTGCAAGGTGTTGGTCCAAAAGAGTGATCAATAACATGGCTTTACAAATTCAATGTGCATACTTACAAATCAATCCAGGGAACCATCTGGGTCTGCTCTAGCCTTTATTGTGTCGAGTATTGCCTCGTGGTCAGACTCATGCACTTTCCAGAATTTCTTGTTCGCAAGTTTACCCTTATATTTGATCAAATGAACATTGGTGGCGATGACAAGGTTCGAATACTGAAGAATTTTCCGACGTGTTTCAAAGTCCTCAAACAACCAAACTGCAAGATTCTTAACTGGATACCTAAGAAGCCATGTTCCAGTAACAACCACCGAACTTGTAGGATATTCTATGTTTTCTCCATCTATAACTGGGGACTCCAATTTCTTTTTGGCCTCGATACAATGACACGGGTAATAATCTATACCCTCTTCATTGTCTTCATCTACAATTACCGCATAAACATGCCCTGCATTGATATGTTCATCTTGTTAGATTTATTTATTGAGCAACATAATAAAACTTGTAAGTAAGATATATTACCTGGTTCTAGTAGGTCCAATACATGATCAAAGTCAATGGATAATTGCATCTCCATGATTTGTAGAGCCGTCGAGAGCTGATAAGTGTCAAGTGGGGTTAGAAGTCTTACAGACCATTCATCAACCCACATTGTTGACTCACAATCATTCCATGATTGAAGTGTACATGCATAACAAAAGCATGCCATCTTCCTTGTATGGATAGTCCATGTACCTGCATTGGAGCTTCTAAAAGAGTGTAGCTCGCTCGATCCTGTTAGTGTACAATAATCCTCATATTTTGCAATGTTAGTATCATCTACTAAATGACAAAATCTACGAACTAAAGAATTTCCTTCACTACTTGGACCCATTGAACCATTGCACCACTGGACAATTGATCTTGCATCTGTCAACTTTACATTGTTTGTGTACTTTAACTCTTCTCGTGCTAGGGCTCTTTTGATACATGCACCTGCTCCGTCATGCTCCCCCTTTCCATGCCTGGCCTCTGAGAAGTTCCACATATGTTGAACACCACTAATCCTATGCATCTTGCTCAGCCAGTAAAACATTCTGGCATTCTTGAATTGTGATGTACAATTATCTGACCATATGATATGTTGACTAAATGGTATGCCCCTACTAGCCAGATCGGCATAGAACATATGAAATCAACCTTGAACAAACTCTACAGAATGTGTGCGATCATCACTGATGTAAAAGTGATACTCCCTCAATACTTTCCTATTTTCCTCTGTACTATCATTTGCATGAATGAATGCTATATGTACAAATATAGAAACCTGCACATAGTTGTAGTATTGTGATTGCACCTTGTTCTGTGGTTGTAGAGTGTAGTTCTCAGTGAATTCGACAACTGAAATGATATGACAAAGTGGAAATGTGTCCTTGCATAACTTGAACTGTGAGTCCAACCATTGTGCTCTGTGTGTATACATTGCATAATCATAAACCACCCGATCATGAAAAATGCCCATAAACTGATACACTGGAATCTTATCACTAACCAATTCACACTTCTTTGCTTCTTTCCCATCTTTTAGACTGTATGCCACTGTCGTATATTTGCCAAATTCCACAATTTTGTCTCCAATTGTGTGTGCAATAGCCATGTGTTGGAAAATTGGAAAATGTTGCATGCCACCACAATGATCACATGTGACATCCAAACATGATTTTTTGTAAAAAATTTGACCATCCTCTCTTTCACATAAAATGGAAGACAAAAATTTCCTTGACGATTTAGGTGGAGGCATTATGTTACATTCCTGCAAAACATTGTCAGTATGCATATCTACACATATACGTCGATAAACATCATAATGGTTAGAAAGCTCAATATGAACCCTAGAACAAAAAGTAGTGCATGTGTGATTTATTTTGACATAAAAATGCTTTAGCATTTCAAAATGCCTTTGACATATTTTAATTTCAGGAAACTTTTATACAAAATCAGTAAAAAATTGGGTTTGAGTGGTATCCAAATAATGCATTGGATGTGGCTCACGGTTTATACTACCAATTATCCTTCTTACAACATCTCTTTGATTAGGAGGTCCTTGTGTTATCCTTCCAATAATTCACAATTAAAGATCTCAAGCCTTGAGCAATTCTTGTGTCTTTCCGTGGCACTCTACCCGAAAATGCCCATAACTCATTGCTATTTGGATCCTCCACTCTTTCATGCCTTCCTTTGGCTCTCATTAGAGATGATCTACTTATTTTCAAAGACTTACTTGCCTTTGTAAGGCTCACCTTGTTCCTTGTTTGATTGCTTAACAGTGTTGTTGTCATCACACATCATGTGGCACAACTATCCTTCGTGCGTGAGGTGGAACCCACGCTCTCGTATGCACTCATCAAGTTCCTTACAATGGAATTTTCACTTGAGTCATTCAAAACTCTTAGCCTAAGAGCCTTCATGGTGGGCCTAAATTTGAGTTGCCTCATCATTTCAACAAATAGTTGGCATCTTCCACCCTCACTTAGCTTCGCAAAAAACAAACTCCATATCCTTTATGCATATCTTTGACATGTACATTTTGGAATCTTATTAGGCATCCATTTCAAAACATTGGAATCAATATCAATAAAAAATGTAGGTTTTCTATGCAAAACTCTAGGAGGAGTTCTCAAATGTAAATTTGTGTCAATATTTGGAAGGTCAACAACATCGGGGATAGATCGTGTACCTTCAATTGGAGGTGCAATTGATGACATACCTTGAGATTGACATGTAAATGATGTTGTACCTCCAACTTGAGATGTCGTTTTGTGGAGTTCCTTCAAATAGAGATGTGTTTGCTGATGTACTTTCAAAACGCAATGTTTTCGATGGTGTGTCTTCAATTGGAGATGTGATTTCTGATGTACTTGGAAAACCACATGTTGTTGTCAATGTGTCTTCAACTAGAGATGTGCATTGAGCTTCACCTATGGTTGATGATGTGCCCCCAACTTCTGTATTCATTCCTATCCTTCCACGAACTTTCCTCATTCATGCCCTTTGTTTTTCCAATTTGACATCTCTCTTAGATTGCACATAAGTTTGTGGCTGTATGGGCTGCAATTCCTTTGCTTCACAAGCTACATTTTTTTATTCTCTTCTCCTTGCATTTTTAACTGCACACTCTTCTGGTGTTAGAGGCTTTGATCGTATCCTCGACATGACCTTGAATGCTACATGTCCACAAACACACATAGAACAAAAGTAATTAATGCATTTTACAAAAAATTTGATGCAGAGAGGGGTGGAAACCATTCAATACAGCAAATCAATGAGAATCACAAACCTAGGGTATAAATTGCTGCCACCTAAATGAAAACTAGAGACTCTTGTGTTTATTTTTCTCAAAACCAAATTTTTGATTGTCAACAAAGTCATGAAGAATATGGATTCAAAGAAGGGTCTGTGATGCTATATCTTATCATTATTCACTATTTCTTTGGCAATGAGGTTTTCCAAATTAGATGAAAATAAAAGTTTTCCAAATTAATTGAAAAAAGAATGAAATACAGTGAATTCCACTAGCCATGCTGGAAATGGACTACTATAAGCAATGCAAATAGAATTCATAAGTAAATTTATGTTAAGTAAATGTCATGTTTTTTATTTTTTTTGTTCTTCAAACTCATAAAAATTGAACTTTTTTATGAAAATCTAAAAATTGAACTTTTTTATGCAAATCCCATCTAATTCAATGTTGAATTCTAAGTCCAATTGTTATGATTAATAAAATCATTAAGGAAATTTAGTTTATATTGTCAAAAACAAACAAATATACTAAAGACAAACATTTCAATTTACCAAAATGAATATATTACCTCAGATAATGTAAAATGATGTAGAAACTTCAAAATATTTTCTTCTGCGTTGTCTACCATGCAGATTGGTGGTAAAAAGGTGATGGATCAAGCATAGATTGGTACAATATGAAGTCAACTGCAGAAAAAAAGGCATTTCTGACTCGGATAAAGCGTTGAACCAGACAAACACAGGAGTATGTGGGCCTGAATCATGGGGTCAACCCTTATTTTTACCATTTCAAGGTAAAACCCATTTGGCGAGCGCGAAATATGTTCCTCTGAAAAGGAGAGACTTCAGAGAGAGGGAGTCAAAGTGGGAGAGAGGGGGTGGGAGGTAAGTGAGGCTTGACAGAGATGGATTGTGACATAAGTGAGGCTTAATCCCTCAACCCTTGAACCCTAATCCATAGAGACAGAGAGAGAATGAGAGAGAGGGAGGGAGAGGGAGTGGGAGGGAGACAAAGTGGGAGAGAGGGGATGGGAAAGTGATACCTAAGAGAGTAGGAGAGAGAGGGAGTGAGAGATAGAGGGATGGGAGAGATACAAGGAGTGAGAGAGAGAGAGACTTGAGAGATGGATGGGGTGGGAGGGAGAGGGAGTACTCAAGATAGAGGGATTCAAGAGAGATGGAGGGGCTGGGGAAGATACATGAGATAGAGGGAGATATCTGAGAGAGGGAGAGAGAGAGGGAGAAAGATAGAGTGGGAGAGAGTGAGAGAGAGGGAGTGGGAGAGGGATGGGAGAGAGATAGAGGGAGTGAGTGAGTGACATACCTAATAGAGGGATTAGGGTAGAGAGTTTAATTAGGTTTAAGGGTTTAAGTGTTGAGGGATTAGGGTTGAGGTTATTGGGTTGAGGGTAGAGGATAGACGTTTTAAGGGTTTAGGATTTAAGGGTTGAGGGTATAGGGTTGAGGTATTAGGGAAGAGAAGGTGGGATGTATGGAGAGAGAGATGGAGGGAGAAGTGAGATAGAGATAAGGAGAGAAGTGGAGGGAGGTACAAAGATAGATGAGGGTCTACCTACCACTCTCTCCCTCACCCATCTTTCTCTCTTATTCTCTCCTTCCCTCTCTACTCTATATCTCTCCCCCCTTCCCTCTCTAATCTATTTCTCTCTCTCCCCCTTCCTCTGTCCCCTCATTTTCTCTCCTTTCACTCTCTCTCCCTCTCCCTCTCACACAAACTCACCTCTATCTCCTCCTTTCCTCTCCCACCATCCCTCCACTCTCCACTTCTCTCTATCTATCATCTCTCTCTACATCTCCTTCCCTCTATATTTATCTTTATCTCCCCTCTCCCTCTCTTTACCCACTTCTCCCTCCATCACTCTATATTTCAACCATGTCTCCTCTCTCTCTCTCTCTCGCACACACACACACACCTCTATCTCCTTCCTACTTGTCCCTCCCTCCCCTCTCTAATTATCTCTATCTCTCCTCTCTCTACATCTCCTACCCTCTCTACCTATATTTATCTCGCCTATCCCTTTTTTTACCTACCTCTCCCTTCATCACTTTGTATCTCACCTATGTTCCCCTACCTACCTAGGTTTGAGGTATTAAGGGTCAAGGGTTGATAATTGAGGGTTGAGGGTTTACTTTATAGGGTAGAGGGTTGAGGGTTGAGGGTTGAGGGTTGAGGGTTGAGGGTAGAGGGTAGAGGATAGAGGGTAGAGGGTTTAAGGGACAAGGGATTAAGGGTTGAGGGTTGAGGGATTAGGGTATAGAGTTTACTTGGGTTTAAGGGTTTTAGGGTTAAGGGTATAGGGTTGCTGGTAGAGGGTAGAAGGTTTAAGGGTTTAGGGTTGAGAGTAGAGGGTTTAGGGTATAGGTTTAAGGGTATATGGTTGAAGGATTAGCGTTGAGGGTCTAATGTATAAGGTAGAGGGTATAAGGGTTCAGGGTTTAGGGTTTAAGGGTTGAGGATTAAGGGATTAAGGGTTGAGGGTTGAGGATTGAGGGTTAAGGGTTTAATGGTTTAGGGTTTATGCGTTGAGGGTCAAGAGTTTAAGGATGAGGGTAAATGGTTGAGGGTATAGGGTTGATGGATTAGGGTTCAAGGTCCAACATATAGGGTACAAGGTATAGGGGTTGAGGTTTTAGGGTTAAGGGTTTAGGATTGGAGGTAGAGGGTTGAGGGATGAGGGTTTAAGGGTTAAGGGTTAAGGGTTGAGGGATTAGGGTAGAGAGTTTAATTAGGTTTAGGGGTTGAGGGTATTGGGTTGAGGGTAGAGGGTAGAGGGTTTAGAGGTTTAGGATATAAGGGTTGAGGGTTTAGGGTTTAGGGTATAGGGTTGAGTGTTCAAGGTTTTAAGGATTGAGGGTATAAGGTTGAGGGATTAGGGAAGAGAAGGTGGGATGGAGGGAGGGAGAGATGGAGGGAGAGTCTTGAGAGAGAGAGGGATGAAGTAGGAGAGAGATAGAGGTTAGATGGTTAAGGGTAGAGGGTTTAAGGGTTTAAGGGTTAAGGTTTTAGGGATTAGGGGAGAGGGGAGAGAGATAGAGGGAGTGAGTGAGTGAGTGATTGAGAGAGAGAAGGTGGGATGGAGGGAGGGAGAGTCTTGAGAGAGAGAGGGATGAAGTAGGAGAGAGATAAAGGTTAGACGGTTAAGGGTATAGGGTTTAAGGGTTTATGGTTTAAGGGTTAAGGTTTTAGGGTTTAGGGGAGAGGGGAGAGAGATAGAGGGAGTGAGTGAGTGAGTGAGAGAGAGAGACCTAAGAGAGGGAGATGTGGTAGGAGGGAGAGTCTTGAGAGAGAGAGAGGGAGGGAGTGGGAGAGAGATAGAGGGTAGAGGGTTTAAGGGTTTAAGGGTTAAGGGTAGAGGGATACTGGTAGAGGGGAGAGACATATAAGGAGTGAGTGAGAGAGACTTGAGAGAGGGAGAGGGGGTAGTAGGGGGAGAATTGAGAGAGAGAGAGGGAGTGGGAGAGATAGAGACTAGAGGGTAGAGGGTTTTAAGTGTTTAGGGTTTAGGGTTAAGGGTAGAGAGAGAGATAGAGGTAGAGAGGTAAAGAAGGTAGAAATATTGAGAGAGAGGAGGCAAGGAGGGAGAGAGAAATAGGTATAAAGGGACAAATAGGTAGATCCGTAAACCCTAATCCCTCAACCCTCATACCCTCTTAATCCCTCAACTCTCAACCCTCAACCCTTAAACCCTAATCCCTCAACCCCCATACCCTCTTATTCCCTCAACCCTCAACCCTCAACCCTTAAACCCTAATCCCTCAACCCCCATACCCTCTTAATCCCTCAACCCTGAACCCTTCAACCCTAATCCCTTGACCCCCATACCCTCTTAATCCCTCAACCCTTCAACCCTAATCCCTCGACCCCTATACCCTCTGAATCCCTCAACCCCCATACCCTCAACCCTTAAACCCTAATCCCTCAACCCCATACCCTCTTAATCCATCAACCCTCAACCCTTCAACCCTAATCCCTCAACCTCCATACCCTCTTAAATCCCTCAACCCTTCAACCCTAATCCATCGACCCCTATACCCTCTTAATCCCTCAATCCCCATACCCTCAACCCTTAAACCCTAATCCCTCAACCCCATACCCTCTTAATCCCTCAATCCTCAACCCTTCAACCCTAATCCCTCGACCCATATACCCTCTTAATCCATCATATTTTTAGGTTTCCATAAGGAGTATTCAGATTTTCAGGTCCCAGTGCAGTTGCAGGCACATTCAACAACATATGACAGTGAGTATGCCTATGAATGTTTTGTTGAATTTGGGTACACTTTGTATGCTGAAGATGAGAAATATTTTTCATATGATAGTAAGAATAATGAAATGCAGACTGATGAGATGAATATGAATCAGATTGAATACAATGATTTCCTAAAGGTTTTCAATGACAGTGCATATTGCAGGGTAGGTGGAATGGATAGTTTCAAAATAAATCTGATGAGCTCTATTCAAAACAAAGTTTATGACAAAGGAAAGTCCAGGTTTTTGTTTTTGACGTGGCTTGGGGCCATCCCTAATGGTTTAATTTTTTAAACCAAAGCAGGTACAAAGGATTAAGGATTGCCATTGCATGGACAATTCTTAGCAATGCCTCTTAAAAAATTTATCTTCTATGCACAGTAGTTTAGGGTTTTCCACTTCTCCATTTGCTACATTTTCATATTATTCATTTGTTCATTCCCTCCATCTATCATCGCCTTCATTTTTCATGGCTTTTCTTGGTTTGCTCTACCAAAGATACTCTGGATTCTTGCAGTGGTTTGCAAAATCACTCATCCCCAACAGGAGCCAGTGTTAGAACCCAAAATTTCCATAAAAATTCCTAGGGTTTTCCTATTATTTTCCATAAATTTCCATCAAAACCCTAAGGTATTTTATTTTTTCATGGCTTATATTTTCACTATCTTTCCCATAAAATTGATTATTTTCCCTCACATATTCCCCCCATTTAATTCCATTATATTTCATTACCTTTCAAAAAAAAAAATCACCGCTTTTTATAAAGCTAAAATACCTTACTCCGTTGCTTTAATATTTAATTTTTATGTCTTACCGCTTTATCGAAGCCTCCCATCAGGGGGCTCACGATATGGCGGTAGCAATTCGGGAGAAGGCATAAAGTGCTTACCACCACACCGCGCGTGGTCAAAACATTGACCGTGGTATCGTGGTGGGCAGTAAGTGACAGTGGAGGTAGTGGTCAGAAGAGCCACCACGGTACCATGGCCATGAAAATAGTGACCACGGTGACTGTGACAAAAATTAGGTAGTGAATGGTCAGTAGTCGACGGACAGTCACTACGCAACCGTGGATGGTCACCGAGGAGTCCGCGGTAGCGCGTTAGGAACATATGCAATTGGTGATGGAGACTTGAACGACAGAGATAGAGGTGATAAGTTAACGGTGAAGCGGTTACCGCGATACCTCAACTAGTTTGAGGGATGACCATGGTAGAGTAGTAATAGTAGAAGACCTTGATGGTTAAGACCGCCATACTGCTGGGTAAAAAGATAACGACTGTGATATAGCGGTAAACACAATAAAGGCCGCATTGAAATAAAATATAAGGAGCGGATAAAGTGAAATAAAGGCGAGAAATGATATAAAATAAAAAAATCAAAAGCATGACTATAGTTAAACTAGCAATTGCACCTTGTTGTGCAATGGGTACACCGAAGAGGTATGGAAAGTTAATTAGGGGGAAAATGTTTTAAATTTTTTTTGCATGCATTTGTGCAATACATAAGATCAAATTGGCTGGTCATTTAAGAAATGATTTTGTTGATATATTATTATTAATATATTTATTACTATTGTTATAATATTATATTATTACTATTAATTTAGTTTTTAGTAATATATCAAGTTTGCATTATGTTACATTATTATTATATTAATAAATGATTGGATTAGGTATTATATATTGTTAGTATTATATTATTATTGTTATATATTTTTGTAATATAATAATATTTTTATATTATGATTTTTTTGTTATATATTTACTATTATAGTGCTATATTTGTATTAATACATTACTATTAATATTAATAATATATTATTAATAATTAAATTATTATATTATTCATAATATTGTATTATTAGTTTGATATTACCATTATATTATTCTACTATTATAATATTCTATTATTCTTATTATTATAATATTATTATTCTTATTATATGATTTTTAAAATATTATACTTAGTAAATTATATTTATCCTTAATATTATATTATTAATAAAATATGATTAATTGTAGTATTAAATTATTAAATTATTGTTTTATTATTATACTAATGTTATTATGTTATATTGTATTAATTTTATTATATATTTATTATTATTATATTATGTATATTATATTATATTATATTTTTATTATATTATACTATATTATATTATATTATATTATTATTATATTATAAATACTATTGACGAATTTTCAGGAAAAGTGGAAATTAACTATTATTTTGCCTATTTTTTAGAAAGCTGAACTATTATTTTACTTTTTTTAAGAAATTAAGCTAAAAATAATGACATACACATAGGTTCACCATCATCCCTTAACCTTCAACCCTTAAACCCTAATCACTCAACCCCTCTATAATATTAATCCCTCAACCCTTAACCCTTAACCCTTACCCCTGAAACCTTAAACCCTAATCCCTCAACCCCTATACCCTCTTAATCCCTCAACCCTCAACCCTTAACCCTTATACCCTAATCCATCAACCCCCATACCCTCTTAATCCCTCAACCCTTAAACCCTAATCCCTCAACCCTCAACCCTTAACCTTGAACCCTTTACTTGAGAGAGAGAGGAAGAGGTGGTGGAAGGGACACGCTTGAGAGAGAGGCATAGGGAGAGGGAGAGGGAGAGAGAGTGAGAGAGGGAGGGAGTCACTGTGAGAGGGAGAGGGTATAGGAGGTGGAGACTTGACAAAGAGAGAGAGGAAGATGGGGTAGGACATAGATACTTGAGAGAGAGAAAGAGGGACATAGGGTGGGAAGGAGAGACATTAGAGAGAGGGAGAGAAAAAAATTGGGAGAGAGATAGAGGGAGTGAGAGAGAGAGAGAGGGAGGGAGGGAGAGGGGATGGGATGGAGAAACCTAAGAGAGAGGGAGAGGGAGAGAGGTTGGGAGGGAGACACCCGAGAGAGAAGGAGAGGGAGAGGGAGAGAGGTTGGGAGGGAGACACCCGAGAGAGAAGGAGAGGGAGAAAAAGTGGGAGATAGGGGGTGGGAAGGAGATACCTAAGAGAGTAGGAGAGAGAGGGAGTGAGAGATAGAGGGATGGGAGAGATACAAGGAGTGAGAGATATAGGGAGTGAGTGAGTGAGTGAGTGAGAGACCTGAGAGAGGGAGAGGGGGTAGGAGGGAGAGACTTGAGAGATGGGGGGGAGGGAGGGAGGGAGTGAGAGAGAGATAGAGGGTTTAAGGGTTTAGAGTTTAAGGGTTAAGGGATTAGGGTTAAGGGTACAGGGGGAGAGATAGAGGGAGTGAGTGACTTGAGAGAGGGAGAGGGGTATGAGGGAGAGACTTTAGAGAGAGAGAGGGAAAGGAAGTTGGAAGGAGATAGAGGGTAGAGGGTAGAGGGTAGATTTTTTAAGGGTTTAGGGTTTAAGGGTTAAGGGTTAAAGAGAGAGGGAGTGAGTGAGAGACCTAAGATTCCCGCTCTAGTTCTCTCTATCTCACTTCTCTCTCCTTCCCTCCCTCCCTCTCTAATTTTCTCTATATCCCCCTCTCTCTCCTTCCCTTTATACTTTTCTCTATCTCACCTCTCTTTCTCCACCTCTCTCTCCCCCTCTCTCTTCCTTTCACCCACCTTTTCTCTATAGTTCTCACTATCTAACCTATCTCTCTATACATATTTCTCTCTCCCCCCTCCTTCCCTCTCAATCTCTCCACGTTCCTCCTTATCTCTCTACTTTTCAGCTCCATCACACATCTCTCCACCTAGACCTCTCTCTATTTTTGTCTCACCTCTCTCTCCATCCATACCTCTCCCTATATCTCTCCTTTCATATCTACTTCTCTCTACCTAGTTGTCCCTCTATACCTATTTATCTCTCCCTCCTTGCCTCCTCTCTCTCAATATCTCCACCTTCTTTCCCTCTCTAATTCTCTCTCTATCACCTCTCTCTATCTCTCTCCTCCCTCTCTACTCTCTCTATCTCTCCCTCCCTCCCCCTCTTTCTATCTCTCCTCTCTCCCTCCCCCTCTTTCTATCTCTCTTTACCTTCTCTCTACCTACATCTCTCTCCTTCTATCTATCTCAACTATCCATCTTTACCTATCCCTCCCTCCTCTCTCTCTTCCACCAAAATTTACTCTACATCTCTCTATCTAGCCTACCCATATATACCTCTTTTTATCTCCCTCTCTCTTTCCCTCTCTCAATCTATCTACCTTCCTCATTATGCCTCTAACTATCTCTATCACCTCTCTCTAGCTCTCTCCCCTCTACCCTTAATCCTTAAAACCCTCTACCCTCTATCTCTCTCCCACTCCCTCTCTCTCTTTCTTTCTCTCTCTCTCTCTCTCTATCTCACATCTCTCCCTCCTACCCGCTCTCCCTATCTCAAGTCTCTCTCACTCACTCACTCCTATATCTCTCTGCTCTACCCTTAGCCCTCTACCCTCTATCTCTCTCCTGCTCGCTCCCTCTCTCTCTCAAGAATCTCCCTCCTATCCCCTCTCCATCTCTTAGGTCTCTCTCTCTCACTCACTCCATCTATCTCTCTCCCCTCTACCCTTAACCCTTAATCCTTTATCCTTAACCCTTAAAACCTAAACCATTAAACCCTTTTACCCTCTACCCTTAACCCTAAACCCTAAACCATTAACCCTTAAACCCTAAACCCTATACCCTTAACCCTCCCTCCCTCTATCTCTCTCTCTCTAGTTCAAAAAATGCATTAAAAAAATCTAAGGTTTTCCCATTTAAATATAATATTTTCCATCAAAATATTAAATTTTTATTCATTTATACCCTATACTTTCCTTTACTGCCATTCAAAAAGGCTAAAAAATGACATATATCCTATACTACTGCCCTAAACCCTTTAAATTTTTCTCCCTACCACTTTACCATGGATAGCCATCAAATAGTCCGCGGTTGTGCGGTAGAGGGTCAACCTAGTGGTCATCAAACAACCACCGCTATACCGCGCGTAGTAAAAATCTATACCCGCGGTAACGTGGTAAACAAGGAAGCAACCAACGATAGTGAGGGTAGCGGCTAACGATCAAGCACAAAATGTTTACCATGCCACCACGTACGGTCTAAACATAGACCATGGTGGCGCGGTGATGGTGAGTCATCGGCGAGGTAGAAGTCAGTGAAGGGCCACAGCAGTACCGCTGGAGGTCAAGCCGGTGACCACGGTGATTACGGTGGAAGTGGAGACGGTGAACGATTGGCGGGCTGGCAGTGACAATGTAGCGTTTGGTAAGTGGTTTCCGCTATACTGCAACCTGGTGAAATGGTAATCACGGTATCGTGGTAAGGTGATAAACGACACCGAAGCAGTCAAGGTGAAGGTACCGTGTTACCGCAGGGAGACATAAGTTTGACCGTGGTAAGGCAATAGAAATAAAAAGGACTTCATAGCGGTGTACAAAGTTTACCGCATTACCATGGGTATAGATTTTACTGCGCGCGGTATAGCGGCGGTTGTTTGATGATCACCTGGCTGACCCTCTACTGCACAATCGCGGAATATTTGAAGGCTATCTATGGTAAAGCGGTAGGGAGAAAAATTTAAAGGGTTTAGGGCAGCGGTATAGGATATAATTCATTTTGTAGCCTTTTTGAACGGTAGTAAAGGAAAGTATAAGGTATAAATGAATAAAAATTTAATATTTTGATGGAAAATATTAAATTTAAACAAGAAAACCTTAGTGTTTTTTAATGAATTTTTTGAACTAGAGAGAGAGATAGAGGGAGGGAGGGTTAAGGGTATAGGGTAGAGGGTTTAGGGTTTAAGGGTTAAGGGTTTAGGGTTTAGGGTTAAGGGTAGAGGGTAAAAAGGTTTAATGGTTTAGGTTTTAAGGGTTAAAGATAAAGGATTAAGGGTTAAGGGTAGAGGGGAGAGAGATAGATGGAGTGAGTGAGAGAGAGAGAGACCTAAGAGAGGGAGAGAGTATAGGAGGGAGAGTCTTGAGAGAGAGAGAGGGAGCGAGTAGGAGAGAGATAGAGGGTTTAAGGGTTAAGGGTAGAGGGCTAAGGGTAGAGTGGAGAGATATAGGAGTGAGTGAGTGAGTGAGTGAGAGAGGCTTGAGATAGGGAGAGCGGGTAGGAGGGAGAGACGTGAGATAAAGAGAGAGAAAGAGAGAGGGAGTGGGAGAGAGATAGAGGGTAGAGGGTTTTAAGGGTTAGGGGTTAAGGGTAGAGGGGAGAGAGCTAGAGAGAATTGAGAGAGGGAGAGAGGGCAGGAGAGAGAGAGAGAGATGAGGGAATGATATATATGTAGGTAGAGAGAGTTGAGATAGATAGATAGAGAGAGAAGTAGAGAGGGAAAGAAGGTAGAGATATTGAGAGAGAGGAGGCAAGGAAGGAGAGAGAAATAGGTATAGAGGGACAAATAGGTAGAGAGAAGTAGATATGAAAGTAGAGATAGAGGGAGAGGTAGGGATGGAAAGAGAGGTCTATGTAGATAGAGGTGGGAGGAGATAAAGAGAAGTAGATGGTAGAGTTAAGGGTAGAGGGTAGAGTGCTTAAGGGTTTAAGGGCTAAGGGTTTATGGTTTAGAGTTAAGGGTAAAGGAGAGAGAGATATAGGGAGTTAGCGAGAGAGAGAGAGGGAGGGAGTGGAAAAGCGATAGAGGGTAGAGGGTAGAGGGTAGAGGGGAGAGAGATAAAAGGAGTGAATGAGTGAGAGAGACCTAAAAGAGGGAGAGGAAGTAGGAGGGAGAGACTTGAGAGAGAGAGAGGGTGGGAGGGAATTAGAGATAGATAGAGGGTAAAGGTTAGAGGGTAGAGGGTTTAATGGTTAAGGGTTAAGGATAGAGGGGAGATAGATAGAGGGAGTGAGTGAGAGAGAGACTTGAGAGAGG
>CM021101.1:770482006-770537065 GCA_007115665.2 Sequoiadendron giganteum
GAGAGGTAGGGATAGAGAGAGAGGTGAGACAAAAATAGAGAGAGGTCTAGGTAGATAGAGGGAGGAGGAGATAAAGAGAAAAATAGAGGGAAGGAGAGAGGGAGGAAGAGGTAGGTATGGAGAGACAGAGGTGAGAGAGATAAGAGAGAGGAGGGGTGAGATAGATAGAAAGAGAGTAGAGAGGAAGGGGAAAGAGAGAAGTGAGATAGGTGATAGAGATGTGTGATGGAGCTTAAAATTAGAGAGATAAGGAGGAAGGTGGAGAGATTGAGATGGAAGGAGGGGGGAGAGAGAGATGTATAGAGGGATAGGTTAGATAGAGAGAAGTAGAGAGCAAAGGTGGGTGAAAGGAAGAGAGGGGGAGAGAGAGAGGGGGAGAAAGAGTGGTGAGAGAGAAGTAGAAAGGGAAGGAGAGAGAGGGAGATAGAGAAAATTAGAGAGGGAGGGAGGGAAGGAGAGAGAAGTGGGATAGAGAGAACTAGAGAGGGAAGGAGAGAGAGAATGACAAGATAGAGAGTAGAGAGGGGAGGAGAGAGCGAGGGAAGCAAAGAGAGAGAGAAAGAGAGGAGAGGGAGGGAGGGAGGGATAGGTAGGTGTAGAGAGTAGAGAGATATATAGAGATTAAAGGAGAGGGATGAGAGATAGAAAAATTTAGAGAGGGAAGGAGGGAGAGAGATAGATATTGGAGAGGGAAGGAGAGAGAGATGGACATGTAGAGACATAGTTCTTGAGCTCAAGGAAGATATTGTTAGATAAAGGGATGGAGATAGTGAGAGAGAGAGAGGTCTAGAGAATAAGAGATGAAAATGAGTGAGATAGATGAAATTCGACCTCCTGGGTACTAAAATTTGACCTCTTGATTACTAAAATTTGACATGCTAATTACTAAAATTTGACTAAGTCTGAAATTGTTAAGATCTTTCAAAAACTAGAATTTGCATTATAACTCTTAGAGATCTGAAACCACTCTCAAACATCCTGCCTATATATACATGAAATATGACTTAAAGTATAAGAAAGTAAATGTCCATATGTAAATGTCAACTTATACTTAAATGTTTATTTCATGTATATGATTTCCCTGATAGATAAAGCAAAAATCTAGTTCTGTGCAAAGCAGGCCATTTGGTGCTCGCCAAAAAGCCTATTTTAGACGTGTTAATTAACAGGATTTGCTAAATTTTCTCATATTTTTTACCGTGCTCCCCATCTCATTTGCACGTCTTTCAATGCAAGTTTATAAAAAAACCTTGATAGCGTTAACCTCTATCTCAGCTATCTAAATATATAATTCTTTTTTCATTTTGATTTAGTTACGGTTTTGATCCATGGCTTCTATTGTAAATGCCTTCGATTTTGGTCAAAAACCAACATGTGCTAGGTTTAGGATAGATTTTTGCACGTTCATCGGAACGTGAAACAAATTACATTTTTTGAAACTAGACTCCATTCTACACATGATGAAAAAAAAAAAAAAATTCGATTAGTTTGCAAAACATTTGGGGGGGAGCATGCTCAAATTTCAGCTTTTCAGGATGTGTCCACTTTGAAAATTCATAAAATATTATATATTCATTAAAAAAATTATCTAAAAGAAGGAGGATAAACTACATGGTGTTAGCTAATTTCTCACTGTTGGGATTTTTGAAATTCTAAAAAAAAGTTAACCAAAAAGGGGGGAGCCCTCAGGCGCTATGCTATTTTTTTTGATAAAAACAGGACCTGTTTTGGGCCCTCCCCTTTTTGAGATGCTTAATCTTCATTAATTTCAAAAACAATAGTAGCTTAGAAACTAGACTCAGAGCACTTCAACTTTTTTTCTTGCCGCATCTTGAAATTTTGAGCATAACTATCTTCATTTTCTCGTGCAAATTAGATTTTCCTGATTTTAGAAAAAAAAGTGGCATCTTAAGAGTCAAAATTGTGTCACAGATTGGTGCACTTACCCTGAAGTAAGTCTAGTCAGGCTGCCCCTGAGCTAGACGCAAAGATAGGAATTCGGTCTAGTCGGGTTGCCCCCGAGCTAGACGCCATATAACTTTCTTGAGATAATTTTTTTGAAGAGCTCCCTTGGGAACCTGGCGTAAAAAGAGAGGGTCCACTCAAGGGATGCATTGTTCAAAAGTTGGTGTCTTCTTTCTTGAATCGATTCATCATCAAGGAATCATTTTGAAAGATGTTCACTTCATCAAGGAATTTGAAAGGAAGAATCTGCCCCCACGTGAGGGGAAGATCAAAGTTGTTCCCACTTCGGAGGAAGGTTCTCAAGTTCTTTCTTTACGAACTCGTGATGAAGGAAACATGTTACATTAGGGTTTCAAGTTGAGAATGCAATTATAACAAAGGGGTGTGCAAAGGTTCTTGAGAAAATATTCCTTGGCAATGAATGCATTTTCTAAGGACAAAGGTGATGTAGAGGTGCCATTATCACACATGAGAGGGAAAACTCAAGCAAATAAGAGAGAAAGATAAAGAGAAAGCAAAAGGAAAAGGAAAGAGAACACAAACAAAGAACACAGGGAGATCTGGTTTCACGAGATCAAATCTGTGCTTTCTTATATAAATAGTAGGTAACCATAGTGCAAGTTGAAATATCATCAATCTCGAACCAGATTAGGAAGAATGCATGGAAAACAAAATAAAAATTAAAAATTGGGTCAACATGGAAGGAAGCCTAAATGCTCCCAACGCTTCGCATTGTCCCCAATTTATCGAAAGTCATTCACAAACATGGAAGAATGATGATATAAATAGAAGAAGGTTTACAACACAAACACCACGCCTATATCCAAGCACCAACAGGGGTGATGAGGATCATCCAGGCACACAACACAATTATGGGGGAAACACATAACAACACACACACATCTAGTCTAAAGATGAAGAAGTGGTCTCCCCCTAACAGTGATCAACCAAGAGGTCATCAGCCTCCCACTCTAGATCATCATAGGGGGAAGGAGGATGAACCTGCAGTGGTGGAATGTTAAGGGGAGGAGCTTTCGACCCTCCTGCAATAAGGGCTAAGGAAGAAGGACCTGTGAGGTCTTCGTCGCTCAACTCTTGTGGGTCCAAGGTCAACGACTTCGTGAAGATCACTGATAAGGTCATAACTTTATGCACCGAGTTAAACATGCACTTAATGGGAGTGCCATTTTTCAACTCGACGGACGAAGGAGATTGCACCCAAGGTTCACCACTAAGCTCACTGAGCGATTCAGGAGTGGTGACGAACTCAGGGTAAATCGGGACTGGTTTCGTTACTAGGACGAAAAAAGTCAGCATGGGGCCACCTTTCAGAGAAGGTGGGATCCTCTTACGTCCTTCATTGCTAGGGGAACTCTCTACATTCTTCTTCATTGGAGGAGGTGAACTCCCCACAAATGAAGAAAGAAGGGCAGAGGGAGAGGAGGAAAGAACCGCAACATATACAACCGAAGTGTTAATCATATCTACAGGCTTTGAGAAAGGTGGGACATCTAGAATGGATGTCAACAAAGGCGTCTCCACCAAAGGAGCAATGAACACCTTCACCTTTCTAGCGTCGGGTGCATTTTCACTCGCAGTAGAAGCCAGAAGTGATATAGTGTTGGTTTGAATGGAAAAAGAGGGGAGGAGAGAGGAGGACACAGTAGAAGGCCCTAATAAAGGAGCGGTCATATCCTCTTCCTTCCTCTATAAGGTAGCTTGCTCAGCTAAGAGAGCCTTTCACTGACGCTTGTGCTCATGTGCAAGGCAGTTTCTATGACTCTTCGAACTAGAGGCTGGAGGTTGGAAAGGAATGAAAGGCTCTTGCTCAGCCATGGGAGTGTCCTCCATAGCTGTTTCGGTGAAGGGATAGGCTCTTGGATGGGAGTAGGAGGGATAGGTTCAAAAATAGCAAGGGGAATCGACTCCACTGCCTCGACAGTGGGCCTCTTCTCGTTCATTGCTTTAAGAGCGGGAATGGTTAGAGGCCACGGGGAAAGTTCTCTTCATGAGCCTTTCTTTCTACCATATAAATAGTACCAAGGCTCGTGAGACTCAATAGGGAGATCTGATATCTTGGTCTTGGGTCTATGCCAAGTAGGCACCATCAGACTCAGTGGGTAAAGACCAGGCTTACTAATCCAATACTCCTTCCAAGAGGGGGGAGTAGACAAGGCAACCCGAGAAGGAGAAAGCTTTTGCTTTCCCTTTCAGGAAGAGGAAGTAGTTGGTTGTTCTGCTATGGGAAGGGTCAACTTCAACTGTCCCTTGCCCCTAGTCTTATACTTTACATGGTTCTTATAAAGTAGGTTCATTCTTGGAGGGAGCAAACCAACTAGGGTGAGCCAAAAGTGATCCAATGAATATCCCCCATGGGACACCACAAGTTGGTATCCAGTGTCATGCACCACATGCATGACACCTTCATGGGAAAACTTGAAACATTAATGAATTATGGAGGTGATCCCATTCATGGAAGCTAGCCAAGGTATACCTAGCTTCACCCTAAATAAGTCTGAATCAAGAATAACATCGAAAACGATGTCTACATTCTTAGGTCCAGCTAGGATAGACAACGTTATCGATCCATATGGTTTAAGAGCAAGGTCATCATACGTACAGATGATGGAATTTTGTTTTCATATTCTTCCCTTTGTAGGGAGTTCAAAAATAGAGACTCCTCCATGATGACATTCACTCTACTCGTGGGGTTGACTAAGACCCCTGTCATAATATTGCCATTGAGGCGAGTGGGAATGTAAAGCAGAGAAGGTTTATCTTTTTCTGGTACATCTTGTGAAGTGAATTTTATATCCGATGAACTGGTCAGAAGATGAGGAGAAGAAGTAACAGTAACCATGTTAACATAGGCTGAGTAATAGTAAGATGAATAGTATTATCCTCGATGCAATCCTGTATGTCATGATGCAGGTGCATCCAATGTTCGGTATCATGTCCGTTAACTCGATGGTATTGAAAATAGGTGTTTTATTCATACCAACTAGGGTAAGGTTCCCTAACAAGTTTAAGGCTTGGCAAGATAATGATCTTATCCTTCAACAACTTTTGTAAGATGGAGGAATAAGATTCTAACAACTTTGTGAACTTTCAGTCATGTCTGAGGCCATTGTTATCCAAAATAGCTACTACATTCGCAACAACTTTTCCTTTTCCAGAGATTGATACAATGGACTTCCCTTCAAGATGGGAGCATGAGGAAGATCCCCCGAATTGAACCACCATCTATTGATACTCCTGTAGGGCTGCACACAAATGCGTGAAAGAAGGGTATTTCAAAAGGGTCTCTTGCCAAGGCCTTTGTAGGTTCCCTATGAACACCTTCTGCACATTGGAATCAGGTAATGGGTATGAGATTTGTGAAAAGAGCGCTTGATATTGTGCTATAAAATCGGTATTCTTCTCATTATCCCCTTGTTTACATCCGACAAGGTCAAAGAAGCTCATATTAGGCCCGATGTTGGCTTGGAACTGTCGTAGAAACTGGTTCATGAACGTAAAGATGGAATTGTCAGGCAAGGAATAGTACCACTCGAGCATTGTGTCCTTGAGAGATTGAGGGAATAGCTTTTCCATCAATGCATCATGATGGAAGAAGTCTATACATAAGGCATGAAAGGCAAACACATGTGTTTGTGGGTCCCCTTTGCCATCGTATTTCTCAAATTTAGGAATCTCCATCCCTTGCGGGAAAAGAGTCTTTAGAATCACTATCGATAATGGGCTATGTCAGAAGAAGGGCTGGAAGATAGGCTGGGTAGAAGTTTGTGAAAGGTTTGCCAGCTGGTTCTATAGCTTACCCATATTCTGAAGAAGAGTGTTTAGAATCGCGTCATTAGAAGATATAGGACCAATGGAACTGCTACCAGAGCCTCCACCAAGACCACCACTATGACTACCACCAGAGCTGTCACCGATGCCACCACCACCAGCATGACCTCCACAGTAGCCACCACCATTTCCAAAGCCACTACCATGACATCTGCCAAAACCACTTCCGCCAGTACCACCTCCTCCACCGAAGCTACCACCACCAAAGCCTCCACCAATCATCCCATCAAATCCTCCTCCACTGGAGGCGACAGGAGGGGTGAAGTGAAAACCCAAAGGGTTTTTGTTTACTTTGACAATTTCAAAAATTTTGGAAGCAACGGGGATAGTGATCGAAGGGACCGTGTTGGCCATGTACACGGATAAGTATCTCTCATTCTCCTCAAAGGGGCCACCTCGTATCATGCTGTCATGGTTCGAGGGGGTGCATGCTTCAATCAGACCAATGAGACTAGCCAGGAGTTCTACGCCTATTCGGTCTTTTCCTACCATATACTTTATTTTGTTGATAACCTTAGTGACCCTAGCCAGCTTTGGGTCTTTTTCCAAGTGATTTTCCAAAGCACTTAACCCTTTGCTCATACTAGCAACATATTCAGAAGGGATGTGGAGAGCTTCATGCTCATCTATGGATGATGATGTAGGTGATGCAGGAGGAGTAGGGAGGCGATCAGTTTCATTGAAGAATCTATACTCGCCCTATGACACCTGCTCTTGCATAGAAAGGCCAACCACAAAACCAGAGAAAACACCAATAGAGAAACTAGAAGAGACCTTAGTCTTCTCCATCATAAGGTGTCACAAAATTCTCCTAAGAATATACCCAAAGATCATGGATTGGGTTGTGATGCTCATAAACCTTCGCAACATACAGGGGTACAATGATCAAAGGGTACAAGTGAAAAAGCTTAAAACACCAACAAATTAGTAGACGTTGGTTCACGTCGGGTTCACCAAAAATTTAAGAAAGGGGGACCAACCACCTCAAGGCCCTAGGTCACGAAGGGCTGAGAGTAGCAGGCTTCCCTAACTTACCTTAGCTTAACATAATGTTAGGAAATGCAGGGCGAGAATGATGAGGACTATGAGGTCCTTCGATCAATCTGCAAACCTGAGACTTGAAAGGAGACTAGGTGAGTCAATTTTCAGGATCAACTCTATCTCTTAGATAGCTCTCTATCAGAGGAAAAAATCATGGTTCAAGGATGATAGTGTGGCGCATTGGCGTCTCTCAAGTACGTTGGCATCCGTACGACCAAAGGACTAGAAAGACAAGGTCTAACCGTTGAAAAATAGACTATCAACCTAGCTAATGGTTTCTAAAGGAACAAAATAGCACTATGAAATATGAAATGTATATAAATGGATATGATAAAACAAGTAGATTAATGCAAGGGTGACACGAATGATCTCACAAAAAAGCTTGTTTTCCAGCTCGCTCCAAAATATCTCCACCTACACATAAATGAGAGAAATTTTGGGGGGTTGTATAGGGGTCTGCCTCAATCAAACCCTTGTTTTGGTGTTTCCACCTCCACGGACAACCAAGTTTGCAACAATATAGAAATAGTATGATAAAGAAGGAATAAAGAAAAATAACACTAAAACACTACCAAACAGTAATGTGCTAATTGAATGAGGTAATAGAGAAGAGGAGTAGAAAGCTTACCACCTCCACCAAGAGCACTCAAGGATAATGGGTGAGAAAATGAGAGGAACTCAAGACTCTGTTGCAATGGTGTTGATCTACACTTGCTCTACTAAATTGATGGAGTGATGGAATTGCTGCTATGTAGTGCAAGAATGTTGCTTGAATGCTTGAAGTGCTTGAAATATGTGGATGGGATTATGGAAGAAGAGTGTGTAAGAGATGAAAATGAATGAAGGTGAGTGAATTTGAAGGAGAGATGAAGAAAATAGCCATATTTGGGTTGGTCAACCGAAGAGGGCATTACAAAGCAACTTCCAATGGAAAATGTAATGCCTCTGCAGGCTCCAATTGCAGGAATCTACTACCCCGACAATTATTCTCCAACTGATGCTCAAAACAGGAACCAAGTGGAATGAAGGCAACAGGCTTAGGTGGAATTTAGCCTCTGAAATTTTTTTTCTAAAGTGAGGAAGGGTAAAAGTGTATTTGCATAAGGGGTACAAATTCACTCCTATACAGGGTTCAAATCATCAACAATCACCTTTCTTTTGCACTTGAAACTAGGGGTAGGGGGAAATGAGAATCCACATTAGGTGGAGGAGTTGAAAAAGAAGGCATACCTTCCATTTTAACATAGAATTCTTCATTGATTCCATCACCTCTTGGCTTCATTCAAAATGATGCATCACATCATTCATCTTAGGAAGAGGCAAATAATGCAAATTAAATCTCACGATGAGATGTTGAAATTCAAATCTAGTGTTTGATTTAGAAGAAAGTGTTAGAAAAGAACTAGATAAACTCATTACTCCTTGTAGAAGGAAAAGTGGTATATTTAAGACAAGGTAAGGTGAATAAATCCCACAAATATCTAAAAAAATAACACCCAACATAGCAACGATTGTTGATATTAGTATGATGAATCAAGTACCAAACATCATATTAATATTGAAGAAAGAAAGATCTGAGTGAATTGCATGCACATAGAATAAATGGAAATACTTACAAGAGACATTCACAAAGATAGACCAATCCAAGATGAACATCACATTTGTATTTCATTTATAAAGAAGGAAGAAACTTAACACACTCAAGGAATAAAACTAGAGTATAGAAATTTGAAAAATCTACCAACTAATGATTTTTAAAGGAAAAATTAGCTTGATAATGACATCAATGTTGAAACCAAATGATGGATAGTAGAAGGAAACCTTATCCTAGAGTAACTAGCCAAACAAAACAAATTTTTGCTAAAAAAAAAAAAATTCTTTCCAAATTTAATTCATACTCAAATCACTTAAGAGGTGATAACCATCAAGATCCAAAAAAAAGAAGAGGGATATAAGTAAACAAACAAATCCAACTTCTAAGAGCAACTAAGAGTTAAAAAAATAAATCCAAGTATACAGCTCAAGAAACACACTCCATGTGCTATTTTTTGCACTCCAAGAGCTAAAAAGAAAAACATCCTTTAGAAAAGTCTCACTTTGTCCACCAAAACAAAAATTGAAATTCATCAATATGCAAAATATTCTCAAACAAAAAAATTCGTTGAAATTCATCAACTTAATATCTTATTACGCTCTAAAAAATATGAGCTAATCTAAATTTTTTAAACTTGTTGAGAAGATACCCTACGTCCAATAGAATATTACTTAGATTCAAATGCAACACTATTATTTCTAAATATTAAATAATAATATTAAAATATCATTTAATTGTTTAAATCCCAATTTTAAATAAATAGTCAAGCCGTCCATTTCTATTATATTATTGGCATTGGAACCTAAAAGGTGAGTTTCCAAACTAATAATCACACCTATCTGATTTTGAAAAAGAGTACAACTTTCATACAATCTCAAACTCAAATTATTTTTGGAAGCTCCATTAAATTTAATTTTGATCTATCATTTTGGAGGAAACTGAAGTTTAATATTTTATTTTTTAATGGATTTTCAAAAAGATAATGAATTTATAACAAAATCTTTAGAATTAATAAAATTGCTATTTTAAAAAAAATTGCATCCATTCCTTAACTAGCTCTTTCTACAAG
Organism: Sequoiadendron giganteum; assembly: GCA_007115665.2. Classification (NCBI taxonomy): domain Eukaryota; kingdom Viridiplantae; phylum Streptophyta; class Pinopsida; order Cupressales; family Cupressaceae; genus Sequoiadendron; species Sequoiadendron giganteum. The sequence continues at coordinate 770,491,525 of CM021101.1, forward strand.
ATAACATTCACTAAGACCAATAAATCATTTCTTCTAAAATTGATCCTAATTCAAACAAATTGATGGTATCCCAATTATAGAAAATACTACTTAGCTTTAAGAAATTTTATCTTCATATATCTTGTCCCAAGAAAAATATTATGTATGGTTAAGTCTTGAGACCATTAGCTTTCCATAACTGGTCCTTAAATCTATAGCTTTCATTTCCTATAAAGTTCTCACATAGAATCATGTTTAGTGTTCTAAATAGATATATAATTTTGAAGTGAATCATGTTTAGTGTTCTAAATAGGTATATAATTTTGAAGTGAATTCAAAATATTAAAAAGAGTTTAGAAAAAAAATTTACTTGAAATAGATCTAAATTTTTAAGTGAATTTGAAATTTTAGAAAGAGTTACCTCTTCTACTTCACAAAGTTAGAATTTTAGAATTATTAGAATTTGTATATTCAAAGAAATTGGCTGGTATTTTTTCTTTAAACCATCTCTTTCTAAAAAAACATCTATAAGGACCATTAAATCCTTTTTTCTAAAATTGATACCAATTCAAAAAAAATGATGACGTCAATTAGAGAAAATCCTTAGCTTTAAGACACTAGTTATTTATCTCAAGAAAAATATTATCTATTATTAAACATTGAGACCCTTAACATTCCAAAACCACCCTTATTATTATAGCTTACACTCCCTATTAAATTCAAATAAATAGCATAATTTTTAATACTTCAAATATATCAATAATTTTGAAGTTAACTTGAAATATTAGAAGGATTTATAATTTCCACCTCAAGAATTTTCGATAATGATTTACAAAATCTATATTACTATAACACTTACATTTTTTTCTCCTAGCAATGCATAATTTTGACTATCTAGTGAGATATCATATATATTATAAATTTGAGCTCTTTGATTTTGTTTGTCCATGTGTGTGTTTGGAAACTTTTATCCCTTCCCAAATAATAAATCCCTTAAAGCTAGAATACATTGTAGAAACAAAATTCCATTAAGGTATTTATTATGTAGAATATGAATCCAATTTTTTTTACAATTATAAGATCTCTAAACCAAATTTACCAAAAGAGATTCATTAAAGAGTGTCATATATTTTACATTTAGACCTAGTATTCTTTCATACTTAAATTGATATTATTCCATCATAGGTGGTATTTGAAATGATCCCAAAATATATTCAATGAGAATCCCTCATATCTAAATTAATTTTCCAGTAATACACCTTGGAGTAAGCAATAAAGAGAAGTTCTAAATATATTGGAATAGCTTGGAAATTTGACTTCAATATTAGAAACTATCTAAAATCTTACTAAAATTTTCAAAAATAGGATTTCATTAAGCTTTAATATTCCTACTGGAAAGGAAAGAATAAATTCACTGTAGAAATCATAAAAGAGAGGAATTATGATATTGCTATCAGGATTCAACTATGTAATTTTTCGAGTCAAACTCATTGACCAATGTTTCATGAGTAGTGGTTCAAAAGAACCCATCACTCATGATAATGAATGGTCCACATAGCACTCATTGCATCTAGGTGATGCTCACAGAGGTGAAGCACCGGGCCTTCCCGGGAGGTCACCCATCCCAGTACAACTCTGACTCAAGTGTGCTTAACCACTGAGAGGAATTTGTATAGAAAATCTTTCTCTAAACCACCAATATTTAGGAAAAGAATATGATATAAAATTATACTTAACTATGAGATCATGAAAATAATAGATAAAATTTAATTAATTACTTTAGTATAAATATTTCTATAGTCAAGCGTGCTTAACCACATAGAGGAATTTGTATAGAAAATGTTTCTCTAAACCACCAATATTTAGGAAAAGGATAAGTTGATATAAAATTATACTTAAGTATGAGATCATGAAAATAATAGATAAAATAATTAATTACTTTAGTATAAATATTTCTAGACTATAGGTGGCTTGGGAAGTATAAATGAAATAAAGGATTTAGTTTCTAAAGGTAGAAACGTTATCAATCAAACATGTAATTAATGTGTCCTCTACCTCCTACCAATTCTAGGATTTGGTTATAATTGTGGATTGTCATAGGTATAGTGTGAGAAGTGGGATGAAATTTCTACTCATGATTAATCATATAAAGTATAGAGTTATAATTTAAATTACCCGAATAATAAATGACTATCACTATGCCTACTATTTGGGGGATTCATTTGATAAACTAATGTAATAGCAAGTGTATTTGTAGGGTATTAATAAATACTCCTAATTTTATATCTACTCAAATTTATATTTTTCATACCCTTTTTGCATAAATTAATATAATTAAAATACGTCCTTATTTTTACAAGCTATCTTATGTACCAAATTTTTAAATTTTTATATACCCTTATTATATGCATCTTATCAACCAAGGATATCTCAAAAAACCTTGATGAGCTATGAAAAATGTCATTTTATAAAAATATTTGATTTGCAATAACTTATACATCACAATCCCCAATCCCTTGCTACACCAACTCTAACACAAATCTCCCGAATAACAAATATCTTAATTATACTATACATATTGAAACAAAGGAAAATAGAGGTTGATTTAAAATGGATTGATAACAATGGACCTATTTTCCTAGTTTCATTCAAAAAATTGTAACCTATAGAGGGAAGATCAGAAAACTGACAAAACTATCAAAATACAAATTTGGAAAGGGTAAAATGTTTTGTACCTATCACCATAGATTCTTTTCCAGACCTCGCTGAGGACTCATTCACCCTATGGCGAATGGGTCGTGGCTAGGGCTCCTAAAAATTATTTTTTGGGTTTGGTTCTTCTGTGTCTACACTTCCACATTCCAGTTGTTCACTATTGCAAAGCCCTAGAAATAAATCCTATAGATCAGTTTTCATGATTTGACAAATTTTCTTGCAACTTTCTTCAATTTTGCTCTCTAATTGATCTTAAATCTAAAACGTGCAATCACACATCAAAGAGAGAAAAATGTTATTTTTTAGGGAATGGGGTTTTTCCTTGGTCAAACCCCATTTCAGTAATTAAACCTTGAAATGAATAAAAACTTGAACGAATGATGAATAAACAACAATATGTAACAACTCACCAAATGTTAATTGAAACCTTGGAGTACAAATCTGCAAACTTGCATGAAGTGGCCTCAATGAATGTAGATATTGATCATGAAACTTGATTAGCTATAATGCCTTTGAACATTCTTGATTAGATCTTGAAAACTACATCAACATATGAGCTCAGACAACATGTATGATGCAATACATCTTTGACATGACAATGGAATCTTGATTGCTGAAATAATCTTCTTCAAATCTACCCTTGAATGCCTTAGAAATGCTTTGGAATGCTCTTGAAGTTCTCTAGCTTAATCTCAAGAAGTCACATAAAAATTGTAGGATTGCTTGAAAGTCTTAGAACGAAACATAGTGAAATAACCTTGTATTTATATGTATCTTAACATTAATTCCTCAAATTCAAATATCACAAGCCAAAATTGAATCATGAATTTGAAATCATTAAAATACCACCAAACACATATTAAAAAGGGGAGTCCTAGGTCTAAGTGAGGACCCATTCACCATAGGGTGAATGGGTCGTAGGCCACTTACCTAGGACACAAATCAGGAAATGTTAAATATTATGCAAAATTAGGGTCATAGGACTAAGTGAGGACTCATTTTCCCTATGGTGAATGGGTCCTAGGTCACTTACCAAGGACACACATCTTCCAAAGTTAAGTGTTGTGAAATGGAATTTATGAATGACGGGTTTATCCCTCAAAATTTGCATTTAATTAGGCTTGGATTTGAATTAAAGGGGCCAAATAAGGAAAATTAACCTTAATCAATTAATAAAGACCTAAATTAGTGTGAAAGTGTAAAGGTACACCTTACAAAACCAAAAACAAGGCACAATTAAGTCCATTTTATTAAAAGGACCCCCCTAAACGTAATGTGAATATGAAAGACATATTACAAAACTAAATCAAGGCATAATTAAGCTCATTTTAATATTAATTATTTCCAAATTAAGTGTGAAAAAGAGATACTTTTTCCAACTCTAAATTTTACCCACTTTAGTGAGAGGATGACCCCATGTCAAACTCACACTAAATTAGACATTCAAGACAATTATGTATGCAACAATGACAAAGACACTCAATAATACACAATCAAAGACCAAGAAGATCAAGCCTAGATGGTTTGATATACGCAAAACACATCTAAGCCATCGATTGTGTTTTTGTCGCGCTCACTCTGAGGTAGTGGAACCTCGGGCTATCCACTAGGTGAATATCAAAAAGGGGTGTTAAATGAGAGAATCATATTAGACTTTCATACTGTATCAAAGCTATCCTCCTGACAACTTCAATAAGGCACCACAATGCTAGGAGAGGATCCATAGGCAAGAAAGGTGTGTTATGCTAGGTGCCTTGAAATTAGAGTCTGAGCTTCATAGGGCTTAACAAGTTGTGTTATGTTAAAAACTTATGAATAATAATGCTAGTAAAAAAAAATTTCAAAGGGATTTTGTTTATTTCGTGTATGGTCTTGTTCTTAGGGAACATCGTGCCTAATGTCTCCAAGAGAGGACAAGTGAAGAGTAAAATATTCACAACTTAGGGAATGCAGTGTGTCTCATCACCACTAAGAGAAAATTCATACACTAAGAAATATCACACTCTTAGAGGACATCAAAAACAATGAAACCACCAAGAAAAGGACACATCACAATAATAAAGAAAATCACACCATGAAACATGAGAAATGGAAAAATATATTATCGATGTATGGCCCCACTTTAAAGTGGTTGCTAAGACCATTGTTGTGAGGAATTTCTTTAAAGTAGCCAATGTTCAATCCTAAGACATGAGAGCTTACTCAGAAATCCCTATTCCAAGTCATATGTTTTTGAAATGAAGCTATCTCATGAAAAAGGAAGGAGGGGTTGCCCCCAAAAAATACATAAGGGATATATGGATTCGGGGTTCGTATGTCTTTGCTACAATGTTATTATAGAGCTAAAAACTTTCATCAATCCCCAAATACTCATATAATTGGAAGAATGACACAAAGAGAGTGAAAACAAAGAAAGACCCTTTCAGGTCAACATGGAAGAGACCTAAATGTCTCGACGCCTCAAGCGTCATCCCTAAAAGGAAAACATAAGACAAGCGAAAAAAAGATTTAAAATGTTTACGCCATAGAAGAATGTAGGTACATATAGAGGAATGCACAAAAAGAGAGAGATACATCAAACAAAATAGTATGGGGTTCACATTATGCACATGTGATCACATAAAGACACATGCAAAATAAAACAAATAAAAATACTAGTAAGGCACATGCGAGTCAACCTATACTAGGTCGTTCACATCCCAATCTTGTTCAGTATATGCAGAAGGCAAACAACTAGCCAAAGGGACAACATCAAGTGTCGAACTAGGACACATACCAAGTTCAACACTCTTTTTAGGAGATTTTCCAGTTAAGCTCATGGAAGAGGAGAACAATGAATTCAACTCATTATGCACTTGTTCATCGATCTTTGTAATATCAATATCATCATCTAGATTAATCACAATAGGAGGTCGAATGATAATGTCTCTGGAAGGTTCTTGTTTATGTTGTGGCGAGGGCAAAGAGACATCATGCCTTGTAGAAGATAAGTTTAGTTTTTAGTTTTCTATGTTGGTCCTTTCTTCTTTAGTTTGTAACATATGAGCAATAGCACAATGTCTACACCTATGCTCTCTAGCATTTCAGTTTCTTTGTAATCTATTGTCGATTTGTGATTATGTGGGAGTAGGTTTGTCAACTATAGGTTTCTTTTCTTCCCTTAGGGGAGGAACATAAGGAACCATAGGAGGTTGTTCAACCACTTTTTCTTTGTAAACGTGTTTGATCTTAGGAGTCACAATGTAGGATTGTTTTGGTCATCTCATGGTCTCTTATAGGAAATGGTAGGCTGCTTTTATATTTTTGGAATGGCTTTTGGTTCAATCATGGTTTCGTTAAGGATGGGTGACTCAATCACAAGTTGAGGCATGTTTCTAAGGGATAATTTTTCTCTGCGCTTTGCCTTAAACTTTTGATATGCTTTGAAAAATTAGTCCTCATGAGGTCTCATAGGTTCAATAGGCTCAAGCCAAAAGAAATACAATGAAAATTTTCCACGAGAAGACACAAGATTAAAGCCACTACATATGGTGCATGGTAAAGATTTTATTTCTAAAGGGAAACTTTAGACATTTATGCACAATTGACGGGACGTCATTCATGGAGCGAAGCCATGGATAGCCTAACTTCACACAAGTTTTTTTCGATGACGGTATGATGGTGAATGAGATATTTAATGTTTTTGGTCCGACTTTTAGAGGGTGATTTATTGAGCCCATCGTGGGACAAGAAAAGCCATTATGCATTTTGATCCATGCTTTCATTTTGTCATATGTTTCTTGATAAATCTCATGCACAAATATGAATTCTTTAGTGATCATGTTCTCTACATAGACAAGATCAATTAATATCTCATTAGTAGGCATGTCATTGATTCTTCTAGCTATGTAAAGAGGACCATCGGGTGCATGTTTGATATGCTTTTTTATGAGAAAGAAACATCAAGGGGCATTTAGTTGAGCTGAGTTTTAACTTCAATAAATTTGATCAAGGCATGTATGCTATCATTATTTTAATTGTTTAATTTCTCATGAAGGAAGCAACTGATGCTATAGAAAATTTGTATTCCATGTTCAATTTTAAGAATTTTCCTTAGATTTTTTAAAGTAGAAATGATACTAATGTCCATGTTTTCAACAAGCACAAATTCTTGTAACTTTTCTAGGCCTTCATCCATTATTTTTATGCTTTCTTGTGGGACATGAATGACATCATGCACATTGATTCTAGGTAAGGAAGTCATTGGAAATGAGGTATGCATGTTATGATCCATAAGGGGTTGATTATCAACACTATTAGAAAGAGAGTTAAAAAACCCAAGATCCACAGCGAATGGTGTATCACGGGATGATATGAATCTCAAACTACATCTCAAAATAGTATTGCTAATATGGCACCAAGTTGTAAAGCTCATACAAATTTTACAAACTCAATGCCAACCTAAAATGGAAAGAGGGTAAAGTGCAATGACCTAGAATGCAATGTATAAATGAAATTTTCATATTCTAAGCAAGGTAATTTATTGATTACACTATGCAAAAACCTGAAAATGAAGTCTTGTAAATGCAATTTTGAAATCAAATAATGCGCTAACTTTACCAAATTAAGCTAGATATGATCAAATTGATGAAACAAAAATTCTACAAATAGTAACAATAGTTTGAAAGAAGCAAACAAAATTATAGGAATGAATATTTTAATGCCCATAAAATTAGATTATGACCTGATCAGGGTCTCATTAACCCTACGGAAAATGGGTCCTAGATGAGGGATTTGAAACAAATTTTTACAGATTTTGGAGTGCTTTTCAGTGGTTTTCAGATTTTAGTATGTTACAGCAAGTTTCAGTCAATTTTTTGTGAATTCAATGTGGAATGTAAGTGCAAATTATGACAAAATAACAACCTAGAAAAGCTAGTTTGATATGTAATTTTTGTTTCAATTTTTAAATTATGCAAATGAATGCTATGTAGAATGATATGCAAGATGATTTTTTTTATTTTTTTATTTTTCAGATATAAAGAATGCAAAATATGCAATCATAAAATCTTAAATGAAATGCAAAGTTGAATGCAAATTAGACACCCTAAATCAGACCTAATTCAATGCAAAGAAATGCAAATGAATGCAAGATCTAAATCCAGGATGAAAGAGGAATCCAAAATAAGAAAACGCAAGGATCAAACTCAGGTTCACCAAAATGAAATAAATGAAAATAGAGGTTGATTTAAAATGGATTGATAAAAATGGACCTATTTTCCTAGTTTCATTCAAAATTTTGTAAGCTATAGAGGATAGATCTGAAAACTGACAGAACTAACTATCAAAATGCAGATATAGAAAGGGTAAAATGTTGTGTACCTATCACCAAAGATTTTTTTTAAGACCTCATTGAGGACTCATTCGCCCTATGGTGAATGGGTCCTAGCTAGGGCTCTTGAAAAATTAGTTTTTGGGTTTTGTTCTTCTATGCCTACACTCCCAGATTCTAGTTGTTCACTATCAAAAATCGTGAAATAAATCCCATAGATTAATTTTTGTGATTTGATAACTTTTCTTGAAACTTTGACAACTTTACAACTTTCTTTGAAATTTTTCTCTGCAATTAATCTTATCTAAAACCTGCAATCACAAATCAAAGAGAGAAAAATGTTGTTTGTTAGAAAATGGGGGTTTGCCTTGGTCAAACCCCGTTTTGGTCATGAAACCTTGAAATGAATAAAAACATGAAGGAATGATGAATGAACAACAATATGTAACAACTCACCAAACCTTAATTGAAACCTTGGAGTACAAATCTGCAAACTTGCATGAAGCGCGACCTTAATGAATGGAGATATTTATCATGAAACTTGATTAGAGATATTGCCTTTGAAAATTCTTGATTATATCTTGAACACTACATCAACATATGAGCTCAAACAACATGCATGATGCAATACATCTTTGACATGACAATGGAATCTTGATTGTTGCAATAATCTTCTTCAAATCTGCCCTTGATTGCGTTAGAAATGCTCTTGAATGCTCTTCAAGTGCTCTATCTTGATCTCATGAAGTCACATAAAAATTATAGGATTGGGATAAGTGCATGGATCTGTAACACAAAAAAGGCTCTTAAGATGCCACTTTTTTTTGAAATCAGAAAAACCTGATTTGCACAAAAAAATAAAGATAGTTACGCTCAAAACTTCAAGATGCAGTAAGAACAAGAGTTGAAGTGCTCTGAGTATATTTTCTAAGGTACTAATTATTTTGAAATTAATGAAGATTAAGGGTCTCAAAAAGGAGTGGCCCAAAATAGGTCTTGTTTTTATTAAAAAAAAAACATTATAGCATTTGAGGGCCCCTCTTTTTGATTAACTTTTTTTTAGAATTTCCAAAATATGAATGGTGAGAAATTAGCTAACACCATGTAGTTTATCCTCGTTCTTTAGGATAATTTTTTAATGAATATATAATATTTCATGAATTTTCAAAGTGGACACATCCTGAACAACTAAAATTTGAGCATGCTCCCCCCTATTTTTTTTAAAAACTAATCAAATTTTTTTTAAAAAAATCATCACTTGTAGAATGGAGTCTAGTTTTAAAAAAAAAAAATTGTTTCACGATTCAATGAATGAGTAAAAATATATCCTAAAACTAGCACATGTTAGTTTTTGACAAAAAATAGAGGCAATAACAAGAGAATTTATGGATGAAAACCTTAATTTAATCAAAATGTGAAACAATTATATATTTAGATAGCTAGGAGAGAGCCTGACATCATCACATTTTTTTATAAATGTGCATTGAAAGTGCAAATGTGACAGTGAGCACGACCAAAAATGTGTGAAATTTTGTCACCCTTTCAAAAATCACATCTTTTGCATGAAATGGTTGTCCAAACCTTTGGGTTATATTCCCAATGCAAAATCCAACCCATTGGGTTGGTATTTCCCAATGCAAACCATTTGGCGAGCACCAAATTTGGCACTTGCCAAATGTGAAGCATGAATTTTGCAATGAATTTTTGTGAACTCTTTCTTCTTCTCTTTCTCTACGATGGGGACTATATACATGAAATAAACATTTAAGTATAAGTTGACATTTACATATGGACATTTAATTTCTTATACTTTAAGTTATATTTCATGTATATAGTTTCAGGATGTTTGAGAGTGGTATCAGATCTCTAGGGTTTATAATGCAAATTCTAGATTTTGAAAGATTTAAAAAAAAATTAGACTTGGTCTAATTTTAGTAATCATCATGTCAACTTTTAGTAATCAGGAGGTCAAATTTTATCTTTCTCTCTCTATCTCACTCATTTTCATCTCTTATTCTCTAGACCTCTCTCTCTCTCACTATCTCCATCCCTTTATCTGTCACTCTCTCCCTTGAGCTCAAGAACTATGTCTCTACATGTACATCTCCCTCTCCTTCTCTCTCTAATATCTATCTCCTTCACTCTCTAATATCTATCTCCCTCCCTCCCTCCTTCCCTCTCTACATTTCTCTATCTCCCCTCCCTCTCCTTCTATCTCTATATATATCTCTCTACTCTCTATATCACCTCTCTCTATCCCTACCTAGTCCTCCATCCCTCTCTCTCTCCCCCCTCTTTCTCTCTCTCTTTACTTCCCTCTCTAGTTCTCTCTATCTCACCTCTCTCTCCTTCCCTCCCTCCCTCTCTAATTTTCTCTATATCCCCCTCTCTCTCCTTCCTTTTCTACTTCTCTCTATCTCACCTCTCTTTCTCCCCCTCTCTCTCTTCCTTTCACCAACCTTTGCTCTCTACTTCTCACTATCTAACCTATCCCTCTATACCTCTTTCTCTCTCCCCCCTCCTTCCATATCAATATCTCCACCTTCCTCCTTACCTCTCTACTTCTCTCTCCATCACATATCTCTACCACCTATCTCACTTCTCTCTCTCTCTCTCCTTGCATCTCTACTCTCTTTTTCTCTATCTCACCTCTCTCCCTACCTATCCCTCCCTCCTCTCTCTTATCTCTCTCACCTCTCTCTCCCTCCCCACCTCTTCCTCCCTCCTTCCCACTAAACTTCTCTTTATCTCCTCCTCCCTCTATCTACCTACCTCTCCCTATTATTGTCTCACCTCTCTCTCCATCCCTACATCTCCCTCTATCTCTCCTTTCATATATACTTCTCTCTACCTAGTTGTCCCTCTATACCTATTTCTCTCTCCCTCCTTGCCTCCTCTCTCTCAATCTCTCCACCTTCTTGGGTATGTGCAGGATCATCATGGAAAAAATAGGCCCTTAAGTGGCGATGAAAATTTAGAAAATCAAAGTTAGGCAACTTGACGTAAAAAATTGAATAAGTTATCTATATTATTCCAAAAATATGTAAGAATATAATATGTAGCAAATTGAATGTAGTTTCTAAACTACTAGGTTTATTTTGTTTTTTAAAATCTATTTGGTGAAAATTTAAAATTTCAATGTAGTAGTACTTAAATTTCAAGGAAAAAATAAGAAGTAGGTGTCTATCTGACAACCCTAACCACAATAAAATGATAGTATTTTTTTATAATATTTTAGATATAAGTAGAGGGCTCATGTCCCAATGTGATGCATATTGTTTTGTAATTTTTTTCCAAGTAAATAATTAATTATGAAATTTTTATTACAACTTTTAAAAAATATAAAAACTCGTATGTCTAACCACCTTAACTTGGTCAAAACTTCATGAAATTCATTTTTTTAATCCTATAGTATGTGAAGCAAAGAATGTGATGCATGTTTCAGATTCAAAAAATGTGATACCATTTGAAAGCTATAGATGTTTTCAATCAGCCTATCAATCAGGAATTTAGTCGTAATTCAAATAGAAAATGAATAATATTTTTTCATTAAATTCAAAGTAAAGCATAATTTATATTGGTGGAAAGCTGAGAATCTCCTTTAAAAACCCTTTTCATTTCATGAATTTTGGATATAAAAAAATATTGTCAGCCACATGGGCCATCATATCACTTACATATCGCCACTTTTTGGCCCATCATGATCCTAAACATACCCTCTTCCCTCTCTACTTCTCTCTATCACCTCTCTCTAGCTCTCCTTCCCTCCCCCTCTTTCCATCTCTCCTCTCTCTCCCTCTTCCTATTTTTATCTCTCATCTCCCTCTCTCTCCTTCTATCTATCTCAATTATCCATCTTTACCTATCCCTCCCTCCTCTCTCTCTTCCTTCCACCAAAATTCACTCTCTACATCTCTCTAACTTACCCCTATATACATCTCCCTCTCCCTCTCTATTTCCCTCTCTCAATCTCTCTACCTTCCTCCTTATGTTTCTACTTCTCTCTATCACCTCTCTCTCTCTCCCCCTTCCCTCTCTACTTTCTTTCTCTCTATGTCACCTCTCTCTCCCTAAATATCCCTCCCTCCCTCCTCTCTTTATCTCACCTCTTTGTCCCTCCCTCCCTACCTATTCTTCCCTCTCTCCTCCCCTCTCTACTTCTCTCTATATCCCCCTACCTCTCCTTACCTACCTCTCTCTCTATTTCTCCCTCTCACCTCTCTCTCTAAATCCTTATCTCTCCTTCTATCCCTACCTCTCTTGCATCCATCTCTACTTCTCTATATCTCCCCTCCCTCTCTCTACCTACCTCTCTCTCGCTCTCTCCATCCCTTCCTCTCCCTCCATCTCTCCTTCCCTCTCTTCTTCTCTCTACCTACCTATCCCTCTATACCTCATTCTCTCTATCCCTCTATCCCTCCTCTCTCTAACTTCTCCCTCCCTTCCCTTCTCTCCTTCCCTCTCTAATTTTTCTCTATCTCAACTCTCTACCTACATATCTATCCCTCCCTCATCTTTCTATCTCTCATCTCTTTGTCTCTCTTCTCCCTCTCTACATACCCCTTATCTCTCCTCTCCCCCTCTCTACTCTCTATATCAACTCTCTCTACCTCTCCTTCCCTCTCTAATTATCTATATATCCCCCTCCCTCTCTCTACCTACTTATCCCTCTATATCTTGTTCTTTCTCCCTCCCTCCTCTCTCAATATCTCCACCTTCCTCCTCTCTCTACTCTCACACTTCCTCCCTCCCTCTCCTTCTCTCTCTAATCTCTCTCTATCTCAGCTCTCTCTCAACCCTACATCTCTATTACTCCCTGTCTCTCCCTCCCCCTCTTTCTATCTCTCATCTCCCTCTCTCTCCTCTCCCTCTCTACCTACCCCTTATCTCTCTTCTCCCTCTCTGTCTCTCTCTTTCTTTATCTCAAAGCTCTCTAACCTACCTATCCCTTTATACATCATTATTTATTTCTCCCTCCCTCCCTCCTTCCCTCTCTATCACATCTCTCTATCACCTCTCCTTATCACCTCTCTCTATCTCTCTCTCCTCCCCTCTCTACTCTCTCTATCTCAACTCTCTTTCTCCCTCCCTTTCCCTATCTCTCCATCTCTCTCTCTCCTTCCCTCCCTACTCTCTATCTCAACTCTCCCTACCTTTCACTTGCTCTCTCTATCTATATATCTCTTTATCTCTCCCTCCCTCGCCCCTTTTTCTATCTCTCCTCTCTCTCTCCCTCTCCTCTATTTCTATCTCTTCTCACCCTCTCTCTACCTACCTACCTATCTCTCTCCTATTTATCTCAACTATCCCTCTTTATCTCTCCCTCCCTCCCCTCTCTCTTCCACCAACTTCCTCTCTCTACTTCTCTCTATCTAACCTACCCCCATATACCTCTTTCTCTCTCTCCCTCCCTCCTCCCCTCTCTCTCTCCCACCCTCTCTCTCTTCCACCAAAATTTGCTCTCTACTTATCTCTACCTACCTATCCCTCTACACATCTTTCTTTCTCCCTCCCTCCCTCCTTCCCTCTCTCAATCTCTTTGTTGATGCCAAAAATTGGCAAGGTAACAACTTTTATGCGAAGCTTAGTTAATGGGGGGACCAATTGCGCTAAACTAAGTGATCAGATTTTTAAAGAAATTGGCTTCTTCTATAATTGGGGGGTTGAAAAGGGTAGAAGGAAACAAATGTAAAATGAAATCTAATCTAAGGCGATGCGCCAAAAGTAGATAAGATCATGGTAAACCTATCTGCTAGATATGATTTAAGGGTCGTTCAATAATTTGCTATGTCCCAAAATAACAAAAATCAAAGATGAAAACCTAAATAATTTATTCAATGACATAAAATAATTATCATACACATTTACTGAAAAGAAGATTCAAAGACATGGTCTAAACAAGTAAACTTGTATTTAAATCATAGAAGTTTTGCAAATAAATAATTCAAAACAATAATGGCATAGTATAATGTTTTATCAAATAGCTAAGAAAATAGAAAGGCTGAACAATGGCACAATCTGAGAGTCTTATACAATAATATAAAAGAAATACAAAAGGCCTGGTGTCTTTCCCCTAATTTTTCTATATCTTCCAAACTCATTTTTGGAAGGAAGAAGCAGTATATATAGACAAAAATCCCACTGCCTTGTAGGCCAGTAACATAAAATATTCCTTCATCATGAACAATGATGCCCAGAGAAATGATTTCCCTTGGCCATTGCAACAGAAAAAGATTTGAGCCATGAATGTGGTCACTTTCAAAAAAGATGCATCTCCTTTGAATGATGGCAGTGGTCCCAACAAAACCTTGTACAGACATGTGTCATTCATCCACGAAGACAGCTAGAACACGTGGCAATTTTGGCAGGGCTCGTTGCTTGCTCCTGCTTTCCCTTTGATAGAATCCCCATGGAGGAGACATGTGGTGGCAGGTCGGAGCCTATAGTTCATTCTTTTCATCTTATGATTAAAATTTTTGTGGGGAAGACACGTGGAGAAGTCTCCATTGTTAGCGTTGACTATGGGGTCCACCCAAAAGTGAACCCGGATAGTTGCTATGTGGCATGCAGACGGGGCCTAGTCGAAAAGCGAAGGGAAGCAGTCTTGAAGTACCTATGGTATTAACATGTGGACGTATGGCGGGAGCCGTTAGAAGAGGGAAGGAAGAAATTTCTACGAAGAGCGCTTGGCGAGCACGTGGCGGCAATAGATGAAGTTCCTTAAAAAGGGGCCTGATGATGTTCCAATAGATGGGGCACGGGTTGGTACTTAGAAAAACTAAAAACCACCCAGAGGGAGCTCAAGGAATTTTATGTCCGCAGGTTTTGGCGACTACCAAGGGCATTTCGCTCGTGGAATGAGGAACCCAAAATTTTTGCTGCGTAGACCAGTGCCCTATCCATGGGGTGACACAATCAAAGCTTGGAGAGAGTAGTTTGTAGAGGCAGTCACTCTGCCTCAGATGGCATCGATATGTTGTGTAGATTCTCTTGCGCTCTGTGCAAATCGATCATTTCTTTGTATGGCAGCATCATGGATATATCAGCCCAGGACTCGAGTTGGAAGAGTAGTCACGCTATCAAATGGGTGATGCCCTCAATATCTTTTGTAGTAAGGGGTTGACCGAATCACTGAAAAGTGGATGTGTCCTATTGCTTCTCTTCAATTTTCACCACAATCGGCTCCATTGTGACCACCAATTCATTTGAAAGAAATGGGGAAGGTAAGCCCATCTGAGTTGGGAGAATCTCGCCCGCATGCTATTCATGGTTTGGTCTAGTGTGGCAATGCACTTGCTAGCATGGAGGATGGCTATGTGGCAATGGATGAACTTGTTCACTATTTTGACAATGATTTTCTGGTCCTCGATCCCTACGTTTGCTAAGTCTTCATCCGGTACCATATATAACTTATCCAACAATTTTTTCGCCTCAAAAACCTTCTCCATGATGGATTGTGGGAACCGCTCAATCACTCCATGAACCTCCTTTCCTAAACTTGTTTCCTTCGCCATGAATTGGAGTGTCGACTGGAGAGTTAGGAAGAAGGACTTAACCTTTTCCCAGTATGAAACATATAGCCACTGGGCTACTTGAAGGAGGTCTGATGGGGTAGTAGGGGTTGGGGAAGATTCTTCAAAGTGCTGATCTCCGCATCCTTTAAACAAACATCTTGTGTGATTAGATGAGTAGATGACCAATTTTTTGGTTAGGTTCTCGTTGAAAATTATCGTGTTACCATATCTATATCCAATAAATGCATCTATAGTGGTTAGCTAATGGCTACCTAAGATCAAGGGGTATCCTCCAAGGTAGGATTTGGGATGCAAAACCATAAAGTTTGTTGGATATTCCTGTGAATCCAATGTGATATCTAAATCCTCAATAATATCTTCTGGCTTGATAGTTTCAACCTATCTGTTAATTGTAGAACATTAGGTGTGGGTCTAAGCTCCATTAGTTGAAGTTGCATTATTTCTCTTATCATTACATTCATGGTTTCCCCTAAGTCAATCAGGGTGTTCTTGATAAGTGTGCCATTAATTTTTGCATCTACAATAGGACTCCATAGGTCTGTGTACTTTGAGACAACTATGTTTCCTAGCATAATATCAACCAATTATCCTAAAACATGGACATTATGGGGTTCTTTTATTTTCCTTCCTAGTTTTTTGATGCATAATTCCCTCATAGTTTCTATGTAAATAGGAACTTATTTAATGGATTGAATCAAGGGTAACATTTACATATACATTCTTAATTTGGCTCAAGAAATCAATTTTTATGTTTAGAAGGAAGTTTTGGGTTGTCAGTATTTCTAGAAATTGAAGTTCCTTATTTTTGATGTTTTGATGTGACTTACCTTGTTCAAGTTTTTCTATGGGTTTTCTAGTGGTTTATATTGTTGGATCCTCATCTATAAGTTCTATGATATGAGGGGATGATGTTCCAGCAAGAATTTTTTCTAAACATAGGTGGACATCACTAACCTCAACCCCATAGATTGGGTACTTGATGGATTCATTAGTGTAAGCCTACTAAACAAGATTATTGTTCGGTTTTGGTGCAAGTTGAGCAGGAAACCGAGGTGCTCTTGGTTGTGTTGAGGAAAATATGGATGGATTTGGCATTATAGTGGATTGTTGTTGCAAATATTGTTGTGGTTGTGAGTAGTTGACATTTTTTTCTACCACTATTGGTTCCCACACCATTGTGGTGGCCAATGGTTTTATAGGGACTGTCACTATGAATTATAGTTTGAGGCTTGGTATGGCTGTGGTGGCCACATTCCCTGCTATGGATCCTAATTAGATGATTGGGTCATTGGCCATTATTTATTTTACATGTTATTCCAAGGTTAGTTATTCTAATTTGAGAAGTTTTTAATACCTGTAGGAAAGGACATTCTATAAGACAAGGGATCTTGAGGCATACCTTTTCTTTATTTCCATTACATGCACTAAAAAATATAGAACACTTGTCCTTCCTCATCCTCCAAGGTATGAAATTCAAGTTTCCCTTTCTTATCCTAAAAAAAGATAGCAATAATATTGCAAGTATAGTTTACCCTTTTTTGGTGGTACTGTGGACAATATGTAGTGAGATCAACGTCCGCCTCTTCTTGTTTCTTTTTTATGTGTAAAGTATCCAATTGGGTAGCTAGATGGCTTATTATATCCTCCTTCATATTGTACATAAAGTTGCTTAGTTCCACCCTGGAAACACCCATGGACTTTTGCTAGAAGAGAAAGCTCTAGTACCCTTGGCCTTCCTCATGGATGGCCTTGAATAATTTCTACATTGGCATTATTTCATCAAAAGGAAACTGGGAAATATCCCTTGCTCCTATTATGTTTAATTCTTTCATGCAATCTTCATTTACTCCTCGCAAAAATACTAGCTTTAGTGACTCTAGAGAGAGCCTATTCTGGTTTGACTTTTTTAGGAAAAATTGAAACCTTTCTATAATGTAATACAATGGTTCTTCTTCCTTTTTTGACATTATTATATTTTATTATAGCATTTTGGAGCTTTTCTCAAGACCTTGTGTGCCCTCATTATTGAATCCATTCATCCCATATGTAATACACTATATATATTACTTTCATTTCCCATATTGTTTTACCCAATTTATGCTCATTTCCATCTATTCTACCTCTTCTTTCATCCCCAAAACCAAAGCCATTTCGTATTATTTTTGTTTTCATTAGATTGTCCATTTCCTTCTCCCTTTATTCTTATCACCTTCTAGTTTATTTTTTCGTCTTGTATCCAAATAATGGCTTTGGATTTATTTCTTCCATTTATATATTTATAATAGTATAGATATAATTATGTTATTTCCATTATCATGTTTTATGTGGATCCATGTTTGAACATGATGGGGTTGAGTTAGGCAGCTTCATCAAATTAGCATTTCTATTTTGTAGGGTTTCAACATAAAAACTTCTTACAATGAACACATGGGAAAGCTAAGAATTTATCAAAGAGGTGGGGATACTTTAAAAATGCATAGAATCTAGAGATGCAATTACCTTATAAATTTTTTATTTTTTTTAGAAAGGGTAACTTGTACCTTATATCAATAAATATTATTGTGCCTAGTTCTTTTGACCCTACTCTAAATCAACTCTTGTAGGTCCCAAATTTTATAGGGAACATCATTTTATAATTTGAACCTAATATGTACAATCTATTTATTTTTAATTAGGTATAACGGTATAATTTTTCTTTCTCATATGCATATGGTTGTAGTAGAGGTGTATCCATCATATATCTCTCTATTATGAATATTGCAAGTAATAGAAGGATGAAGTGATTAGAATCACATTACAAATATTTCTAGAATTTTTTAGCCAATCCAAACCTAAGTTTAGTAGAACCCCTTGAGTTCATTATCACCCCCTTGATGACCTTTAGGGGTCACAACTATCTTAGCCTCTATTCTCTCCCAAATTTTCACCGAAACTTCCTCTCTAAATTTTGAGTATGTCATAAATACCACGTTAGATTATAGGTACATATAAACCTTTTATTCTATAGTTTTCTATTACATACTCCTAATTTGTATCGATTTTTTTCCATTTCCCAATTTATTATTCTAAGTTGTGATATTATTCTTATCTTAAATGTGTGATACGATTAATTCAAATTATATTTTTTTATTCACTTCTAAAATTCCTTTGTCTAGTCTAATTTATCACACAGTAAAAGAATAGTTTAATTTTCCCTTCTTTTAAAACTATCTAATCGACATTAGTGTTGCATAGGTGCAATGCAATCTCATTTCAAAATATTATTGACCTAAACATTTTTTCCATAAATAATTTTCTAAAACCTATCCTAAATGGTGGTATTCACACTAATGTTGGAATTTCTTTCTTGATATATTATTGAGATAATATACATTGTAGAATAGGTAATCAAACAATCCATTAATGAGGATATATGTAAGCTAGATTGAAGTTATTAATGGGATACCATTGACAAGAGAAAGTATGTTGTGTACACTCCTTTCCACTCAACACCTCATTCCTTGAATCCTTACATGTTTGGAATAAAATGTGAAATTAAAAAAGAGACTATTGATGACATATACTAATGCATAGACAAAATCTAACTTGATCATTTTACACATAATTCTTATGTGGTGTTAAAAAATTGCATACAAATATGAGATTCGTTTCATCTTTCTAGATAAAATCCAAGAGAATAAAAATAATCCAAGCAACACACCAAGGAAATGGTGGGAATTATATAAGTAATGTTAGAAGAAATGTTATATAACTTGAGACTAAAGACACCATATAATTCCCACCATTTCCTAAGAATGTTGGAATTTGAATAAAATAAAAACATTCTCACTTTAACTTTTCTTATGAACATAGATGTAACATTACTTCTAATTCCAATTCAAATAAAAGAATTCTAGTAACCAAGAGGAATCCAAAAAAAACTACTAGTGCTAGTCCTTACACCTAAGTAGATATTAGAGACATTAGTGGCATCATTTTCTATAGTCCATAGTCAATTGGGCTAATCCTTAATTTTTAGATCACATCTACACATTGAGTCAATGCCATGAAGGATACTATCAATCCCATAAGACATAAATTTCATTTACAAAAAATTCAACATCTATTATATACCCATAACTTTTTTCAATTAAAAAGCATCTATTTTATAACATTGAAATAATTAAATTTTACGACATAAATTTTATTTCTTATTGTGATCATAACTAAATACTTTAATCCGTTGCATATAGTTTTATAAATATCATTTCAATTATCCATTTCAATCTATTATAAATAATCAATCTAGTTTAATTTATAATTATTTATATACAATTTCTTACAATATTTTTTAAAATTTATTGATTTTACTACATATTTAAAACTCTTCTTATAAATTGCTCCATAGGAAAGATGTCACTTCAGTTGGTGGTGTTAGGTAGTACCACTTTATACAACCAAACATGCATTTACCAAAACTACTAAATTTATAGACAAAAACGTTGTTATTTGGGCAAGGCTTTCTATAATAAGCGTATGGTTTTAATTATAAAAAATCACCATGTTGATAATTTTAAACTAGTTCAATCGGCATCCATCATCTAAATAAATGTGAAAAGATAATGTGGAACAAATATCATGGCCTAGTAATTCGAACTTTATGCCAAAAATAACTAGTATAAAGTGAAGCCGTCACTTCCACTAAGGGTGATGCCTAAGAACAACCACCCTTTGTCTCCTCCAATTGTTAGGGAAAGGAGGGACAAATTCATATATGTCTATTTGATTGACACATAATTGTATTTAGGGTTTTATCCTAAAATATAATCAAAATTTTAGGAGAATTGTTTTAAGTAAAAAAATAAATTTTAAATAGATTATTAGAATTTTTATAATAAGACATGTTCTAATATTTGCAATACAAGTTTGAATAGTCATAAAAAAAAATTAAAATTGTTTGACACATAAGATCGATTATGAAATTCAAATTCGTAAACCTAGAAACTATCTAGTTCTACATCTCCAAATGAATATGTAATATTAATGAAAGTGTTAGAGTGAATTAAATTATGATTTTTTACAACTAAATGATATATACATATCAACATTTTTATTTTTATATGATGTTTTTCAATATAATTTTAATTTGATATTTTTACATATATTTTTATTGTTTATTGAATTATAGATGTGTAGTGTATTTACCATAAATAATTTCGTAGGTATAATCTTTCAATAGTCCATGAAGAATAGCATGAGTGTTTTTGGATTCAACTATATATGTTTTTGTTGCAAGCTTTTGGATTCAACTATGTATGTTTTTCAATCAACTATGTATGTTGATTCCTCTTCCTGATGATGGATCACTGAGTGTGATCTGAAACGGTGATTGAAAAACATACACAGTTGAATCCAAAAGCTTGCAACAATTTCATGGACTATGGAAAACTCATACTAACTATATATATTTTTTCAATCATTTCATATCACACTTGGTGATCCATCATCAAGAAGAGGAGAGTGATGAATTAGATTGCATAATTGGACTTAAGAAGAGTTAGGGAGGAGGAGGGGGTGAGGACCGAAAAATGAAGCATGGGCCAAGAGAAAAGAGGGGTTAGGATGAGTTAGACCAAAAAATTAGAAAAGGCAATTGATGATAAATGAGAATAAACAAATACATAATGAAAAATTAAAATGCATTAATTATAATATTATACATATATTAATAGTTTGGTTGTGTGCATCTGATTCACTAAGGAGCTTGAGACCAATAACCAACTCTCATTTCTAAATGTCCTCATCATCAGAAAAGAGGATGGTTCCCTTGTTCATATTGTTTCTATAAAATCCACACACATTGACCTCTACCTACATCCATCCTATCACCACCACCCTACCCATAAAACTAGTGTTTATATATAATGTTTATGTTTTGATATGAAACGTTGATTTAAAAACACACACAATTGAATGCAAAAGCACTCATACTATGAATATGTTATTTTATATAAATTGTTTATAGGGTTGAATTATTTTAAATTGTAAAATTTAGGGTTCTATATCACGTCATTTACATTAAATATCTTTAAAAATATAAGATTATATGTTTGTTGTATCTTTTAAATTGAGAATTCCTTATACATTGTAATGATTTTTATATCATCATCTATTTTTCTATTTGAATAACAACAAAATTTGATGCAATAATTTTTGTTTGTGTACTAATTTTTATTTATTTTTTTAATTTTTTTAATTAAATATTAAATTTACTATATATAATATATTCTTATATTTTATATTTTATATAAGATATCTTTTATACATGATTTGATATAAAAATAATGTAATAATATTTATGTTCTCTTCATTTTAATAATACAACATATAATTGAAAATATTGATAAAGAATTCTCATATATTATTTGATTTTAATAATTAAATTTCAAATGTGTATATATTGTTGAGACAATCCATAAGATCTAGCCATGTGGCACCCACACCATAATTTCTATTGTTAACTTTTTATTGGCTTATTTGTCCTTTCAACTTTAAAGAATTTAATAATCGATATGAAATTTTATTTTATTTATTTATTTCAAAGAATTATCACTCTGCCACGTCATGCCAATTATATTTTATTTTCTTTACGCATATAGAGGATCCATATTCACTATTTAAATACCTTTTTCTATTCTCACTTTCGTTCTATTGTTTTAATTTCATTGGGAATTTAATATTATTTCCGGAAGTTATAGGATAAGTGCCAATATTTTAATTGCACTTTGGTTCCTTTGGGTGAGAATATTAAGGGCGGGCACTTAGTTCATCTATCAAAAATTGCACTTCACATGGGTAGATGAATAAAATACGAGGAATAAAAAGCACCCTATATAGAATATCTAGAATAATATATTCAATAAATTAATAAAAAAAAACTTACTTTAAGTATATGAGTTTGTTTAGATGCATATTTAGGTTTAATAAATTGAAAATTGAAACAGATATACCTAAAGATAAAGATATTATATAATTACCATTCATGATTATTTGAATTTAACTAGTTAGTTAGTTAACTTTGGTTTTAGTTCTAAGCTGACAAGGAATTCATCGCCAACAATTCACCGCGGGAAAATTCACCGTCATGGAAAATTTACCACAAGTAAAATTCACCACTAGTAATTCACTGCGGCCAAAAAATTAATCAAATTAATTTTAATGCAGTTAATTATCCATGGCCGTGAATTGTTGGTGGTGAATTTTACTTGTAGCGAATTTGTCATGGTGGTGAATTTTCCTGCGGTGAATTGTTGGCGGTGAATTTTCCTGCGGTGAATTGTTGGCGGTGAATTTTCCGTCAATGAATTGCTGACGGTGAATTTTCCTAGAGCCAATTTTCTCATGTATCTTGACAGTTGAGGCCTCATATTGATGAGTATAATGATGGTGATCATGTAGACACATCTAAGAACCTATTTCTCTTGTACAAGACATGTTGTCTTCCTCATGTGGAGTGTGATTCAATTGGATCACAAGAAATTGTTGTTACTATGATAAAGGAAGATGAAATATATCATAGATTTAATTTCAATAGCATATATGACACAATAGATTACCAAAATGAACCTGAAATAAATAAACAATTTGAAAAACTTGGTTCTTTACATGAAATGTCTCACAATAGTGATTTTTGTGTTGATGGTGTGAGTTACAATTTGGATCATTCTTATGATTCAAATATTGATGAATACATCAACGTATCTAAATGTAATTTATATTGGCCACCTGTTATCTAAGGTTTTGATAAAATATTTGTTAATTACGAGGCTCTCTCTTTTAAAGGTCATGCTTCTACTAATGTGGATAATGGTATGCCTAAATTGAAGTATTTTGTGTTAGTCTGTCATATTAGTGATAATAATGTTGAGTATCAACACATGTGACAA
The DNA here is from genome assembly GCA_007115665.2 of Sequoiadendron giganteum. NCBI lineage: Eukaryota > Viridiplantae > Streptophyta > Pinopsida > Cupressales > Cupressaceae > Sequoiadendron > Sequoiadendron giganteum. The sequence continues at coordinate 770,514,990 of CM021101.1, forward strand.
GTTGAAAATCAACATGTTGCAGCCTAACTTGATAGTGTACCTAAGCTTGAGGCATTCCAATTTATAATGAAAGATGATCTCTTTTCTTGTGATGAGTAGGGTTGAAATCAAGTATACTTTTCTTTGCTTTGTGAATTGAAGGCTTTTTCTTTTTTTCTTCTTGTTTTAAATAGTGAGGTCAAGAGATATAACAAGGTTGAATAATTGGATGGTGGATGTTTTCCTTCATCCACATATGATGTTGCTAACCTAGCTCTAAGTTTTATACCCTCTATTACTATGAAGGGTAAGTGCATGGAAATGGTATACAAAAAAGGGGTCAAAAGTGGCCAATTGTTTTTGGAAATCAAGTAAACTTGAACTTGGATGAGTAATTTTGGATGTATGCATTCAAATTTTGAATATATGACAAGAAAAAGAACAGTAGTACTCAATCTAGTTTCTAAACTACATTTTTTTTTTAAAATAGTTAAGATTAAGAGGGTCAAATGTAGTGCACACACAAAAGTATTCCTATTTTTCTTAGTAAAACATAACATAGTGTCTAGTGTATGCCCCTTTTTTTTGTTGCATATAGTATTTTTAAAAACCAATTGAGAGAAATATAGTTAAGAGTGAGTACTAAAAGTTGTGTTTTTTGTTTTTTTTATTTTTTTTAAAAAGTGGATGCATTCTAAAAAAAAGTGTCATTGAGCATGTACATCGTATAACTTCTGCAAAGAAAAAAATACATGATTTATTTTTAAATCTATAAAATATTAAATGTAGAACAATCCTTTTATAGAATATCATTATATAATGTGCAAACCTGATGAGGTGCAAGTTGAAAAACTCCATTGAAAGTGAAAACATGTGAAATGCAGGCAAGGTAACAATCTAGGCCTTTAGGTTCATTGTCCAAACCAGTTCTAAGCCAAAATTGGCAGTAATTTTTTTATAAAACATGAGTGCATTATAAAACACATTCACATTATAAAATTCCCTCATGTTATGAAACACAAGCATGTTTTGTATAGTCATTCTCTCTCTCTCCATCTCTATCTCTATCTCTCCCTCTCCCTCTTCCTATATCTCCCCCTCTCTATATTAATATCTCCATCTATCTTTAGCTCTCCATCCTCTCTCTATCTTTATCTATATCTATCTCTCACACACTCTCCCCCCTCTAATTTTAACCCCATCCTCTTTATCTCTTCCTCCCTATCTCTCTATCTAGGCCTCTCTCTAAATCCCCCTCTTTATCTCTCTCCCTCTCTCTCTCCCTCTCTCCCCTTTTTTTTTGTATTCCTCCTTGTCCCTCTCCATGTCTCTCTCTCTATCTCACTATCTCCATGTCTCCCTCTTGTTGTCTTTGTATTTCTACCTCTCCCTTTCCCTCCCTCTTTATGTATCACTCTCAATTTATCAATTTTTCTATTTTCTATCTCCCTCTTTGTCCATATATATATATATATATATATATATATATATATATATATATATATGTAGATACCGAAAATTGGTCTACGCCTGCGAGTACACATTTCAACATAATTTTCTATAGTCCGTCGTCTTGATTAAATAATGTTACTTATTTAATTGCCTTTCTAACACATATTTCCTCTATTAATTAAATACCCTTTTTAATTAATTCATTAATTCATAATCATCTTTTATTCAACTTAATTAATTAAATAAATCATATTTATTTAATTATGTTGCAAACTAATTAATTCTTCCCCCTTTATCTATCAATTAAATAATTTATTATTTAATTCCCCTTTATCATACTTTTCCAACTATAATTAAATATCTTTATTTAATTATTCATTTAACCCCTTTTCATCTATAATTAAATATTTATTATTTAATTATTCATTTATCCTTTTCAACAGCCAAATTAAATAAATTACTTTATTTATTTAATTAAAAGTCTCATATTTCAATGTTGAATTAAATTAACATTTAATTCATTATTTAATTAATTATGTCACATTCCTCTATCATTCAGTTATCTGAATCATTCACTCACCTTCTGACTTGAGATCTATTTTTAGTTCTCCAGTTATCTCTGAATTCAACTGTTGATCATCTTTGCAGGAAGACTATCCATCACAACTAGTCAATTAACTAGTTCCAACTCATATGCATGATCTATATTTATTAATTAAATATCTTTATTTAATTAGCTAACTCAAGTTTGCATTCACATGCATTTATCATGCATTTATTCTCCAACTTCTAACTTTGGCTTTTGCATACAAAGTCTATTTCTTTTATTTTTTGAAGATGAAGATTGGAACTCATGTTCTAACTCATGTTCTAAAATTAGTCCTTACCTGCAGTTGAACTCACGTTCTAACTCGTGTTCTATCTATCACATAACTCATCGCATGGCATTCATCAATCTCATCCGTCGATCTCTCTTTCAATCTGAGCCGATCATTTGAAAACACAAAATCTATAAAATGGCCTGTCATTATCATTATTCCTCCTCCCCAAAATTATACACTTTTGAGAAGAGACTATTCTTCGATATTTTGCTTAGACATTCAACACAACTATACTTGCATTCAAACACAAAAATCTGAGGGCAAGAATACTTAAAAGGCAAAATGGAGAAGAGCAATGGAGTTAATTCGAAAGGGTGAATACATTATTCGGTGAGATCAATTCAATTTGTCAATTTACATTTATGTTTTCAAATTTCGTTCTTTATTGTTTGATTTTAGATTAGTTTTGATTTTAGATTAGGGTTAATATTGTTATTTCTAGTTATTCGATCGAACCACAGATTTAATCTTGAGTTACATTTGGTGAACCCGACGTGAATGCACTTCAAAATCCACACATCTTTTCATTTTCCGTTTCTGTTTTTTGTTTCTTTTTCGCAGGTTTTCCATCCAGTGAACCGCATTTGTCAAAAACAGCGACGCATCCGTACTTATGAACCGCATCTTCCATGCCATAAACCGCATCAGGCTGTCAATCACCGCATCCGCCTGCCGTTCGCCGCATTTGCCTATCAAAAGCCGCATCCGCCTGTCTATCGCTGCATCTGCCAGTAGACAAATTTCGAACCGCATCAGACACTCCATTGACTGCATCCACCTGCAACCATTCGAACCACATTTGTGGCTCCAAAAGCCGCATCTAGCTGGTAAAGATTTTTATTTGTTTTATCGATTTCCATGCATCCATTTTTTGATTTTCGTTTTTTTTTCGTGATTTGGATTTTCGCTAATATTTGGTTCAGTTGTGTCAAGGTGGAATAACAAGTGTTTGCAGGATGAAGCGTAGAAGACAATACAAAAAAACAAAGACAAATAATGAACTACTGACAAATTTGCATGCAAGACCTAATGCTTTTATCATTTTAGCCTGCTTTTTGTTTTGGTAGATAGATAATCGTTTTGTGGGTTAAAATGAACTTCTACTTGGTAGTGTAAACAATCTCGTTTGGGCTTAATAATTTACCAGTGTTTTTCGTGTCTGCATTGTTAGTTTATAACCCCACGATTTAGTAATTGAAGTATCCTCTCCCCTTGCGCATTCATGTGATCTTGGATGTAAGAGAAATGGTTACTGACTCTAGAATTTGGGCCTGTCTTGGTGGGAAAAAGTACTCACCCCAAGACGACTTAGACCGGTAGCACGCTATAGCCAAGCGACTTCCAACCGGTATACAAAAGTGGATTCTTGGGGAAACCCCAAGAATCATGCTCACTAATCCGACGAGATGGATAGAAATGGACTCTCGCCGATGTTGGTTAGTGTCCCACGAATGGAATGCCCGAATTAAAAGCCTTGTTGTAGGGTTACCAAAATCCTATCTACTTGTTGGTGCAGCAAGTCGGACCTGTGAAGCCATCTTACAATCTTACGGTTTACATGTAGAGATGAAAAGTATGCCATGGGAGATTCATGGGTACTGTAGCTTGGCTGCCCCGTATAAGTGAGTGTTGTGGAGGGGAGCCAGTGGAGTTAAGCTACTAATCATCCACTGTAAATATGCGTAGCTGGAGAAATCCAAGTAAGAATTCAACAAGTACTGTCCTAAAGGCCTAGGGTGTAAATGTTTTTCAAGTCTCAACAGTCCATTCATCACAAAATTGAAAATACTTTGAATGCTGTGTTTGCTGTTTGTTGTATTTGCCAAAATCTTGATTAAACAAACAAAGTTAGTCAAACAACTTTCAATAAAAAATTTCAACTGTTAGGAACAGAGTCGCATTTGTCAGTTTAATCGCCGCATCTGTATCAGTGAGTCGCATCTGTTACAGGAATAACCGCATCTGTCTGTCATAATTTTCACAATCTCGAAGTTTCGAAGCGCATCTGTCACATCCTGAGTCGCATGTGTCAAAGTCTGAACCGCAAGTGTCTGTCAGAAAAACTAGTTTTTTAGAGTCCAGAAAGGGAGAAACGCATGTGAATTAGTAAACTGCAACTGTCATAGGAAAGACCGCAACTGTAAGAAACACCACAACTGTCAAATCCTAAACCGTAACTGTTAGGTGAACTGCATCTGCCTATTAATAGAGAACAGTCAAAATTGCAAACTGAGTCCGAACAGAAACTGTCAAAATTTTGCTCAAAAATCTTGCATCCATTAGGTGGTTATATACGTCTTAGTTACAATCCACGTCTTCGTCATAGTCATCCAAAGTCACATGCATATAGATACTTCCTCGGAAATCTTAGTTACAATCCACGTCTTCGTCATTGTCATCCTAAGTTGCATGCATCTAGATACTCCCTAGGAAATTGCATATCACAGCATAGATAAGTTTCCTCGTCTTTGGATAAATTCATGTCTCGATTTGTCACACTCATCGAACCTAGTCACCTTAGTCTTATCTAGTGAATCTTTTCAGCTCAACAAGTCTAGTTTGGAAAGTTCACTTTGTCAACTGTCATTTGTCCTACAATCAGGTTCCTTGGTCAAAACAAATCCTTGCATGCATTTACTCCATAGGAGGTAGGTTATACCCATTTTAGAATCATAGTCTACACGAGGTCTTACATATTGTCTGTCTTACCATACATTATCTCAGTATACATCTTTCTAGAAATCATTTTAGCAACATCCTTATTGTCCAAAAAATCCAAAAACATAGAAATAGGTCATATAAGTTCTTAGGCATAGTCTGCATTGCCCCATTTTGAGAAACTTTTTTATGGTCGAAACAAGGTCTCAAAAGAGGCACAAAGAAATGGCAGACCCCAATGAGTTTATCAATCCTTTCAGCACTCAACCACCTAGGAAGAACAAACCACACAAACCATTGCTTGATAAATTTGTCACTAGAGATGCCAATGGACGAGTCTTTGTTGAAGACATAGAGTCTATAGTCCAAGATCCTGAATTTGCATCCTTCATGGATGAGTGCTTGGCAAATGATCCCCAACGCTATCTAGCAAAATTGCTAGTAGAAGGTGCCACACTACCACCAGGATTTGATGTTCATACATTGAAAACGACATCTACCCAACCAATGCAAACAGTGACATCAAGTGGTTCTATGCCCCAAATCACTGCAACAATACCAACTGGCATACCAACTCAGACATCATCAATTGTAAACACAATCCCTTTCAACATAACACAAGGTTTACAATTTACGACGGGAGCAACTTCATCCAACCCCTTTGGCACCAACACAATTGATAAGAGATCCAAAGTGGGTACGAATATTCCTATCCCAAATCAGACCATTCAAATAGGGAATATTCCTCCACCAAGTCAACCCATTCAAATAGGATATATTCCTATCCCACAACAGACTATTCAAACGGGATATATTCCTTCACCAAATCACAACCCATCGCAAAACATGGCATATCAAAATGTCTACATTGATCCGAACAACGCCAACACCATGTCCTTGACACAAGTCGATGTCCTTCAGAATCAAATGCAAACTCTCCAACAACAAATGGATAATATGTCTATGTCAGGCAAATGAACTATCTCAGCACAAGACTTATGTCCATGTCCATTTGACAAAGCGCTTTACATGACACCTTTTCCCCATGGATACATTATACCGATTTTGCCTAAGTATAATGGGAAAAAGAATCCTCTAGAACATATTAGGGAGTTCTCAATAGCATGCATAGACATATCATATGACCCCACATATTTGATGAGACTATTTCCACGAACCCTTGTTGGGATAGGACTGGAATGGTTTTTTAAACTACCATATGGTATACGCTCTTGGGGAGAATTAGCTGAAAAGTTTGTCGAACATTTCGCCTTCAACATAGACAATGAGATAACAATAGCAACCTTGTGCCACACGACACAAGAAGATGGCAAAACTTTCACCACTTTCTTTCAGAGGTGGAGAAGTCTAGCTAGCAGATGTCCAGTTGAGATACCAGAGAAACAAAAGGTCACGATATTCCTAGAGAACATCAATCCAAAACTGCAGAGTGATTTAAGAGTACATTGTTGTACCTCACTCCTAGACTTGGTACAGAAAGGAATCATCCTTGAGAAATGCCTTATTGACAAAGGCGAAATAAAGGTACCAGGTAGGAATCCTATTGTCCAAAATCAAAACGCACCAAATGATAGAAGACAATTCTGGTCCAGAAACAAGAATGTTACAAATGATGGCATTGTCGATGCTAAAAACATACATACAAGGCCAGTTATCACACTGAGAGGATATAACCAAAATCAAGACACAATGGATAATCTAGATCAAATGGCTAACTATCTCCAAAATTCACAGCAACAACGACCTCAAAGAAGATTTCCAACATGTGAATTTACTCCTCTAGGACAACCGATCGAGGTTATTTACAAAGAATTGATTAAACACAATCTCATCAAACCGTTGGAACCAAGAGAATATGATCTTGGACAATTTAAACCTTCTTGGTGGGATGACAAAGCCCATTGTGAATATCATCAAATAAAAGGACACAGCCTACAAAATTGTCGCCAACTCAAGGGCATTATCCAAGACTTTGTGGAGAATGGAACCATAGAGGTCGGTGGACAAAAAAACACCAAGAACAGTGATCATAAGGTCTTCAAGGACCCATTACATGACCACACAAAAGGAAAAGCCTCCGGTTCGGGACCTAAGACCGACCCATCAACCAATTATGCAAACACCAATTTTGACTATGGAAAAGGAAAGATTATAAATAGCCTCTGCGCTACAGATGAGCATGTCGATACCTTCACCATTAAGAAGCCCCTAGAATGTAGTGTCAACACACGCAGAACCAAGATCACTATTCCATGTCCTTCTTCTGAGCCATCTACACAAGCTTCCAAGTTCAAGTACAACCTTCTTGATCAATTGAGTAAAACCCCTGCGCAAATATCTATCTTGGAACTATTGACCTTATCACCTGAGCATCGAGCCATTCTCGATAAAGCTTTGCAGAACACAACTGTCCCTACTGATTTAGATGTCAATTGTTTCGAAGAGATGGTGGGATATTTAACCAATTCGCACCATGCTACATTTTCCCAATAGGATTACTCGACAGAAAAATCTGATCATAATGACCCATTACATCTTGAAGTCTTAGTCCATGAAACCAAAGTCAGATGAGTCTTGGTAGACAGAGGAGCAAGTTTGAACCTATGTACCCTAAAATTGGTTAAGGCATTAGGATTCTCAGAAGATTGCGTAGATACCTCTAAGAGTATAGTCATCAAGGCTTACGATGATGAGGAAAGATCATCCAAAGGAGAGGTCACACTCCCTATCAGAATTGGTCCAGCAATCATGAACATCAGCTTCCAAGTCTTGGATCTCACTATTCCATACAATTTGTTGTTAGGTAGACCTTGGATACATGCAATGAAAGTTGTACCTTCAACGTATCACCAATGTCTCAAATTTCCACATAATGGCACCGAGATCACTATTGATGGTGATCCAGATCCGTTTCAGTATTGTACAAGCCTAAAGGGAATTCCAGAATGCCAAGTACCAGTTAATCAAGAAGTTTCATCATCCAATTCATCCCAATACATTGACTCATCACATCTCACTAAGTCCAAATCATTCACACCTCCATCAACTACTCCTAAACTTGAAATCCAAGACAAGGGCTTTGGTGAGTATCGTATAAAGGCATCATACTGTGTCAGTCAACTGATTCCACCTAAGGCATATGGCCTACCTATGGCAGATAGAATACAGTCAATAGTCATATTCAATGTTCCCCCTACAACAACATTGATCAAATGGGGAGAGCTAAGCGAGGAAATTGTGGACCAAGGTGATTCCTGGTTGTATCAAGAAGAACATGAATACCCCTCCCCGTCTATTCAAATAGCTAAGAACCAATATGGAAAAGACTTTAAGATAATGCAAAAGGAAGGCTATGACAGGCACAGTGGGTTAGGGCTACATCAAAATAGAAGGACGAAACCGATTACTGTCCACCCACAACCGAAATACTTAGGGCTAGGGTGTCAACCACTTAGAATTGGGTTTCCTAGTACTTCGCCACTGTTTCAAGAGGAAGTGACTACTTACGCAGACACCGAGACATCTCATGATCCACCTCCCCCATTTTATGACAACCCTCCAATCTTTGATGAATCCCCTTACTCAAGCGATGGTGAATGGGATTCCCTTTCATCTACCAGCACCATGAACATAGACGCACTATTTGGAGAATTGGACCTAAACATGAAACCTATATCCAAACCATCTAGTCCTTGTCCTAAGAAACATTTGTCCAAAGAAGAATGGCATAAGATCTATTATTGGGAAAAACTCGATCATGCATCTTGGGCACCTGAACCACCATCTTCTAACGACCTATCCCAGGCAATGGTCCTACATCAACATTTACCTACTCGTAAGGAAAAGATCCAACAAGAGTTAGTCCAGAACTTCTGCGACCATGTCAACCATTCACTATTCACCCTGTCAGTGGCTACCTTTAAAAACTCCGATGATGACATGCCCCTCATATATCCCGAACTTATAGACTGGGATCAACAAGGTACACCTATCTTAGGCACATTCGAGAACGACGAAGCAATTGCTGAGTTCATGGGACTTCGAGAAGGCATACCAAGAGGAGATCATAAAGTTGGTTTTACCATAGACTTGGACGATAAAGCATATTTTGGGGAGTCTATTTACACCTCTAGTCGCAAAAATGAGGATAAAAAGAAAAAAGACAATGAAAAGAACAATGATGAGTCCCTAGGTGAAAACCAAAAGGCACCTTTGGACGAAGAAAAAGTCAAAATAAAGGACGTATCCAAGGGCGAAAACCTCCTTGAGGCACCCAAGGATAGAGGTTTAAATATTCTCCCCGTTGAACAGGAAAAGTCACCGATGCTAGTAGAAGAATCAGTTGTAGTCAACATAGGTACATAAGAGAATCCAAAGATGGTATATTTTGTAGCTTCTTTAACAGAGATAGAAAAACCTGAGTTTAAGGACTTCTTCCAAAAGAGACAGATAAACTTTGCATGGTCGTATGCTGACATGCCTGGGCTAGATCCAGATCTAATATTGTAGCCGGGCATCAAACCAGTCAAACAAAAGTTAACAAAAATGCACCCGCAGATTGCTCTATTGGTCAAGACAGAACTAAAGAAACTCTTGGATGTAGGATTCATAAGGACAATAGACTATGCAGATTGGATATTGAATCTTGTACCCATGACTAAACCAACTGGGGGCATTCGAATTTGTACAGACTTTAGAGACATCAACAAGGCGTGTCCTAAGGATGACTTCCCTTTGCCGAATATAGATATGATAGTGGATCTTACAGCAGGGTATGAGATGCTATCCCTCATGGATGGTTTCTCAAGATACAACTAGATTAAAATAGCAACTAAAGACCAACATAAGACAACTTTCACGTGTCCATGGGGCACATACCGTTAGAACGTTATGCCTTTTGGGCTTAAGAACGCAAGAGCTACTTACCAACGCACAATGACTACAATTTTCCATGACTTTGTACACATTCTCATGGAAGATTACGTCGATGACATTATAGCAAAATCATAAACAAGAGAAGCTCACTTAAAGGTTTTAAATAAGATATTTCAACAGCTAGAGAACTACAATGTCAGGCTAAATCCGAAGAAGTGTGTCTTTGGAGTCAAATCAAGGAAACTGTTAGGGTATATCATCTCTCGAAGAGGCATTGAAGTAGATCCAGAGAAGGTAAGAGCTATCATAGAAATGCCTCCTCCAGTCAACATAGGACAACTCAAAACTCTACAAGGCAGACTACAGTCAATTAGGTGATTCATAGTACAATTGGCAAATAAGATTCATCCATTTCAACATCTACTCAAGAAAGGAGTACCATTTGTGTGGACGCTTAAATGCTAGGACACATTCCAACAAATCAAGGACTATTTGTTAACTCCACCAGTCTTAATGCCACCTACAGAAGGAAAGCCTTTGATCTTATATATTTCAGCAACTCAGTTGGCATTAGGGGCTCTTCTCGCATAAAAAGATGATCAAGGTCATGAGAGAGCGGTCTATTACATCAGTCGTACCTTAGTGGGCTATGAATTGAATTATAGCAACATAGAACGTTCCTGTCTTGCGGTAGTTTTTGCTACCCAAAAACTTCGGCACTACATGCTCAATCGATAAACAGTGTTAATTGCAAAAATTGATCCACTCAAATACCTTCTAAGTAAGGCAACTTTAACAGGCCGATTGGCTAAATGGGTCATGATACTTAGTGAGTATGACATTGAGTATGTCGAGAGGAAGGCTATAAAAGGATAGGTGATTGCAGATCATCCCTTAGTGGCAGATTTTCCAGATGAATTTCTATTCAACATTGACATTAAAACCGACTGGAAACTGTACTTTGATGGGTCACATACAAATCGTGGTTCAGGAGCTGGTGTCTTATTTGTCACACCTCAAGGTGATACCATTCCCAAATCATTTAGGATTGCTTTCCCTTGTACAAACAATATAGCAGAATACGAAGCCTTAGTGATAGGCTTGAAAATGGCAGCACAATGGAACATTAAGAGCCTACATGTCTTTGGTGACTCTCAACTGGTAATCCGACAGGTAAATGATGAGTACGAAACTAAGGATGAGAAGCTTGCCCCTTACAAGATAATGGCTGATAGTTTCAAACAATATTTCAAGGACATAACTTTTCAACAAATACCACGCATTCAGAATAGAGCTGCAGATGCTATGGCAACCATGGGTTCCTTGTTGGATATTCTGAGTAACGTGCCTAAGTTCAAGTTTCTGGTTGAACAGCTATTGGTCCCTGCTTACGATATCCCCGATACTACGATGGTGTGTACCATTGTTGGTCCTACATCTCCTTGGTATAAAGAAATATTCGACTATCTAACAAATCAAACCTTACCTCAAGACTTGTCCAATAACCAATGTCGAACCTTCATCCGTAAGTCCGCCAAGTACACCATCATCGGAGAAACCCTATATAGATGCACCTTAGACAATGCCCTAATGAGATGTCTCGACGCTGAAGAAGCACAAACAACTTTGCGAGCAGTACACGAGGGTATATGTGTATCCCATTCGAGTGGTCCAACCTTAGCCCATAAGATTATGAGACTAGGTTACTATTGGCCTACTATGGAGAAAGACTCATACGTCTTTGTGAAGACGTGTAGACAATGTCAAATACATGGAGACTTGATAAGAGCACCAGCATAGGAGCTTCTACCGATTACTTCACCATGGCCTTTCGCCCAATGGGGACTCAACCTCATAGGTAAGATACACCCACCTTCATCCAACGGCCACAAATTCATCATTACCGCTACCGAATACTTCACCAAGTGGATTGAAGCCATTCCCATGACCTACATCACTGGCACCCAAATATCTAAGTTTATTTTGAACTATATCATTTGTCGGTATGGTGTACCACAATCCATAATCACAGATAATGGTCGCCCATTCAAGAACCAAGAAGTACGCCATTTATGTGAAGAATTCCACATCAAGCATCATTTTCCCACTTCGTATTACCCACAAGGTAATGGCCAAGCTGAGGAATCTTATAAAACCATTGTTAGAATCCTTAAAAAGACTGTCAATAACACTGGTCGTGACTGGCACCTACAGCTTAATCCTGCCTTATGGGCTTACCGCACAAGCATCCGCACTCCCACCGGCGCCACTCCATTTTCCCTCGTATTTGGGTCCGAAGCTATCTTACCTATAGAGGTTGAAATACTTTCTCTAAGGGTATCTTTGAAGGGTCATGTCGACGATGAAGAATATCGTGTCTCTAGGCTAGAAGAGCTTGAATTACTGGATGAATGAAGACAGAAAGCATTAGATCATTTGCAAGCATATCGGAATCATTTTCGTCGGAGCTACAATAGGAAGGTTCTCAATAGATATTTTGACATTGGTGACCTAGTATTAATGGAGAATCCGAAGAACCAAGTTGAATGAGAGAAACCAGGAAAGTTTGAGCCTAACTGGTTAGGGCCGTACATTGTCACAAAAGCCTTTGGTTCAGGAGCATACCAACTATCTACTCCTGAAGGAGATTCACTTTTGTCACTTATCAACAGTCTGCATCTAAAGAGATTCTATGCTTAGCTTTTGAGAATCCGTGTCTTAATCTAGAAAATACAAAAAAAATTGAAAAATAAAATAAAATTGGAAAATCAAAAAAGTAAAGGGAAATAATCTGTCCTATAGTGAAAACCACTTCGGTGGCGCTAGGGATAAGTACCATGGTAAAAACCTGGCAAACAGGCACCATGTGTAGTCAAGCTCGCTCTTTCGTCTACCATCATTCCAATCAGACTTTCCCCCATCACTCATAATAAATGGTTGTCCTATCCATCGCTTGGAACGATTGACATCTAATGTCCCACTCTGTCACATTATCCACTCCATCTCGCAAGTCTTATTCTCGACTGGGAGAAAATCCTTGTTCTATTCCATGAATGCCTTGTACATAACATCACACCATCAGAAAATGTCCTGAAAAAAACAAAAACATTAGAAAACATCAAAAATCCAAAAAATTGAAAAAATGTCAGAAAATCCCAAAAACAGAGTCAGGTCAATCATGTCTAGTCCATCATGTCATGTCAGTCATGTCTAGTCAATCATGTCAAGTTGGTCATGTTAAGTCAGTCGTAGACATAGTCGAACTACGTTGCCTCTGCAACTGGGACGTAGGCAAGGCCATCAATCGATGTGCCCCCGAGGCATTAAGTATGTCGGTCTAGGTTTTTCATGTATCACACATTTAAATCATAACACTTTGTATATACAAAGTCATTAGTCATGTTGAACTACGAGGTCTCTGCATGTACAACGTAGGCAAGGCTAATCAATTGATGAGCTCCCGAGACCACACTAGGTCAGTCCAATAGGGTTCATTCACAATCACTATCACACAAGTTGCATATCATAGTTTAAGGTATTTTCTCATGTCAAACACTGTCTACACACACACTTTTATCAGTCAAAGAATCAAAACAAGTCATGCATCAACAAGGAAAAATGACTCAACTTGTCATCAAGTCAATATCATACACATTGTCAAAGCGATCAACCCATGTCTTAGCAAGATATGTCTTTCTTGTCAACAGACATCATCAAATTGTCATAGTCTCATGTGGCTTGTCACCTCAAAGTCATCAGACTCCAATGTCTTATACAGCACATGTCTTACTGAAACCAGGCTTTGTCATGCCTTATACAGAAGTCACCAAGTTGAAACCAGACTAAATGTCTTATGCGGTATGTGTCATTCTCTCACATTACGCTATGTCAAACATCAACATCAAACAATCCCACAAGATCAATTTTTGGCGAATACATTTATTTGGCTTTATGACTTTATATCTTATTTTCTCTTATCTTTTTATCGATTTGTGAATTAGTCCTATTACTAGCTTTCTCAAGGATGTCCCTTGGAGGATTTAGAGAAGCAAGGATGTCTTAGGACTCTTTTTCTTTGGCTGATGTCTATCAATTGTCTTTTAAACTTTGGCTTTTTGAATCATGTTACTAGTTTCCTCAAGGATGTCCTATCAAGGATTTAGAGGAGCAATGACGTATCATGATCCGTATTTTATTTGTCTGTTGTCTGTGGTTTGTCTCGACAACAATGACTGGGGCAATCTTGTCCTTAGTTTACGTTTTGACACTCCTTGTCTATGACTGTCTGTTTTTCGAAGATGGATGATTTTGTACACTATGGTCTATCTCATATCATAGTGTGTACCATCCATTTGTGTCATGCCCCACCCAATGATGATAACAAGCAAGTATAGCGTATTTGGCAATATATCGAAGATTATGTCTTTTTATCAAATTAACCAACATTAATTATTTCTTACTAACATTCTGAAATCATCCATGCTAACATTTCTTCTTTTCTGCATCTTTGCCACCATTATCTATCCATTTCGAGAGCACACTCATGTTCTTCAAACCCGCCTATTCTCTCGAGGGGGCATACCACTACCTCCTCGTCATTCTCCCTCTCACTAGGGCATACCCTAACTTGTTTCATACAGGGGCATGATTGGGGCATATTTTCTTTGACACAACATCGTACCAACATTGTATCAAAGAGGGGCAAACTGTAGATACCGAAAATTGGTCTAGGCCTGCGAGTACACATTTCAACATAATTTTCTATAGTCCGTCGTCTTGATTAAATAATGTTACTTATTTAATTGCCTTTCTAACACATATTTCCTCTATTAATTAAATACCCTTTTTAATTAATTCATTAATTCATAATCATCCTTTATTCAACTTAATTAATTAAATAAATCATATTTATTTAATTATGTTGCGAACTAATTAATTCTTTCCCCTTTATCTATCAATTAAATAATTTATTATTTAATTCCCCTTTATCATACTTTTCCAACTATAATTAAATATCTTTATTTAATTATTCATTTAACCCCTTTTCATCTATAATTAAATATTTATTATTTAATTATTCATTTATCCTTTTCAACAGCCAAATTAAATAAATTACTTTATTTATTTAATTAAAAGTCTCATATTTCGAATGTTGAATTAAATTAACATTTAATTCATTATTTAATTAATTATGTCACATTCATCTATCATTCAGTTATCTGAATCATTCACTCACCTTCTGACTTGAGATCTATTTTTAGTTCTCTAGTTATCTCTGAATTCAACTGCTGATCATCTTTGCAGGAAGACTATCCATCACAACTAGTCGATTAACTAGTTCCAACTCATATGCATGATCTATATTTATTAATTAAATATCTTTATTTAATTAACTAACTCAAGTTTGCATTCACATGCATTTATCATGCATTTATTCTCCAACTTCTAACTTTGGCTTTTGCATACAAAGTCTATTTCTTTTATTTTTTGAAGATGAAGATTGGAACTCATGTTCTAACTCATGTTCTAAATTAGTCTTTACCTGCAATTGAACTCACGTTCTAACTCGCGTTCTATCTATCACATAACTCATCACATGGAATTCATCAATCTCATCCGTCGTTCTCTCTTTCAATCTGAGCCGATCATTTGAAAACACAAATTCTATAAAATGGCTTGTCATTATCATTATTCCTCCTCCCCGAAATTATACACTTTTGAGAAGAGACTATTCTTCAATATTTTGCTTAGACATTCAACACAGCATACTTGCATTCAAACATAGAAAACTAAGGGCAAGAATACTTAAAAGGCAAAATGGAGAAGAGCAATGGAGTTAATTCGAAAGGGTGAATACATTATTCGGTGAGATCAATTCAATTTGTTAGTTTTCATTTATGTTTTCAATTTCATTCTTTATTGTTTGATTTTAGATTAGTTTTGATTTTAGATTAGGATTAATATTGTTATTTCTAGTTGCAGATCGAACCACAGATTTAATCTTGAGTTACAATATATATGTCTCTCTCACACACACCTTTTCTTTATGTTTATCTCCCTCTCCTTCTTGCATGTGCACTTTTTCTCTCCCTCTCTCAATTAATTTCCCTAGACTTTCTATATCCCTTACTCTAACTTTTTTATCCCTATCATGGTCATTCCTTCATCTATGCATGTACACATACCTCATTGTATTTCTTCCTACATTCCTATTTCCTAACCCATTACATCCTCTGCCTATTATACCAATAATAATCATGTGTGAAATCATCTTAGTAGCCTCTAACCTTCCCTTATCACTATTCTTTCCTTTGCCCTAGATTTGCAATTATGCAAAAGATATACCTAGTTAAGAAAAGAGTGGATAAAATGTCCAATGGACAAGATAATGATAAATTTAAGTATGCTAAGCATACACAATTGGTATTTAATATTGTTACACATCTAATATCTATGGGTTCTGAGGCAACTCATTTTAGGATCTAGAGTGGAAAATATGGCCCTAATACACACTTAAGATGCTTCAGTGTAGCATGTGTTAAATTTTTATATGAGGATAGATTTTTGGCCAAGCTATTTCTAAGGAATTCAAGAGATTATTCTATTTAATGGTTTTTTTAATTAACTCATAGATCTATACATGAATCTAATGAATTTATAAAGGTATTATTAAAGTAATTCAAAGTTAATATGGACTTGTTGTCACATTAAATTGCAACCTGCTGAGCACGAATCTCGGCATTCCAATGACACAATGGAAATGACCTCAAGGTGTGGGACCTTGCGTGAATGAGGTCGAATCTCTGAAGAAGGTCGGCTTCCTTTTTAAATCCAAGTACAAAGTGTTAATCGAACCTAGCACATGAAAACCTACTAGGGTAAAAGCACAAAGCTCTATCACACTTTATAAAGGAAACAACCAACACTGATCCAACTTTTAAACTTGAATCACTAAAAAGTGGCATATATGTTTTGAATTTCAAAATGATGTAAACTAGTAAAATATGATAACCTACTTTTAGTAAAAATAAAAAATTAAATATAAATAATAATTAAACTATTAAAATAAATATATTTTTGAAAACTACACTTATGGATCTACAAAAGGGTATTTTTATATTTTTAAAAAAATATTATCTACATTAGTAAGAGTTATTGAAACTTCAAGTTTTTCAAATAATTTCTCTTTTTGGTAAATTGGACTCAAAGTGGTACTCCATATATTTCTAGCCAACAATTTTAGTTGAAAAAGTTGTGGAAGTATCTAACTTAGCTAGAATGAATCTTTACTAGATGATATGTTTGACAAAAAATAAGTTTTAGTTAGAAATACTTAAATTTAGTTGCGCTGATAAATTGGCTAAAAGTGTGCCATAGCTTTGTGCTTTTACCCACCACTAACAACTCACAATGAAAAGGGGAGTAGGAGAACATGAAAATGAAATGGAGGTGATACACCGAGATGGAAAGGTAATTTATTCTTGACCTATATTACACAATACATTGTTGAAGAGGGGCAAGGGGAATTTCACAACTCTTTGTTTGGTCGACTTTTAGAGGCATACAGGAAGGCTAGGGTTTGACAAGGTGCTAGAAGGAAAGAGAATTTCTCAACACAATAGTTGCACAAAATTTTAACTCAAACATGTATACATAAAAATACAATAAACACTCAGATATGCAAGGTAATAGACTTACTCAAATATAAAAGAGTCGAGAAGAGGAAAACTTGATCCATTCAATTAATGCAGAGGAAAAAAGCCAATCTTTACAATGGCAGAGTGTAAAATATAGGTCTGCAAAAGAAAAATCCCAGAGGAGCCAAAGGAAGAAGCCTTCAAATGAATACATTTTTTCCTTTATAGATCAGGCATAACTTAGAAGCACAAATTGAACCCTAACCCTAACCAAGGTTAGCAAAAAAGACTATGCGTGCAAGATCTAAGCCATCTATGAAAATATTGATCTAGGGCATAGATCCACCAAGAAGTCAACAATGAGCAATAAATGGGCATGGGTGCCCATGAAATCCACTTGCAGAAGGTAAGTGATACAATTAATGTCATCCTTGAAGATCATGAATCAGATCTGGGTGCTCAAAAGTCAAATCAAACCTCAAAAACATCACCCTGAAAACATGTCAAAAAGTAGGAAGGCAGGGGCGTCAGGCCCAAAAATTCACCTTTACAAGCCTTAAAAAAATGGCCTGGAGCCTCAAAAATTCATCTTCATCAGGGATCGGGCATCGAGCCGTTGGATGTTGGGTGTTGATATCACCTCATGCCAAAGGAAGAAAAGAGGAGGAAATAGTGACGAAGAAAGAAGACATTGGGGGTAAGAGGGTAGGCTTACCTCTGAAATTCAGAGGTAAGGAGGAAGCCACACCCCCGAAGCCCAAAGAATTCGATACTTAGTCAAATTCTCAGATCAAGACATCGATGGAAGGAGAAGGGAAAAAATAAAGTGACTTCGGAGGTCAGACCTCATACCGTCGGAGGTTGGACCAAAGGCTTATGCCTTTCGAAGTAAAGAAGGTATGAGGTAAGATGTAAGTGTGAAGGCCAACACCCAAAGGCCAATAGAAGAAAGGAGGAAATGGAAAAGGAGAGGGAATGGTAAGGGGTAAAGGGTAAGGCCAAAGGCCGACACCAGAATAACTTAGAAGAAGAAGGGGAAGGAAGGGAGTGATGGAGAAGGCATGCAAGGTAAGCAAGTAAGAGACAGTCTGAAAACCCAAAATTCTTGGACTTAGCAAAATTTAGGAAAACTTCAAGGAGAAAACATGCAAGATGGCCCATGGGGATCTCTCAGATTGGTTATCAATTATGGGACATCAAAGGGGGCCATGAAATTCCAACATTAATGGTGACTTTTGTGGGATGATTTATCGCTAATAATGGGATCCAAAGGCCTTATTGGTCCATTGGTCATAGAGTCATGAAGGGGAAAACTTCAAAAATTGGGCCTCCTCAAAGCAAAACAAAACATGTGTAGCTACACTTGGAGAAAAGCATGAAAGCTAAAAGCATAGATTCCCTTAAGGAAAATGTAGGGTGTGCAAACACACTTCATGGAAAGCAAGATATTTATAATATATACATTACACTAGGGTAAGTGCACCAATATGGTTCCCAAAAAGGGGACTTAAGTGGCCACTTTTTTTTCTGAAATCAAGAAATACTGACCTTGGATGTGAAATTGAGGATAGTTACACTCAAAATTTTGAGATGGAACAAAAACAAAGATCGAAGTGCTTTGAGTCTAATTTCTAAACTACTAATTTATTTTTAAAATGGTTGAGATTAAGGGGTTCAAAAGAGGGGCGTAAACAAATTGGTGATGTTTTTGTTAGAAAAACATAACATAACAACTCTTATACGACCCTCGTACGGTGAATTTTTTTTTAGTATTTTTAAAATCGCAATAGTCACAAGTTAGCTAATAGTATGTAGTTGATGCACAATTTTTTTGATAATTTTTTAATGAATATTTGATTTTTTACTAATTTTCGAAGTGGATACTTCCTGAAAAATAGAATTTTGGCCGTGCTACCCCTACAAATTTTGGAAACTGATTGAAATTTTTTATTTTATTTTTGAAATTTGTAGAATGGAGTTTAGTTTCTAAAAATTTAATTTATTTGAAAATTTGATTTTGTTAATTTATAAAAACCAAACACTTCTTTTTGCCAAAAAAGAGACATACAAACAAAATAAATTATGGATGAAAGGCTTAACATTGTCAGAAAGTGAAAAAAATTACATCGTTGGATAACTAAGAGAGAACCCAACATTACCCATGTGTTTGATTTTTTCAATATTGAACCACATGCAATCCTGACGGTGAGCACGAACTCGATTATGTGAAATATGGTATATTTTATTAAAAACATGTCTCTAGTCATTGGGAATGCCCTCCAAGCCTTTGGGTTGGTATTCCAAAGCAAATACCAATCCTAAGGCTCGGATATTCCCAAAGCAAGATATAACGTGAGCACGCTATAACACACTCACGTTATATCTCAGTTTTGACATGGTTTTTTGCTTCTGCGGGAAACATGTCAACTAAGACATAACGCGAGCGAGTTATAACGCGCTTGTGTTATGTCCTCCTTTATGTTAAATGCCAGTCTATTGAATGTATGCTGATATATTTGTATGTTTGTATGTACATGTATGCTTGTATGTCATGTATGTATGCATGCATGCATGCATGCTTGTATGTATGTATATATGCATGTATATTGTATCTATGCCTATATGTATGTATGCTTGTATGGATGTAGGATTGCATGTACATATGTATTATGCTTGTATGTATGTATTTACGTATGTCTTTAGAGGGAGGGATAATTTAGAGAGAGAGAGATAGTCTGGAGAGAGGGAGAGGGGGTGGAAGTGAGAGTTTAAGAGAGATGGAGTGGGAGAGAAGGGGTTGGAGTGAGAGGGACTTATCTAGGTAGGGTGGGAGGGAGAAACCTGAGAGAGAGGGAGAGAGAGAGTGGGAGAGAGGGAGTGTGAGATAGAGGGATGGGAGAGACTTAAAGAGAGAGAGAGAGAGAGAGAGAGACTTGAGAGATAGGTAGTGAGAGGGAGTGGGAGAGAGAGGGAGTGTGAGAGAGAGACATGAGAGAGGGAGAGGGTGTGGGAGGGAGTGACTTGATAGAGGTAGAGAAAGAGGGGGGTGGAGTGATAGGGATAGATAGAGAGAGGGGAGAGAGACAAAGAGAGAATTACCTAGGTAGGTTGCTAGAGAGAGAAACTTGAGAGAGAGAGGGGGTGAGAGGGAGAGACATGAGAGAGAGGGAGAGAGAGGGAGAGAGAGGGAGTGGGAGAGAGTGGGAGAGAGTGGGAGGGACATAGAGAGAGATGGATAGAGGGAGCAAGAGAGGGTGGTAGGGATTGATTGAACGAGAGGTACATAGAAAGAGGGAGAGGGTAGATAGAGACAATTAGAGAGGGTAGGAGGGAGGGATGGAGGGAGAGGTGAGATGTATAGATAGAGAGAAAGTGATAGGAGTTGAGGTTATAGGGTTGAGGGATTAGAGTGGAGGACCTATAGGGTTGATGGTTTCTAGGGTATTAGGGTTTAAGGGTTGAGGGTTGAGGGAATAGGGTCGATGGTAGAGGGTATTGGGTTGAGGGTATAGGGTAGAAATTTTAAGGGTTTAGGGTTAAGGGTTTACCTGGTTGAGGGTAAAGGGTTTAGGGTTTAGGTTTGAGGGTATATGGTTGAAGGATTAGGTTTAGGGTCCAATGTAAAGGGTAGAGGGTATAGGGGTTGAGGGTTTAGGTTTTAAGGATTGAGGGTTGAGGGATTAAGGGTTGAGGGTTGAGAATTCAGGGTTGAGGGTTTAGTGTATAGGGTAGAGGGTAGAGGGTTTAAGGGTTGAGGGTTGAGGATTGAGGGTTTAAGGTTGAGGGTGGAGGGTTGAGGGTATAGGGTAGAGGGTATAGGGGTTGAGGGATTAAGGGTTGAGGGTTTAGGTATTAGGGTAGAGAGTTTACTTGGATTTAAGGGTATAAGGGTTGAGGGATTAGGGTTTAGGGTAGAGGGTTTTGGGTTGATGGTTGAGGGTAGAGGGTAGACGGTAGAGGGTAGAGGGTTTAAGAGTTGAGGGTTTAAGGGTTGAGGGTTGAGGGTTGAGGGTTGAGGGTTGAGTGTTTAGGGGTTTAAGAATTGAGGGATTAAGGGTCAAGAGGGTTGAGGGATTAGGGTGGAGAGTTTACTAAGTGGGTTTAAGGGTTTAAGGGTTGGGGGATTAGGGTTGAGGGTAGAGGGTAGAGGATTGGGGGTAGAGGGTAGAGGGTTTAAGGGTTGAGGGTTGAGGGTTGAGGGATTAAGAGGTTATAGGGTAGAGGGTATAGGAGTTGAGGGAATAGGGTTTAAGGGTTGAGAGATTAAGAGGGTATAGGGGTTGAGGGATTAGGGTTTAAGGGTTGAAGGTTGAGGGATTAAGAGGGTATAGGGGTTGAGGGATTACGGTTTGAGGGTTACGAGTTGAGGGATTAAAAAGGTATAGGGGTTGAGGGATTAGGGTTTAAGGGTTGAGGGTTTAAGGATTGAGGGATTAAGAGGGTATAAGGGTTGAGGGATTAGGGTTTAAGGGTTGGGGGATTAAGAGGGTATAGGGGTTGATGGATTAGGGTTTAAGGGTTGAGGGATTAAGAGGGTATAGGGGTTGAGGGAATAGGGTTTAAGGGTTGAGGG